>JAODLD010000056.1:5031909-5060338 GCA_026781065.1 Mormyrops boulengeri | reverse complement strand
CATGTATCTCAGCATCTGTGTCTGTGTGTGAAAGGTCATAGGTTCCAATCCCGCGGTCAGTGAAGTACTCATACCATCGGGCCCTTGAGCCAGACCCTTAACTGCCCCAGAAACGCTGTGTGACCCGGTTCTGTGATCCTCACATGTATCTCAGCATCTGTGTCTGTGTGTGAAAGGTCATAGGTTCCAATCCCGCGGTCAGTGAAGTACTCATACCATTGGGCCCTTGAGCCAGACCCTTAACTGCCCCAGAGACGCTGTGTGACCCGGTTCTGTGATCCTCACATGTATGTCATTTTGGACAAAAGCATCTGCTTAATAAACTGCACAGATTTTTACAATTTGCCTAAACTTCTGATTGCATCCAAAATATTACAGTGGTCCAACCATCACATGCACCCTACATACAATCACATGCACCCTACGTACAATCACATGCACCCTACATACAATCACATACACCCTACGTACAATCACATACACCCTACGTACAATCACATGCACCCTACGTACAATCACATACACCCTACATGCAATCACATGCACCCTACATGCAATCACATACACCCTACATGCAACCACATGCACCATACATGCAACCACATGCACCCTACATACAACCACATGCACCCTACATACAATCACATGCACCCTACATGCAATCACATGCACCCTACATACAATCACATACACCCTACATGCAATCACATGCACCCTGCATGCAATCACATGCACCCTACATGCAATCACATGCACCCTACATAGAATCACATGCACCCTGCATAGAATCACATGCACCCTACATGCAATCACATGCACCCTACATACAATCACATGCGCCCTACATGCAATCACATGCGCCCTACATGCAATCACATGCGCCCTACATACAACCACATGCGCCCTACATACAATCACATGCACCTTACATGCAATCACATGCACCTTACATACAACCACATGCACCCTACATAGAATCACATGCACCCTACATGCAATCACATGCACCTACATAGAATCACATGCACCCTACATGCAATCACATATACCCTACATGCAATCACATGCACCCTACATACAATCGCATGCACCCTACATGCAATCACATATACCCTACATGCAATCACATGCACCCTACATAGAATCGCATGCACCCTACATGCAATCGCATGCACCCTACATAGAATCACATGCACCCTGCATAGAATCACATGCACCCTACATGCAATCACATACACCCTACATGCAATCAAATGCATGACCACATGCCTCAAAACCACTGGGCTATTTATCCTCCACAGTCAACCAGCAGTCGCAAGCAAACCAAACCGGAGCAAACCAAACCGGAATGGGCGCAAGAGGTGGAGAGTTTTGCTAGTTATGAAATCTTCACATATCACAACAACATCGTGAGGTGGGCCACTGTGGTTTTTACTAAAGTTCTGATGCATGAAACGTGCAAGACTCAGGTCCAGGGAGAATGAGTTGGGTCGCATTCAGTTTGTGTCATGTGACTGGGTGAAACCTGAAGCCCGCAGAGCGACAGGAAGCAGCAGGCTGTCAGCGCACATGTGGCAAGGGGCTGGGCTGTGATGGTAACTAACCACTCGCTTCCGAGGAGGTGAAAATGGGGGAAACATCGGAAAACCCGGGTAAGCGGATCCGTTGTGATGGAGGCATATCAACAAAGACACACACACCCACCCGCTCTCTGCAGAACCGGAACGCTGTGGGTCGCATCCCACCTGCCAGCCCCGCGAGACACATAGCCTCCAGAACCCAAAGACTCCTGATGGGGGGGCATGGGCCAGGGGGCAGCCTGCTGGGAGAGACAGGAGGCCCCCGCAGCTCCTGCCTGTTTTAATATCTCTCTCTGTCATCACCCTCCCCAAACCTGGTTCGGCTCCGGGCCCAGACTCGCCGGGATGCTGGAAGCCAGCCCCGGGGAAGTAAGGCCCATGGGTGGGGTGTCCCTCTGCCCCTCCTCCTGACGGCCATCTGCTCCAGACCGGGGGGGGGTGAGTGACAGCCACGTGTCCAAAGTGAGCAGTGACATGCTCCTCTGCACCATAACAACCTGACAGGCTGGGATCCCACCCCCCAGGCCTAATTCTGAGCTAACAACCCCCCTACTTCTGCATTTCCCCAGCCGGCAGGACGAGGTGGCTACGGTGCGAGGACATCAGCCGAATATGTGCATCCTTCGCATTACACATGATAAACTTCACCCCAGTGTTTTACCACTTGACAGTTTCCGGAACATCATATCTCATATGTTGTTTGCAAAGGGACACTGGCATATTTTTAACTTAGGGCAAGATGGTTAATTTAACCAAATGGCAAGACTGTCAGTTACAAGAATGAATGCAAAACCAATGTTTGTTTCTGTCAGATTAAGATGAGCAAACATTAGCATTTTGGCAGGTAAAATGTGGATGTGGATACAGAGATTCTGAATATAAATACAGAGATTCTGAATATAAATACAGATACATCACTACTCTAATCTTTAACCACAAGACAGGATCAAAGCAATAGGTGCAGAAACAATCTGCTAATCTAACAGATTATAATCTGCAATAATCTGCAGCAGAGTGAAAAGATGCAAGTCAGTGCAGGAAACAACAAAATAAGTAAGCAGATAGCAGCTAAAGACGGAAATATATCACTTCATTTTCTAATAAATAACAAAAAATACATACTGGTTCTTTTTTCAGCAGACACTTCTATTCATAGCAACATACAACGAAGAGTGCATGTAGAACGACTGGGGTAAGGGCTCTGCTCAAGGACCCAATGGTGAAATCACTCTGGGGTCCCTGGGATTTGAACCAGCAACCTTCTGATCATAGTCCTAATCTGCGGAGTTAGACACCGACCTGCTAACTGCTTGAAATGTAATGTTACTGAAGATTAGGAAACAAAGGCTGTGTAAACGTTAGGACTTTATTCGGCAAGTAAGGGATTTTTGGTCTACTAGGTTCAGTACAGAGTGATCACATGAAGGTCCACCAGCAATGTCTGGCTCATGTGCAGCGCATCATAAGCCAAAAGCTAATGCAGTTATCCACAGTCTGGCAGAAGCTGCAAGAAGCTCACTGAAAGTCCAAAACCTGTCTAGGTGCAGATTTTGTTCCCGATGTACCTTTTTTTGGACCCGTACATAATGTTCCTCGTTTAATAACACCTTCTAGGCTCGGTATCTGCATTAAAGTGCTTCAGCACGGAAGCCGCGTTTCACCATGGAATGGCGACCACACGGCATAAACGGTTAGGGCTCTACTGCGGTTTTCTGGGCTTTGGAGTATATTAATGTTCAATGTAATCCAGGAGTATGCGGGATGGCGGGGCGGCAGCAGAACTCACTGCGAGCATCTCGGCCTCCAGCAGTGTGCGATACTGCATGCTGCTGGTCGTGTCCACATGCAGCAGCTGACCCTTGATGGTGGGGGAGTAGCCTGGACAGGAAGAACAGCGGCGCTGGTTACGGAGTTACCCCACCAGGGTCCGAGGGGCATCTGTCTGGGCAGCTCGCTACATGCCTGACGGTTGCCTGGGAATGGTGTCTGGATTCTCTCCGGTGCATTTCATGCGACAGGTTACGAAATTCAGGCTCTCCAGAGGGATGAAAGGATCTCAAACTTGGGTTTAACTGGATGCACTATGAACATTTCACTTTTACATCCCGCTGTTTGCCAGTTACCTACCAGATGATAGCTTTGTTCTGGGAGACATTCTGATCTGAGATCAGAGTTAGCTAACGGGGCAAGAGAAGGCTTCTGTCTGTGAGAACACTGTAGATTCTGATCTTAGATCAGAGCTTGACAACGTGACCTCTAAGAGATCGCTTCTCTGAACGTTTTATTCTTTCGAGAGATGGAAGGACTGGTGAGCCCATGATGAACTGGATTTAGTCTTTGACTAAAACCAACACAGTTAAACCTAAGTGACAGAGAGGGGACATTAATCACCCCCTTCGTCGGAAGCCTAAGCTTTCCATAGTTCTGAAGCAACCCAACTGGCTCAATCAATACTCAAGCTGTTCAAAGAGTAAGGATGATAAAGTGTGTAATTAGTATTCCAGTGGTGTAATTAGTACTCCAATGGTGTAATTAGTACTCCAGTGCTGTAATTAGTACTCCAATGGTGTAATTAGTACTCCAATGATGTAATTAGTACTCCAGTGGTACTCAAAATGTTTCGTTTCACCCTTGGTGTATCCAGAATATTAGGTGATAATCCACTGCAGTATAATTGAGGTACATTGATGGAGGAACGGATCCGTCGTTAATTGTGCGTTTGATTAAGCGCCCCAGCAGGATTACTTAAATAAAAGTACATGGTCAATGAGAGCTGATAGTCAGGAGCTGCAGGCCCCGGTTCTGCACTGGTGCTGGAAGGTGCTTAGCCAACTGCCTCACGACGCCGCAGAGTGGCGCAGCACACCGACGCCACTGGCAGCTTACCGTCCTCTCCGACCGTCATGGGGATGTTCACCTCCAGGTAGGAGCCTGCACCCACGTTAACATGGATGGCGTTGGTTTCCTTTAAAAGAAGGGGGGGGGGGGCAGACATCAAACACCAGCACACACTCACACACAGAGACACACACACACACAGACATGGGACACACACGCACGCACACACACAGACATGGGACACACGCGCACGCACACACACAGACATGGGACACCCAGGCACACACAGACATGGAACACACACGCACGCACACACACAGACATGGGACACACACTCACACACAGACATGGAACACACACGCACACACACAGACAGGGGACACACACGCACGCACACACACAGACATGGAACACACACTCACAGACATGGAACACACACCCACGCACACACACAGACAGGGTACACACACGCACGCACACACAGACATGGGACACACACGCACGCACACACACAGACATGGAACACACACTCACACACAGACATGGGACACACACTCACAGACATGGAACACACACGCACGCATACACACAGACAGGGGACACGCACGCACGCACACACACAGACATGGGACACACACGCACGCACACACACAGACAGGGGACACACACGCACAGACATGGAACACACACGCACGCACACACACAGACAGGGGACACGCACACACGCACACACACAGACAGGGGACACGCACGCACACACACAGACAGGGGACACGCACGCACGCACACACACAGACAGGGGACACGCACGCACACACACAGACAGGGGACAGACAGGGGACACACACGCACAGACATGGAACACACACGCATGCACACACACAGACAGGGGACACGCACACACGCACACAGGTGCACAGATGTACCCTGTTTTTGGTGAACAGGAGGTCGATGGTAGCGTCAGCGATGATGTTCATGCGCAGCTCGAAGGCCAAGATCTGTCGGCGCTCCCCGGGGGGGGCCATCTCCGTCACCTTCATGGGCTGGTAGTCTGCAGGCAGGAAGAACTTCCACAGGCAGTCCCTGGGGGCAGGGGGGTAGCTCAGTGAGTGACTGTGAACCCCCCCACTTCATACGGAGGTACCAAGCTGATGTTCACTGTCAGCTAACGTTCATTATGAGACCGGAAGTTGCCAGTAAATCCCCTCCCTTCGGACAAGATGACGGTTATGGCGGGAAAGCCAGGATCTGCCGGTAAATCCCCTCCCTTCTCCTTCCAGTCCAGAATATCACAGGAGAGATAACGAAATTACACCGTGACACGAGCCAGAGAGGAACGGGCCGCTCATCCACGCGCCGGCAATAATTAACTAAGGCCTTATAAACCCAATGCTTTGCATGTTTTGCATGCTTAAGTCTTAAACACCTAAATTAAACAACTGCGTACACTTCACGCTAACACCATTATCACCATCAAACTGTACGATTTTTTAAATTTCTTTACATTAAAGCACACATTATCTTTGTTGCTTTGGGCTCTGCAGATTACATTCAAAGCTCAAAAATAATAAAAAAAAACGATTCATCCAAGCGATAAATTCCAGGAAGCCTTTCTGTGTTTCCCCTGCCGTCTGGAAGGTGGCGCTAGAACCGAGCTGCCGTTACCTTTGCCGGTCGGCCCAGGGCCCATAGTTGAAGTCTGTCCCCTTGCCGCAGACGATGTCCAGGCCCCAGCAGGGCGGCAGGTCCTGTAGCTTCGTACCCTCACTGCACGCCTCCGCGTCACCGTTCTCCAGCTCCTCTGGGACCAGGCCTGCCCAGCGCACGCACGCACGCACACACACGCAGACACACACACACACACACACACACACACACACACACAGTGTGATCCAGGAGTGTGTGCGTATGTGCGCACACGCGCCCGCACTGCACGCACGCGCTCGCCCGGCACCCACGCGCCCGCACTGCACCCACGCACCCACACTGCATCCACGGCACCCACGCGCCCGCACTGCACCCACGTACCAGGCTCATCCATGTAGTAGTAGATGTCCACGTCGTTGGACTGCATGACCACAAATCCCTCTCCCATGAGCCTTGGGGGCCTTAAGGGGACAAGACACGTCATGCAAGACGACTTATATGACCATCAGGACCAGGAACACAGCTACACATTGCTAACTCAGTGCTTCTGTCCCAAAAAATAATAACAAAATAACTTTTATTTTCATTTCCAGCCTACAGTTTTATCCTTTCGCTCCTTTATACAGCATCAGAGTGAAACCCTCAGAGGCTGAGAGACCTTCAGGCAGTCATTGACCTCCAAGAGGACTAGTGCTGTGACAGGTCTCTTTGCTTAGTTCTGGATTCACTTTAGATGAGAAAAAAAATGGAGCCACGAGCTTCTAATCTAATGTGCCCCCTCTCTGACGCCAGCTGTCACGGTTGGGAGTGAAGGCAAACACCGCGAATGAAGAGGAAACGCCATATCTGACCACCTGTTTAGTAGTCACATATCAGGCTTTGTTATTTGTCCCCTGAGTGCACATTAAGATGAGCTGTCCCAGCATGCAGGGCCAGTGACATCACCAGTGACATCAGCAGTGACATCAGCAGTGACATCACGGCAGTGCATGATTAATGGGCCTGACAGTCCCTGAGAGGGAGCCGCTAAAGAGCCATCCTGAAGCCTCCCAGATACTGGCCCATCTCCCGCCCTCCTCTGATTAATGCCAGGCAGAGTCCCGCAAGCCCCTTCGTGGTGCCAAATGTCTTTGTGAGCAATGTCACCCCGTCTCAGTGGGGCTGCATATTACAGTTTGCCGGAAGGGGCTGCTATGAAGCTGATAGCACAGTGAAGATCGAGACTCCTTTAACAACAAACTGCTGGCTTCTGCTAAGTTATCTGTGACGAAAAATGTCACTTGACGTGATGAAGCTTGTGTTTACACACAAGCGATAGCGCTAATGAACGATAACTGCATTTAGGCAATCATCCATTAAATGGTAAAATTCAACCAGCGTACACCCACTTGGGCTGTGCAAAACCAGTGGTATTGGAGTGGGTGTGTGCGCAGCAGTTTGTCGCCCCCTACAGGTCTGCCGACTTACTCGTCATTCTGCAGGCCCAGGTAGCGAGGGCTGGGCATGAGCATGACGCGGACGTTCTCCAGCGTGCCTTTCACGATGTGCATAAACTGGTCCAGCCGGCTGGAGGGCGGCTTGGTGGCGTAGGTCAGGAAGGCGTCATCGAAGTGGACACACAGCGTCTGCGGCAGGTAGTGGTTCCCGAAGGCCAGGCGGCCCTGGGCAACGACGCACCACGAGAAACAGAGAATTGTGGGTGAGGAGGTGGAGCCACAATAATAGCTGAGCTCTACCAAAATAACAGAATGATCTTTATACACTTTTTTTGTTTGTCTGTTCACTTACTTACAGCTTTATTTGTCTGTTTGTTTGTTTATTTGTTTGTTTGTTTATATCTGTATATCTTTATAGACTCTGTATCGCAAAACCTGACAACACAAAGGTAAATAACAGAAAACACAAATGTAACCGGGGCAGTAGATGAATATATGCCACTGCAATGAACATTCAAAACAAAAACGTTACTCTTCACCATAAATATTTGCTTAGATGCCACTCAGCTTCCATACATTCCAACCAACATCAGCTAACTTTTCAATCAATTCCCCAGCCTTCTTAAATTCTGCCTCAACTACACAAATAAAAGGCCTGACAGAGTCGGACAGTATAGCAGATAGTTATTACTGTCAGAACGATGTGCCAGTTCTGCATTTCAGAGGAGCTGCATCAGGAAAATGAAAGCTAAAGGGAGATCCGTGAATTGAATTTTCAAGTAAAACGGAAAGAGGGAACAGACCCATGATGCAACACTAAGTCAGTAAATATCCATTTGTGGTACCAAGAGTTACTACACAGCCAGACCGGCATGGGCACTGCAGATAAGGCCCTTCACAAACAAAACAGAGCCTTCGCCGTCCAGCACCTTCCATTCATCTTCCGGCTGACTGGATCCAGCCACGCCGTCATTAAAGGCTAATGCTGTCGGAACAGGACGCCATTCAAGGAACATCTAAGGCAGGCCCAGGAAGGACCACTGGGCGTCTGCTAACACCATTACATGAACCGACTTTGTTTCAGGCCCAGAAATGAATGGAGGGGAGCAGACGTACGAGAGCAGGGATGCAGCAAAGCCTTTGAGACCATATGCACAGATTCTTGTTGACCTTAAGCCACCCGTCAACTATTCCAGCTGACCCCAGATCAGTAAAATGATAAATGAGACTCACAGTGCTGTTACAGGCCTAAAGCCACCCGTCAACTACTCCAGCTGACCCCAGATCAGTAAGATGGTCAATGAGACTCACAGTGCTGTTACAGGCCTAAAGCCACCCGCCAACTATTCCAGCTGACCCCAGATCAGTAAAACAATCAATGAGACTCACAGTGCTGTTAGAGGCCTAAAGCCACCCTTCAACTATTCCAGCTGACCCCAGATCAGTAGGATGATCAATGAGACTCACAGTGCTGTTACAGGCCTAAAGCCACCCTTCAACTATTCCAGCTGACCCCAGATCAGTAAAATGATCAATGACACTCACAGTGCTGTTACAGGCCTAAAGCCACCCATCAACTATTCCAGCTGACCCCAGATCAGTAAAATAATCAATGAGACTCACAGTGCTGTTACAGGCCTAAAGCCACCCTTCAACTATTCCAGCTGCATCCAGATCAGTAAGATGATCAATGAGTCTCACAGTGCTGTTACAGGCCTAAAGCCACCCTTCAACTATTCCAGCTGACCCCAGATCAGTAAGATGATCAATGAGACTCACAGTGCTGTTTTGGACCTTAAGGCATCCATCCCTATTCCAGCTGACCCCAGATCAGTAAGATGATCAATGAGACTCACAGCGCTGTTTTGGACCTTAAGGCACCCGTCCCTATTCTAGCTGACCCCAGATCAGTGACACTCACAGTGCTGATGTTGACCTTGATGACTGGGATGAGTGACCTCCAGGAGGATGAAGGGTCTTGGGACTCCGTCTGGATAGTTACGCTTTGAACAGCAGACCAGGACACAAGTTTCAGAACAATAGAACAGGTAGAATTCTGCAGAAGATTTATTGACTGTCTTCAGAGCAAGACTTCAGCACCCCCCGGAAACCTTGCTAGAAAACATCAATATACAGTAGACATCCTTCAAACCTCAGACACAGAAAATGTGCAGGCTCCAGGCAATGGCTTCCGCGACTTTCCTCATGCATCCCTACGTGACACTATGACACAGACGCAGACTGGATGATTCCGCACTCTGAGGCCACGCAATCCCAGAATGACAGCTGAACAAGAAGAGCACAGAGAATTGCAGCGACCTCCTCACCTCTCGAGGGTCTTTCCTCGACCGTCTCTCCCCTTCTCCTCGTCCTTCTTAGGCTGTGCGAGCGTCGGCTCCAGGCCAAAGATCTCCTGCAGCCGAGCATACAGGCCCGAACGGTTGTAGACGTGGAACTCGAACCCGTTCACAGTCGTGTACAGTCTGGTCTCAGCCTTTGGGTCTAAGAAAAACAGAACCTTCTGCTTAAACTAACCTAACCTTATGGTAAAATGATCATTCTTTAAACATTTACTAGCGCTTAATCTCATACCACCAGCAGGTGTCACTGTTTAATCCTTCCCGCAGGCATAACTCATCAGAATACTGTAAACAGGCTTCTTCTCAGCTAATTTTAGTATCTTAGTATCTTAGTCCTTGTGTCAGTAAATACTTTTGCTTTCTACTGAAGCAACGTTAATCTTGTTGCACTTGGGCTCCTGTAACCTTCAGTGCTGAATAACCGATTTAATTCTCATACAGGTCGTCACAAAGGGATAAACATTCTTACTTACTGTACTTACTTCCAGTGATTTACTTGAGTGTCTTATTCTTGTTCAAACCTTATAAGTCATCTCATCTGTTGACGATTTTATTATGAGAGTAGGAAACCATGACGCCTACAATGTAAATTTGTAATGCTCGATGACACTTAATGTCCTGTACTTGATGATTGAGGTGACAAGCTGGTGTCCCTCTGTCCCACTCATAAGTAGCCCACACAATCCTGTCAGTTTAATCCGGAAACACCGCTGAGAACATCTGAGCCCGTCTGTAATGCCTCTCAGCAGATCTGTAGCCCAGTAGAGGGGTTCCTTACCATGTAATTTCTGATTGGGGTTATACATTTTCCACCAGCGAAATATCAGCAGGCCGTCCTGGATCCTGAAAGAGGCAGCAAAAATAGTAAACACTGGGGAGACCGCAAACTTTTGGAGATCAGACCTCCAGGCCTGATCCATCTAAGCGGCCCTGCAACCCAAAACCATGGCAAGGGTTCAACATAAACTGCAGAGTTTATTTTTCCTCAAAATCATTTCCCATCCAGGATGCCGATGGCATTTCAGGCCTTCCTACATTTCATCAAATCCCAACCAGTCAAAAGCAGATGATCATCTTCACTCTCAACGCTAAAGGTAACAACTAATAAACAAATTAACAATCATTAATAAACAAATTAAGCCTTTCAGGATACCATAAACTACAAAACAAGTGGATCATTGTAGCTTTTATTTTGCAGCCTGTGCTGCAGACGGATGGGCAGCTTCAGCAGCTTCAGCAGCTTCATAAGCTAACACTGAGTGATGGAGATACTGCTGGGAACTCTGTATGGCGCCACCTGCTGGAACGGCAGGTAAACCGCCACAGCCTGCAGTCTGAAAGCGGCGCTCGTCCGCAGGGGGGCTCACGTGGGGTCCGTCTCACCTGATGGACATGTCTTCATTGATGTAGTACACGTCCCGGAACATGACCTTCCCTGACAGCACCGAAAAGGAGAACGAGCCTGCAAGAGGTGGAGGAGAGAGCACAAGTGGCCAAACTCGTCCCCGAGCCTCATCTCCTTGCCAACACAGGGCACTAACGCTAAGTGGCTTTTGAATACAAGGCTAAAGGCTAAATGGTCTTGAAATGCAGGGTTTCTATGATACATTTACAGCATTGTATGCTAAGTAGGCCTTTAAGACGCACATAATCACACTGCATGCTAATGCTGAATTATCTTTCAACAGAAGAAAAAAATTACCCATAATAATTATCCGTAATCACTTTGTAACACATGTGACAATGCTAAGGTATTCTTTCTTCAGCACATCGACTGACACAGTATACCACCAACAAATTAAAAAAATACATTATGATCATTTAAATTACTGTTTATGGAATAATTTCCACTCACCTATGTGAATATATCCACGTTTGTAGAGTCTGTTGATTATCAGGGTCAGTATGAGCCCAATATTCCGGGAGTTGTAATATGTCAAGTATATTATCCATCCACAGGACAGAATGGTAGCTTTAATATAAAAACAAAACAAGAAAAATATATTAGGTAATACCAGCTTAAAGAGGCAGTACAGATTTTATACTAAATATATCTCAAGGGAGGGAATTCATTGGATGGCAGGGGAATGCATTTATGTCATTGGTAACACTGAGTGACACCAAATGTGCAATGCTAACAGAGGCCCAGGCGACTGTTTGGCAAACACGCCCATGGCAGCAGGATGCTGACATGTGAGACACCCCAGCTGAGGAAGCTCCACACCAGAGTGGGCCACAACAGGCCTGGGGGGGCGTAGTTTGTGATGGGAGAACCAGGAGAACCGGGCTGAATGGTGGGGGAATATCAGATGACCATACACGGTCGAGTAGCACCTACCCCGTGTGTCAAGTTCCTGCATGAATACCTGATTATAAGGGCCATGGCGTAAGAGGGGACAGACACAACCCCCTCCCACCATGAGCCTCTGCTTGGGCCAAACCTCACCCACGAGAACAATGGGGAACTCTAATCAAGTTGGCAAACATCACACTATCACATTATTTATCTGCTTCTCAGACTGGCTCATGTAGCTCATCACTTCACACCCCATCCATTAGTACAGCCCTGAATCTTTCAGGCCAGTTAAGGTGGATTGGCTTGGTCAAAAGTATGTCAGCAAGCATATTCTTCAGAAGTGAACCTTGGAACTGAGAACCCTGGAAGCCCGTGAAGCTACAGAGGCACGGCAGGAGGCGCTACCTCGCTGCTGCCCTCTGGAGACAGGGCTGATCCTCAGCCACAGAATCGACGGAGATACTATGACATCACAATGTCAGCCCTGACCCAGGTGTAGGTACAGCTGACTGGAAACCAGGAGTCAAAGGTGTGCTGTGTAAATACACATGACAAATGGATAGACATGGAAATGATCCACATGACAGTCCAGAAATCAAAGTCTGCCTTATCACGCAAAGCAGTATAACCATCACCACTCCCACTGCCAAACATAACACAACTGCTTCACTGACCGGGCAGTGGGAGCCAAACACATTAGCTGGAGTGGATAACACGCCCTGACCAAAGCTGCTCAAGTAAGCTGAACCTCAGTACGTGAATTCATGGTAATGAGTGACTCCTGGTGTAGCTACGGGAGCTACTCTTGACAAAAAGCTCTTGCAGCTCACAGGGTCCTTGTGTCCATAGAATGTGTGGCACACATTCTTTAGTCCAAACCCTATAACATACACCTTTTCATCTAGTCACCCTACTGGCCAATTCATGAATGCTCAGAACTGGAACCATAGATTGTGTTCCTCACCAGTCAATCCCCAATAGCTGCACATGACACATACAGCCCCAGAATGGAATTTGCTCAGCATAAACAGAAGATGTATGAATGCAGAGGTATTTAAAGGTATTAATTGGGCGGTAACACAGAATCAGAACCAGAGTCCAGGGTCCTTTACAACCAACAGGGCAGAATCTTGGGGAACAATGGCATCCAGGTTGTAGCAGAACCCACTACATGGCCACAAGCCAATTGATGGTGGTGTGGTAGCAGATTGCTCATTCAACCCTTTGTGGGGGCTGTTTGCGCTGATATTACTGTACTGGATGGGTATTCTGTCAACTTACAGCCATAATGAGAGAAGAAACACCTTGGAATTTATGGGAAATGGCAGTCATGCAAGTCACCAATGAGCTAAATGAAAGTGAAATCAAAGTCCCCAATGACGAGCAGGTTGAATTAGTCACAGACCAGTCACAGACCAGTTACAGACCAGTCACAGACCAGTCACAGTGACACCAACACTGCCAGGCATCACAAGTCATCACCAATACAACAGAAAATGACAACTTACCCACAAGAAGCCAAACAAAGTTGGAGTTTCGCTTCACTAAGTATTTGTCTAAGTCCCCGAAACTGGGGAAGGCACTATCATTGCCCTTGGGTTCCATGATAACAGCGGGCCGCTGAGACTCGGAGCTCAGCAAACCACTGGGACGGCCTGGAGGTCTTCAAACGAGGACAGAGACAGGAAAGGAACTACAGGTCTCCCATCCTTCCTTCCTGCATCCATACCCTGGAAAGACAGAAAACAGGAGGTGTTTGTAAGTGCAGGGAGCAGCGAGGTTAATCAGCGGACCACCTTCAACTGGCGACGCAGCAGGGGTCACAAACTGCTAGGTTTGTGTCAACAGGATTGGTAGCTGCCAGGCTAACAAATTACTTCAATAAAATGTGAAACTGACAACAAATTCTTACTGATAAATTATAAACTTAACAAACATTCATTTAAGGAAGCAATTCAAATAAACAGCTTTAAAAGAAACCCGCAAAAATAGAAGAATCGACGGTTACTTTCTGGTAGTTACTTGCGGCAGTATCTGAGGAATGCCCCCTCCCCAGCCCCTCAGGTTTTATTCAGGCATCTCATAAGTCAGCCTGTGATCCTAGTCCCCACCCTGGACCTTCCAGACACACAGCAGGGCCCCAGTCCAACTCCCCCAAGGGTATTACATAATAACTGGCTGACGCAGTGCTCTGCCAGGGTTTCCCAGCTGTAACCGTGACGATAAAATGCCGACCCAAAGGGGATGCTGCCTTGCCTCCTGAATGACACACCGAATGAGGTTTTCCTTTATAGTGAAAACAGCACACATTACAAAAGCTTAAGATTAATGGTGTATAATACCGTAATTAAATATTAAGTATATAGGAGACTATGCTGAGTGTACAACCATGACAGAACTAACCACAAATTAAGGATACACAGTATTTCGGTTAGCATATCAGTATCGGCCGATTTTCATTGAAAGTCAAGATATCGGCATCGGTATGCCGGTGACACTGATACGTCGATCTCGCCTGATATTGCTGGCCAATATCTAGACTTCATCAATATTCAAAGTTAGCAGCGCTAGACAAACACATACCTACTGAAATAATGCACATGACTCAGAGGGAAAAACATATCGATTCTGTGATTATCTGCGATATTGGTTTTGAATATCTTTATTTTGAATCGAATAAATATCAATTCACAAAATTCCAAGATCGATCTCGTTCATTCATGCCTTTTCACATTGGATAATCAGTTTTCCAGCTGCAATATCTTTCAACAAAAGCAAAGGCATTTTTAATGACAGACCTTGGATGTTCACAGGCACACCGATCATTGGTATCCCATTTATTCTACCTTTTGCAGACTGAATGATATAATGATTAATGAATATTAATGTCACTCTCTTAAAATATGTCAACACATTTGTTGTCTTCCCTGGCCACATATGTGAGTGTGTGTGTGTGTGTGTGTGTGTATGTGTGTGTGTGTGTGTGTGTGTGTGAGTGAGTGAGTGAGTGAGTGAGTGAGACAGAGAGAGAGAGAGAGAGACAGAGAGAGATGGATAAAGGGATTCTGAAGGGTGACGAGTTAATTTCATACTCAATAATAAAGGAGAATATGAATAACAAAACCACAAAACACCATTTGGAAATTAAGACAATTATTGACATTTTCTTAACAACAATCAAACTGCACGCATACATTTAAACTCTCAGCAATCATGCCTTTCAGTGTTGCTCTTCAGAATTCACCAATACTATACTTTTGAATTCTTCACATTTCCTCTGTTCCACTGCAGTGAAATACGTAGCCCTCTTGGGAGCCATATTTAACTGATAGGCTGATCGTTGCACAAGCGTTTTTCTGCACCAGCTCGGGAAGTAATCATGATTTCAGTAACAAAACCTGGTTCAACATGGATTACTGGTAATCAGTGTTGTGTTAAGGTTATGTGGGAGTACATGTTTGGTTTTATTGAACTGAAACTTGTATTCCAAGTACACTTCAGTACACTCTTATTTGTTGATTAAATTAAAAAAAAAAATCGTTTAACATTGACCTTTGTTAATATTTGACATTAATTGACGGAATAAATTCATTCTCAAAGAACTGCTCTAAAAAGACCATTTTCGCAAAATCAGATCTAGGGATGCACCAATACGAGGGCTGTGCATCTTCACTGGTCTCACAATTAAATTACGATTATCATGTCAATTACCCTTAGCCCAGAGCTCTTAGCTCAGCCCACAGCTTAGCTCACAACCCTTAGCCATTAGCCCTTAGCTCACAGTCCACAGCACGCAGCCCACAGCCCGTAGCCCTTAGCCAAGAGCCCTTAGCTCACAGCCCTTAGCCATTAGCCCTTAGCTCACAGTCCACAGCCCGTAGCCCTTAGCCAAGAGCCCTTAGCCCAAAGCCCTTAGCTAACAGCCCTTAGCTCACAGCCCGCAGTCCTTAGCCCATAGCCCTTAGCCCATAGCCCATAGTCCACAGCACGTAGCCCACAGCCCTTAGCCCTTTCTCTCACTCGACGCCCTTTTCACCCACTCCCTGCACACCTGACCAAATGCCTCACTGAACTATCTTTCCTCTGCAAGCTAATCTTACCTGGGTCAGTAAAATCACACACTACACTTAAGTATAACAATAATAATAATAATTACTTCATTCTTCTAAATTTGTAAGCTGTTGAATTTGTTACGTCACATTTATATACAGACCTTCTTAAGAAAGGTACAGTATTCCTGAATTTTTGGCGACAGAGAGTGACCCCTTCTTTAGCTGGCTGCCCCCCCTCATTGTCTCTAAAGTCCTCAGCTGATCGATTATCAGCTGGTCAATAATTAGAGCAAATCTATGTAAGGCTCCTTATCAGGCAATCGCAGCCCAGTTTTCCAGCCCCTCTACAAGGATGCTGATATCAGGACACGGTCCTCAGGGACCCACAGATGGTCCACATATTTGCTCCCTCCAAACTCCCTACTGAGAGCCAGGAAAGAGCAAAAACATGATCTGGGGGTCCCCGAGGACCAGGTTGGGAAACACTGGCTTAAACATCCTGTTCCCCTTGATGAAGCTTGGCTAGCTGAAAAACCCTCAAACACACTATTGCAAAACAAAGTGAAAGTGTTTATGGGAGGGGTTTGGGTAGACAATGAGGACAGAAGTTTCAATCTGGGCTCAGTAAAGCAAACCCTGCCAGACATTCAACAGGAAATCCTACAACAGGAAATAAGGTCCACAGAGCTCTGCAACCTCGAGGAATTCTGAGAACTATATCAAGCCCCCAAGGATACAGATCATTTAAGCTGCCATCCCAGCTCACAACGAAGCCTGAAGCAAACAGGAGAGCTCTGCTCTCATTCAGGTTCCAGTCCTGAGGCCCCCCAACCAGTCTGAGTCAGGTTCCAGTCCTGAGGCCCCCCAACCAGTCTGAGTCAGGTTCCAGTCCTGAGGCACCCAACCAGTCTCAGTCAGGTTCCAGTCCTGAGGCCTCCCAACCAGTCTTAGTCAGGTTCCAGTCCTGAGGCCCCCCAACCAGTCTCAGTCAGGTTCCAGTCCACATTTTTGTTCCATTCCAGCAGATCAACTTCTCGTTTTACTCTTCAGCTAATTATAAAGCCCTTCATTTCCTGACTCAGGCATGTAGTCAAAGGACTAAAATTTTTTTAAAAATCAATTGGCCTAAGGTGCTGAGGGTCACTGCTCAATACCATAGGACTCCCGTTTACTTTATTCACTACAGATATTTGCTGTGTTAAAATTATGAATGAAATTACAACCTGGCCAGTGAATCCGGCCAGCGCTCCAACCAGGCCAGTGAATGTGGCCTGTACTGCAAAAGACCCACGAATGTTGCCTGTGCTCTAAAAGACTCATGAATGTTGCCTGTGCTCCGAAAGACCCATGAATGTTGCCTGTGCTCTAAAAGACCCATGAATGTTACCTGTGCTCTAAAAGACCCATGAATGTTGCCTGTGCTCTAAAAGATCCATGAATGCGGCCTGTGCTGCAAAAGACCCACGAATGTGGCCTGTGCTCCAACCAGCCAGTGCTGACCACTCACATTGTGCTGAGCCTTCCTAGGGACACTTATGTATCAATACTAAGGTTCAGTCTCAGAACTAAGTTAGACTATTATCTTAGCACCAAGAATCTTACATTGCCCGTTTTTGGTTTCCACTGGCTTTCACTTCAGTTTTTACTGGCCCAGCACAATTCCACAACAGTGACAATAAATTAAGGGAAGAGATTAGTACAAAAAAATCCATGTGCACGGCAACCCAGGAAGTCAGAAGACGGTGTGGTCAGATCTGCAGTTTCTTTATTTAAAACTAGGAGAACACTTTTAAATTGTGCCTTACGGACAGTAGTGCTGGGCGGCGGTATACCGGTTCATATCGAAAACCATTTCGTTTTTATTTTTGTTATGATATGGATTTTTCTTATACCGTAATACCGGTTTAAATAGCCGTAACAACGTTTGGCACATAGTGCAGTGTGTAACTGTTTAAGGGGGGACCTTTTCACTGCTACGCCGCTAAACACGCATGTAACGGAGTACCTGCCTTAGTGGAGGTACTGAGCGGTGGAAATGAACGGAGATGCTGTAGCAGACGATGAAGTTGAACATGATGACACGGAAGGACTTTTGCTTGTCTGTTGTCTGAGATACTTTAGTTTTAAAAGCTTGGACGCGGTCCAAACAACTATTTACTGCAAATGCTGACGAGCTAAAGTTGTCACCGGAGATGGCAACACAAGAAATTTGCTGCAGGACGTTAGCCGCAAACATATTGTGGAGTCCCAGGAATGTACGAAACTGAGATCGGCATCCTCCACATCCTCAGGTAAAACTGAAAAAGCTCCACTTTTTCCGGTCAGACGTCACTTGTAGACGCGTTTGCTAGCGCTTCTCTTGGGTTTACAGCGCTGTTGATTTAATGACAAATTAACAGATTTTGTACGCCACCCTGGACGCAGATATTTTAGTCGCTTTTGAGTTAGTTGACGCGACATATTTTCTGACGCGCGCTCTCTGTCCTCTGGCGAGAGCGCACTCGCCTGTGTGCGCGCGCATTGGTGCGGATACAGAGAGCAGAGGAGAATTGGAAACGCACGATCATGTCGACACAGAAATAGGCTCGTTCGGGATGAACTGCGCCTGGAAAAGAGACGAGAGCAGGCGGCCGCAGCAGGGGGAGCGGTTAAAAGTCCGCTATGAAGTCGGACAGTTTCGAACTTTTCTAGCAGCATTCAAGCCCCCGTTTGTACTTTGTGTCGCAAATCCTCACATCCTGTGAGGTCGGATGCAGATTAAATAAAATTGTATTTTCCACTAACTGTTTGTTGTTAAAATGCTCTACAGAAGATGATGTGTTTATGGTTTAACCTCCATATGATTTGTGTGTTTCTCATGAAAAACACAGTAAAACTGTGATGAAACGCTGCCATCATGTCATTTTGCTGTTTAAACTTAAATGCAAACATTAATCTGTCAACAGAAACAGAAGACCGACTAATTTAAGATACAATCTGCTTTTCTGAAAAATCACAGGATTTATTCTGTAAAAGAATCGATCTTCACAATGAAAACTCAGATTAATTAATCAAAATATTTCAAAGCAATTAAAAAAGTCCTGTTGTTGATCCAACACCTGAACCAATCAGACCTTAGATCAGGTGAGAGCAGGTGTTTCCTGTCATGCCCTGAGGTTTTGCAGCCGTTGGAGTGCAACTGCAGAGCCTTGCTCCAAAACCTGCGGCCGCCTTGATCTCATGAGGTTATCGTTGCCTACGTAGGCATGACATCAGAGCAAATCGGCATCGAGTCGGACAGAAAAGTAACCGGCATGCACTGCGTGCCAATCACCGGTGATCGAATCTGTGCAGAACTTGCTCATCTCGAATGAGCCTATGGACTGTGACATGTCGTTGAGTAAATAAGATAAATAACATATGGCTGTTTAGGTAGTTTAATAAAAGGACAATGTATAGACCTCTTCTATAGGAAAGGCAAACTGAAATGACTTCTGTTGTGATCTTTCGCTCTTCTCTCAATCAGTGGAAAATATGATTAACACTCACTCAGGCATGGGGAAAAAAATACCATTGAATACCGTGAAACCGTCATCATTTTGAAAAATACCGTGATATAGAATTTTGGTCATACCGCCCAGCTCTAACGGACAGTATATTGTGGTCTAATTTCAAAGTTTTTGTCATGTGTACTAAATGCAGTGAAATTCTTATTGCACATTAACTCCTTGAACCAATGATTGAAGTAAAAAGCAGAGTAAATATAAACAGCAATAACAACAACACCGCAGTGGTCAGTAAGTACAATCCCATAGTCTGTGCAACATGGGCTAAGATAGAGTGGTGAGTCACTGCAACAGTGGTAGGTAACTGTGACAGTGTGGCCGTATTAATACTAACGTGCAATTTAGGGCTGTCGTTAACGACTGTTTTTCCATGGATTAATCTATCGACTATTTTACCGATTGGTCAATTAATTTAAATGATTAATGTTCCTCCAGAAAATCTAGTTGACCATTTAAATTAAGTTCATTTTATTTTGACAACAACATACTCTTCGTCACTGCAGGGCTTTGGATAATGGGCACTGGCTTTTCTGCAGTGTATGAACATCAGCCACAATTCAATAAACAGAGAGTAGCACGCCTAAAATATTAATGAGTCTGTCATCTGTCACCTGCAAAAATTCGTCGCACGCTTATGCTTATTAAACTCGGTTAGCGGAGCACACCGCATGCTACTGTTTTGGCAAATCATGGAAGCGATAAACACTGAAATGGCGGTGAAGAAAGGGACAGATCAGCAACAACACCTTTTAAAAGAGGAGACACTGTGGATAAACAAGAAAAAAGACTTTGTTGGTGTGGCGGTACTTTTGCAGTTTAAAGTCCGACACGTTTCTTTTTGTAAACATGGTTTTCATTTTTATTCAGTTCACAAATTATCTTCTTTTATTTAGTGCCCATTTGTTTCAGTTTTAGTTTACGATAACACTTTTCGCCTACTTTGGCGGTCCATCGTCCAGAAGAGCGCCTGCGCGTTTCCTCTTCAGGTGCTCCTGTATAGCGCCAGTGCTCCTGAGGGACGCCATCGAACTTTATGGTTATGTGATAATAAAACGACTCCCATAACTACATTGCGATATTAAAGGATGGTCGTGTTGGTGGTCTAGTGGTTAGGATCCTTGCCTCTAGACCAAGGGACCGCAGGTTCAAGTCCCACCTCTGGCATTACCATCATTGGGTCCCTGAGCAATACCCTTAACCCGCCCTTACTCCAGGGAGACTGTCCCTGAATTTAGAAAAAATGTAAGTCACTCTGAATAAGAGCATAAAGGAAAACATTTGTTATAATAAGCTTAAGCGATATGGAAATCATAATGCCTATTTCATTAAAATAATTTTTAAACCTACGCATCGATGTAAAATATCGATGTTGACGCATTATCAGTGTCAACTTCATCAACTATGTGAGCTAATTGTGGCAGCCCTAGCGCAATGTAAGTCAGTGCCTTTCTGAGGACGACCAATGATGTCTGTCCTTTTTTAAACCACAGCCCAGCATCCACACAGTCATCCAAACCGTCGAGGTTTCCGGGGATCAGGTGCCTCATTGTTTTTCTGCAATCCCCTTGCTGATGACCAATTCCCACCTTGTAAATTGTTCCTACAGTTACGAAGGAGAAATAGTGGTCCTTAGTGAGGCAATTAAGGAGAAAGTACTTGGCAAAGCACAGGATTACCCTGGTCACTGCCCCCGTCCCCTATCCCCTGTCCCACTAATATCAAGGATATCGATATGAATAAATGTGAACAACACAATAATTAATTAAAGTATGACCTGTAGACATAGGCTAGACAAGCAATACAAATGAGATAATGTTTGTTTAGTGTCAGGGCATGTAAATTCAAATAGTAAAAGCAGTAGGACTAGACCACAGTCAGTTTTACTTCCACACTACAAATCTAAACTGTCATTCCATTGTTTTCAGTTCAGTTTCAGCAATTAAACAAAAGCAGTTGGATGTGAACCTCTGAGTTGTGGCACATTCTATACATTAAAATCTTCTGGAGGAAACATGGATATAAAGGAAACAGGTTCCACCCTTTCTCTTCCTGTTAGACTTCCATCCATCTTTCTCCGATAGTGACTTATCTAAACAGGCCAAGGGTGATCCCAGCCTCTTTCAGGGATCACATGTCAGGGGCAGGGCATCCCCACCTGGAAAATTACCCAGATAAACACAAGCCCTCCATACAGGCAGAGCAGTAACCAGATGTAGGTGTGAGAGGAAAACTCCTGCATTCTTTAGTTTTCTGTACTCGATCCTCAAAAATACAGCAGTATCGTTCCCGCACGACTGCTCGGTTCTGTATGACGGTAAACACCAAGACCCCTTTCTGTCCTTCTGTTAGATATGGAGATAATACTCGATATCCATGAAACAGCTTGTAAGCTGATTAGATTATACAAGCTTACTGATCACAGTGTTTGCTGACACTGCAAAATAAATAAACACCAAGTTATATACTCCTGGGTTTGTGACTCGCTCCGCCTCACATGTGCAACTTAAGTGCTGTTTCAGCACTTTTTCTGTTAGTTTCAGGTGAAGTAAATTGTTTCTGTTCAAAAGGAACAAGGGCCCAAAGTTTTAACAGTGTTTTATGATTGCAATAAAATGAATTAAAAGTACAGCCAATGAAGGGTCCCGCTATGTTTACCACACATCAAAATGTACAGGGCTATTGCATAATTACCCACAATGCACCCCGATGCGCCTTGCTTCTTGACCTACGTGTGCTTACATGTTGTCAAGTATGCCAGCTATTCCCGAAAGACAGATACACGTGATTTACTGGAATTCGGAGGGATTTCACATCTATGCAAAGTCACATACCAAACACCCATAAACATATTTGCATGTATTTTGCTCTTGTCATGACCGCCTCTGCACTTTCTAAGGTTAAAAAAATCAGCAGGTGGTTATGAATCTCTGAATCACCTCTGATTACACAAACAACCTCCCAGGTGTAAAACGAAAACCTAAAATAACCAGGGTCAACCTATAAAAACATGTGTTTGTCATTTAACTACATTACTTGGGCCAGACTTTTCAAAAACAGACTCTGTAATTAACAGAATATACTGAAGTAACAGATAAGCCATTTTAAAGTGGGATTTAAAAAATACATATTACACTTTATATGCATATGCACAATAAAACACACTTCTGAAACTATTTAAAAAATGTACAAACATGTAAGAGATACATGCAAGCAGTATACAGGGAGGGGTGCAGGTATAGTCCAAATTCCCCAGAGGTAATTATTTCCTATTAGTTGATAGATTCCTATTCAATAAAGTGAGAGTAGTATGCCGAAAAGAGTCTGTCATTTGTCACCTGCATAAAGTATTTCCTTTGAACTTCCCATGTAAAACACCCAGGTGTATAAAGGTCTCGACCTACACGGCTTTGGCATCAGTTAAGCAGCAAAATGTAACGTAGTAGTGGCAACACTCATTGATTCTGCTGATCCCTGAGTGACCACAGTTTTTTATGACATAATCGCACGTCACGGGCCCATATTTCACAAAAGCAATTGGGATTCAGCATCACTTCCGTCAGCAAGCCCGAATCATTAAACACTACGCCACCCACCGCCTAGAGACTGGACTGCAACGCTTTACAAACGCGACCACCTTCCACAATGTGTCATCACACAAAAACCTGCTTTCTTCGGTTTAATGTAATTCCCTCTTAGTCTACTCCGTTCCTATTTATAATCCCGAGGTCTCGTGGGACATACAGTAGGGGATTAGAAACTGGGGGGGGGGAATCTGAATGTAAATAGGACTATATAAGCAGAACACGATCCTAGGATATATGGGCATTTTCGGTAACAAAAAAAAAAATATTGCTTCTTCTGTTTCTTGGAAACTGAATATGGATTGGTCAGTTTACCTCTTTCAATACATTTTCTTTTATATTCAAATCAGAAGTGGGACACAAACTTTAACTCGCACCACAAACCCTGTAAGTTGCATTATGCCTGTTAACTGTTACTCATCACTTTGTAACTTCTGTTCTCGCTCATAATCATTCAAAGACAATAAAACTGCCACTGATTCAAATAATAAAAACAAACATTGATGTTTCAGTTGCATGTAACGAATTAATAAATTATTTTTGTACTCGGTACATATTTTTCCGCCGATGCGATGCGATGCGTGCAAAATAAAATCCCGAATCGGAAACAACAAAATAACTACATTAATCGCTCTAGATGTAAGTAAATTAGCAAATTGTGTAACTGAAGATGGATGTGAAAAAGGAGGGGGGCAGATACACGATCAGAAGCAGGGAGTTGAATGTTTGACCAACACATCGAATTAAGAACTGATTCAGATAACCTACATTATTTTAAAGTTAAGGAAATGCATACATTTTTGTAAGCAGAGGCTGATGTCTGTGTGTCTCGCAGCATCTGTCATGCAGTGATGGGGGATGCATGGCTGTCTGCGGGCGGCCGGTGCATCTTATGCTGCAGGCTGGGTGAGCGATGCTCGGTGCCTGACGGATGGCCAGTCACGTCCAAGACTTAAAAACCGTCGACGGACCACTAACGCATATCCTGCAAAGGCGGGCTGCGGCCATCGCGCCGTTTCTCTCATTCTGCATCATCGCAGCCCCCCCGTGTTGTCGCGCACGGTGCAGCTGGCTTGGCCGCGCCCAAATCTCACGTCAAACGGCGTAAAGACGCGAAAAAACGCAGCACCTACCTTCCGACACGAGGCGCGCTTCTGCACGGCATCTCCCCCCCGGGGGTTTTACCGACAGGCGGCATATGTCCGCCCGCAAACGGCCGCACTCGCATCACGCAGACCGCCAGCTTCCATCGTTATTTACATGTTCGGCCCGGTCTTCCTGTCGCGGACTACACTGCCCCGGCGTCCAGCCAATCACAAGCCGCGGATCACGGACGTCGACCAATCAGAGGGACGACTCAGAGAACTATGCGAGTACAGTAAAATATGCATATTTTCAGCGGCCAATTAAAATGTTCGTTTCATTTGAAGCAAAGAGCGCTGTTATTACAGGTTATTTTCTCCTATAGTTTTCCACCCTGAGATCCTATTTATTGCCTATAAGCGACAATTACTACGGAGGACGTTGAATGATACAATGGAATAGTACTATATTATTATTTTATTATTGTTATCTTATATCTAGCTTTAAAATTAAGCATCGCGGTAATAAGTATATTTGAAATATGTTAATAGGGCACCGTTTGTCTGTCGGGGAAAAGCTATGTTATTGTTATTATTATTATTAAATCTAGCATCTGGCATCTGGATAAACACCATTATGTGCTGTTGCCTCAGGTCCATTAAATGCAATATTGTGGACATGCGGTGACTTGTATGAAATGTAGCCATTACTAGTAATGTCATTTGCAGGAAATTGTTCTGTGTCCTCCAGTGTTTAGTGACGTCAATAAGATCGCAAAGCTGGAATAAATGACGTCATCGTCGGTGCTATTAAAGGCAGCCGTGGATCACCTCCATGTGGACTCGCCGTTTAATTTGGACGCGGCACATAGTGGAATTTCACAGACAAATTGCTTTGCCTGCATCAAAAACAAAATAATAATGCGCAACGGAAGCCATTTACAGGCAGACAAAATTGCAATCACTTTCCTTTATTACCAGCTGCCAAATGAAATTCCCTGGTTCCCGTTAAGACGTTTGTATTCATTAACAAAGGTTCAAAGTTTCAAAAGCAAAAGGTGATAGCAGTCACAGTAAAAACAAAATGCACCAGAAGTTTAGTTAATGTGTCATGCAGCGGTATAATTAAGCGTTCGGCAGAAACCTGTAGTCTGCAGTCTTTGTTAATAAAGTGAAACCGTAATCATTCTAACGTGGCTCATCACTCATACAAATGTTTTATATGGATATACTTGATAGAGGCTTCCATTCAAATTGCCTACTCTTGATTGCAAATGTATGAAGTATTAATTCAATTATAAACCTTAATTCAGAAAAGCAGCTCTGTTGAAGTACCCAAATGTCAAGCGATCGTAAACGGAATTTTAATGGCTGGTGAATGAAATCTTTTCGCGCTGTCAATCACGGGTAGGTTTACACGCTATTTTAATTGGTTATTGATTGTCCGTTTTGGGTCTAGCTATTCCAAGAGTATGGGCAGGTTAAGCTGTTGGAAGCAGAACAGTTGGAATTAATCAGGCAGGATTTGACGGTGGATGATATTCCTTTACACCAATGTTTCACAATCCGGTCCTCGGGTACCCGCGTTTTTTACTGGCGCTGAGAGGGAGCAAAAATGTGGACCGTCTGGCAGGGAGCTCGGAGGGAGCAAAAACCTGGACCGTCTGGCAGGGAGCTCGGAGGGAGCAAAAACCTGGACCGTCTGGCAGGGAGCTCGGAGGGAACAAAAACCTGGACCGTCTGTGGCTCCTCAAAGAACGAATTGGGAAACACTGCTTTACACCATGCAACCAAAGCCATTCCGTCACATTGTGAATTGGAAACTACCTGTGTTTTTCAGAGGTTAAAAATGATCTGCGTGGTTAATGAAGTTACACGTCTTACTGGGTGTTAATGGAAACATTTAACAGCCAACGAAAAAAACTGACAATGATGCTTAAATAGCAGTATTTCAATTATTCCTGATTCTTTACTGGGGAAACAGTTGTTTAACAACTATGCACAAGAATGTACAAGAATGCACAACAAATTACAACTCAAAATAAAAACACATAAAATAAAAAATAACAGACCCAGCATGTAATTATTAATGCAATTCCCCAAATAAGGAACACTGACCATGGAAATGGGACAAGCTGGTCACCTAATACTCAGTACTGGCAGGACAATGGCACTGTCTGTGAGACAGCTGGAATAGACGAAGCGGCACAGGCGAAAGCAGAGACCACATCAGAGAATAATCTAATCGGGAAGTCAAGCACGAAGCATCAGAGACAATCCACGTATAACGAGGGAACCAAGCAATCAAACATTCAGACCCTGGTGACCTTGAACAAACACAGGAACAAGCAAAGAGGAAACACCTAGTGTGATCCTACAGAGATTCAAAGGTTGCCTAGAGGGGTGGGTGATTACAAATTAGACCCTTCTGGGGGCAGATATCTATCCATCCATCCATCCACCCATCATCCATCCATCCATCTTCCAACCACTTATTCTGGCCAGGGCCACAGGGATGCCTATGGCCATTTCTAGCCAAAGGCACAGGCTGACGGACACCCTGAATGGGATGCCAGTCCATGTGTAACATGAGCACAGACATGATTAGTGATGTCCCATCTAACACATGCATCCATCTTCTAACCAATTTTCCATGCAGGTGTTGTGATGAGTCTAAAGGCAATTCCTAGAGGCACAGGGCACAAGAACACCCTGGCAGGGATGTCCAACCCTCTCAGAATACACACACTGTGGGAAATTTAGAGAGCTACCCTCACCTTTTTGGACAGTAAGAGAAGATTCAAGCACCATGGGGGAAAATGTAAACTGCATACCTCCAGAGCAGGGATTTGAACCCCAACACAGAAGACATGAGGCAGCACTGCTAATCATGAGGCCTCCATGCCTAACTGATAAACATATGGGTATTGACTAAAATGCCCTTATCATCTTTTTAAAGACTTTATTGCCAATTTTAACTGAAACAGTTGCCACAATTGATAAAACAAGTGACTAAATATGTCTTTCAAATTCTGTGATTTTGTCCTAAACTTAAAAATATAGCATGCAGTTTAGTATGTTTTTACAGTTGGACATTTCAGGTTGAGAATCCTTGCCAATGCTAGGTCCTGCTATGCTTAAATTGTTAATCATTGTTACAATATGAAGTTATCCTGAATTATCTTGTGTGGGACATGTTTTTAGAAGTGGAATGGAGGGGCTCACACTCGCCCATGAAAAGCAGTTGAATCTCCTATCTGAACACACCCTATAAACTCACTCACAATAGGGTGGAACGGAATAACATTCAATGGTAACTTCAAAAAGCGCCCGCAGAAAGATTATTTGAAGTGGAAATGGTCCCTCTTCATTTTAAAATGAGGTGCGCGCCCTCATACCCCACCTCTGATCTAAACACATACACCTGGCACATGTTTCACAGCTACAGCTAAGCTACAGAAAATGACCACAGAAACCTCAGAATTGATATGCAATCTGTATCAATGCTGTGTCATGTTCTGTAATGACCAGGATTCAATTACAATCAGGTTAACAACCAGAAAAATGTATCATTTGTAACTTATTGGGTACAGATGAGCCTCTTCATTGTGGAACCGATGACTTGTTATGCTTACGATTGAGTTCTACTGGATTCGGAAGTCCAATCTGATTTTTGGACTCTTTTGCTGAATGCGATTTGGACTTTGCATATGTGCTGCCTTCGGTTTTCACACTGGGGTTAGCTTATGGTTTTGGAGGATGTTTTGGGACTGGTCACCCCTTGTTGTGAATCAGTGGACCTGCTTTCTGTGCGATTAGAACTTGGAATTTCTTGCTAACTTATACAGGGTCACAGCAAAACAGAGAGGCCAGAAACGCTATGTCAGGTCATGACAGGGTACGCGCAATCACACACAGTCACACGCTATGTCAGGTCATGACAGGGTACGCGCAATCATACACAGTCACACGCTATGTCAGGTCATGACAGGGTGCGCGCAATCATACACAG
>JAODLD010000056.1:5009291-5029971 GCA_026781065.1 Mormyrops boulengeri | reverse complement strand
AACACATAAACATGCAGTCTATTACCTACCCACCTTCACAGTGCTAAACAGACACATTGAGGTACAATTCACCTTCAAGACAATCCCAAAGCAACAGAGTCTCATTTTATTACATAAATGGAACAATTCCTTTTGTACTCGATAATAAAACTGAAGGTCAGAGATTAAGCCGGCAAATCCTGCACAGAAATGTGTTGGTTTTTCGTAGCCTGTCCTGGTGCCGCGTCTTCCCGCGGGATCCCGTCGATTGCTCATTCATCTTTGCACAGAGGGGGCTATCAGTCTGTTCCGCCATCTGCTCAGCTGCCCATTGCTTATCCCGTCCTGAGCCCAGACGCTCGCCGGCACCCCCGCTAATCCACTGCATCGTAATGGATCCGTCTATCACTCCATGCCGTCTCTGATGAAAAGGCCCCCAGCATATCCCCATCGACCACCGCCAGTGAGTCGGACGGACAAGCAGCATAAAATTTGCCGGCTTTCTTCCGGCGGCTTCTGCCACGGCAACTGCCGCGGCATTCCTATCAAAGAACATTAATGCAGCGATTCTGATAGATTGATGGCCGGGAATGGACTCCGGTCTTTCGGTTGTCTAAGGACAGGTAATCAGCTGGCTCCTGGAGCATGATGTGATGTTAACAACATGGAAGCAGAGGGTGAACACTTTCTTTGGCAAACTGAACTTGAAGCATGCACATGGCCAGTCAGAAAAGGTGTGTGTTCATAATTATCTGACACTCTACAGTGTCGTTTGAAGGTCTTCATCAAGGCAAAGTTAGCGTCTAGTTTCAGTCGTCGATTTTGATCTGATAGAGACTCTTTAATAGGATTCCGGCACAAAAGAATGCCCTACCCCTAGATGACTCATAGAACATCAGTGACTTGATTTCCAGGATTTATGAGCGTGATCCCTGACCTCTGACCTCCATACTGCATAAACATCACAATCTGTACCATCTACTCATGAAAAAAAGGTGCAATTGTCTTCTAGAAGTTGATACAAATTGAATCAACTCAAGCATAATACAACTGTAGAAGTACCAGGGATTATGCATCTTCTGGCAATCAGACCTCCATCTATCTGAGGTCATGAGGTCGCATCCTTGACCACTCATCGAAGGAGAAGATGAGACAAGCATGCTAAACATAGGACAAGCAGGTATAATGTGATCCACGTTCTTTCTGTTGGGCTCACTAGCAGAGTTAAAACCAGTCTATCCAGGGCTGGTCCTAGTCAATGTGGCACCCTAGGCAACGTGGCACCTCCCATGAAAGTGAAATTGCCTGGCGAAGCCATCTCTAGTATTGCCCGGCCCAGGTTCTATCGATTCTGCATTTGCCTTCCAGAGCAGAGAATGTACCAGCAACCAAAACGTATCTCAACATCATGACAGTAGCCATAATGTCAATGATATATCACTAGATATCTTCTGTTAGGCAAACATTTCTTCAACAAGGATACAATAGCAGAGCAATGGTTGGGATCGGAACCCTCGGGTTCCCCTCGTTCTGCTGAAGATTATGCGCTTGAAAATAAATGCTTCTGAATAACCTCTCCAAGTATGAATGGTGCAGAATTAAAAGACCTGGGGACTCTGGCCCAATTATCTGAAAGATACAGAAGAATATTAATTTTCTGAGCAAGCATCTTTACTCAAGTAGGTCTAAATGTTTTATCTATTGTACTTAATTTGAGGATGAAACATAAGCCCCAGACAACATCAGTAGTTCTCCTGCTATTCATTCCAGAAAATGCATCTTTTATTAGGACAGATCACACAGATATGGAGTCATGGGCTGACTGACCAGAAGAACAGAATCAAAGTGATCCAGTGGTACATGTTTTCAGCTGTGTGGTGTAGGTCGTACTATTGTACTGGAAACATACTGTATATGCTTTTCAGGTACACAGTGCCCACACTGCCATTCACAACCTTAGACTTCCATTTATGGTATGAATAAATGATCTATAAGCTACTGTGTTCAAAGTGTTCAGATTTGCAGGCATTAATCACATTTTTAAAGAATCTGTATGGACCACCTAGCTCCAGGCCAGAGGTTTAAGGACATTTATCACCTGACCACGAAATGTGTAAATACACGGGAAAGGCAGCAGATACGTGAATGAATGAAGGTCACTTGGCGCTGACATGTAGGCTGAAGCCACCATGTGTCTCTTTCGGATTTGTTTGAAAACGCGGGTCTTCAGGTAGCCGCATCTCTCGGAGGATGATGATGATGATGATGATGATGATGATGTGAACCACGAAGTCCCGTGCCTGTCGGTCTGGACACCGTATCCCCCTGCAGTTCACTTCTGCAAACTGAACGGCACCCATCGGCGGCGGGGAGACGCCGCACTTCGCGGGGGGAAACAGCGCAGAAAGCTGAAGAAATCACAGCATATCGGAGCGAGGAAGCGGAGGCTGTCTGTATGTCCACGAAGGCGAGAAAGTACCAGAAACGCGTGTCATTCTCCGAGGAGGAAAATGAGTGTAAAGAGGAAAACGGCGGCGTGGATGCGCGTCACTTAAAAGCCGTGAAAACGGTCCGGGATGCGTCTGGATATTACCATCATCACAATATGTGAGTATGTAGTAATAACAGGGGAAAAACAGTTTGACATATTGGAAGTCCTTTTTACGAGGAAGAAAAATCAAGTAACTATGCTATATTAAATTATGGACATTTGTACAAATGTTCGGTTTCCATTACAGATTAAAACTATTTTCGTAAAATTTCGCAATTTCTTCTGCGGTAAACTTGCATGATGCTCCGAAGACTGACTTGTTGTTAAGGGATTTATCTAAATAGACAGTGTGTTACGCCGATGGATAATAAAGCTGGAAAACAAACTAAAATACATGCGTTTTACTTGAGTAATTGAAATACAGGTCGGATTAATGCTGGCAGCGATCGTTCGCCTTGCTTTTAGCGCCACTGGGCGGATCACGCTGCTTAATTACCGATGGCCACTGCATGACAGATCATGCCTTGTCGATGCATTTTTGTTAACTGTTTATAGACTCTACTTGATCAACACTCTTTAAAACAGTTTTAGCACTTAAAATGAATTCGTTTAGTCATTAACGCGCAAAAGCCCTAATATTTAGACGAGCGCCTGTTTCCATCCTATCAAATTGGAGACGAGTTCATTGTTAATATGCATACTATTAATAGGGTATGATGTGGGAGATGTTTAATTATTTCATTGTGATCGAAGAAAATAACCTGTTGTCTGGGAACTCATTTTACTTAAATTAACAACAGAAGCAACGCACGTACAAGGTTACACACAGGTTGAAATATATTTAAAGGTTAGAAGAGAAGTAATACGCCTGCAGTGGCCGTCATGATTTCGACTCGCGGGATGTAACAAACGTGATGCCGATTCCGGAAAACAGACAGTAAGTTAGGATTTTATCTTAGCTGTGCATCATAACGCGTTTGACATGTCTGTGCATGATCCGCACCTTCCCTCTGGGGTGTAAATGCTAAGTTTTAGAAAAGATTGGGCATAAATGCAGCCTAAGTATCCTGGCTCAGTCAGATCCTCCCCACAAAAGCCAACCCCTGGCATGCGAACAGTAACACACACTCCTACAACACACACACACACACACACGCACACACATACACACACACACACATACACATACACACACTCACACACATACGCACACACTCACACACACACACACACATACACACACACACACATGCACACACACACTCACACACATACGCACACACTCACACACGCACACACATACACACTCACACACGCACACACACACATACACACACTCACTCACACACACATGCGCACACACACTCTCTCTCTCACACACACACACGCACACACATACACACACACGCGCACACACACACACTCTCTCTCACACACACACACGCACTCACACGCACACACATACACGCACACGCGCACACACACTCTCTCTCTCACACATACACACACTCACACACACACACACACACACACACAAATCCTTATCACCAGCCAGTACACACGGCCTTCACTGATTCAAAGAATTCCAAATCTTCCTATTGAAAAATGCAGGGAATACCAAACTCACTGACAATATCTGACGATCTGGCGATGTATTTACGATGTATCATTTTCTACAGATTATAAGTCAAAGGCCCAGGGGGTGTTTTCACTCCCAATCCTTCTTCTGTAGAAAGTCAGGTCACAAAATGCCCTTTCCTCTGTGTCTCCACAGCCTTATGGGAAAACAGCAGTAAGTCTCATTAACCAAAAATAGATTAAAAAAGGGAGATTTTAAGGATCACAGAGAAGGCAACCAGAGAATCGTTAACAGTTCCAAGACCACTGTGCAAAGAAATTTAGTTATGTTTATATCCAGCCTCTCATTTGTGTCACAGAATCGAATGACTTGAGATTCAACAAAACACACGAGGAGAGGCTGTTCTGTTTTTCAGATGACCTAATGCCACCTGATTGGACTGTTCATTTTACCCACAATTCCATGCACATCAACCTCATGTTTTCTCTTGTTCTTCTTGAAATCCAATTAATTATAGTTACCTGCATATTATTATAACATAACGTGACTGCCAAGCCCTGAACCTAAGATATTCTCCAGTCCTCCAAAAAAATATATTACTGTGCAGAAGAAAAAAAAATCCAGCTCCTTATTCCAGAAAGTCCTTATTCCAGTACTTCTTTAAATATTAAAAGATCTGGCAAATGTCCTTGCAGGTATGGTAGTAGTTAAATAAAAAAATGGAAGCACAAAACAGTAGCATTTTAAATTCTTCTCCTCTCTTACGCATCTAAATTAGTAATCAGCTTGAAAAGAAAATATGTATATTTTATATATTTTGTCTTTTGTTCACCCTTCAGTTTTCTGTTTTGCTTATCTGGGTTGGTGGTATAGATTGGCACACTGATCACGACTGATAACATTTCGGGTTTCCAGCTATCTAACATCACCACCTTACGCTGACTAAAACTTGTTGCTTAACTTGGTGGCAGTGATCTCTGGGAAGACGTGGCAGATGAACTTCTCAAAGATGTGCTGATATCCTGAAAAGCCGATCCCTTCCAATCTCAGCGTATACGGCCGCCATCTCCACTGTCCCGTTTCCTGGTGCCTAAGGGAGACTTTATTATTAGAAATGTATAAATTGTTCTACCGACTGAACTGAGGGAAAAACTGAGGTAATGGCACTGGCTTTTAAACCCTGGCTGTCAGCTATGGAGCGTGGAGAAAAGCGAAAGGTTTTCGAACATCAGAGTCTGAACTTGGTGCTGTTCTTTCTTCATTGCTGTTGTTGATTTTGTAGTATTGACTTTTCATGCATATTGATTGAACTTATACTGTGTAAATACCTCTTTATGCTTGATCATATTGTGTATGACCTTTCGTCTTCTCCCTCCCTTTCACCCCTGAGACAAGTGACAAATAGCCAAGTGGTTTGCAAATCAGTGAAAGTCCTAGACTTTTTTATTGAGAGATAAGTCATAGTACAATGATTTGATGTGAGTGAAGCTTCAGTATAGCTAAATGGTTAAGCTGCTATTCAAGTAGGATACATGTCATTTGTGTGGGAGTAAAGATCTGCAAAAAGGAGTCACTAGCGCACAATCCCTGTGCCTTGGAAGGGAGGCTTTCTGGGGAGGAATAGCAGCAGTTCCTAAGTCTGCAGAGGTTAATCCACCTACACAGTCATGTAATGACGCGTAATGACGTCCTGGTCAGCGACGGGCTGCATATACCGCATATACCACTCTGGTCCCGTAAGATTATAAAAACCCGATAAACCAAAGGGGAATGCATTACTCACGTGTTTGTGGTGATGCTGGTGTAAACGAACCTACTGCGCTGCCAAAAGTACCACAAAAACAATTATATACTACTGTACTACACTATAATTCTTGATAATGGTCATTAAAAAACGATGTTACTAGTTGATGTATTTACTATACTGTACTTTTATCATTTTGTGGGCTATTCCAGGTGTCTAGGTTTGTGTCAGTACGCTCTATGATGTTCGCATAACAACAAAATCGCCTAATAATGCATTTCTCAGAACGCAGCCTCATTGTTCAGCAACGCATGATTGTAATTTCATGTGAATCAAGAAGAACCAAATAGCTGGATTTTTCCTGCCAATGGCTGCAAAGGGCAATCATGTTTCACACACGTATGACAAACAGGCCTCATGTTGATTGGTTCCCAATTAGCATGAGTGGTCAGGGACACCTGAACGGTTAATTTTGAAAAATTAGGTATAGGGATAACAGTCGGTTGTGTTGGTGTGTGATACTTGTGTGGTTCTACATGCGTTAATGCTAAGGATAGATGGTCGTAGCCTTAGAAGTGTACAGATGTCTGTCCTTTATTTGTGATGCATTTGTTCTAGAGGAATGTCTTCTACTTGGCCAAAGACATCGGCTTGATGGACCCTAATAAGCAGGTGCTTGGCTATGTGCTATTAGCATGTGATTCAAATGTTCAAGTTTTATTTGTGACGTAAACAAACAAAAACTGTACATGTGTGTAGTGAAATGCCTTTATTTAAAATTAATATTAAAGAAACGTTATTCAGAGATAATGGTGGGCTAGGTGCTGTTCAAGTATATAGTTAGACACATATGTAAAATTATGTGTTCCGGGGTAAATATTTGATAAATAATGTGCGATTTAAACAAGGTTGGACTGGTCTACCCAGAGAATTATAAGTGGGCTTCTGTATCTGTAGGCCAGAAATGAAAAAAAAATCTTCCTGGGGAAAAAAAAATTCAATATTTAAAAAATTCAGAAATATTCCAGGCCCAGGCCGGAGTGAATACAATTCAGGTGGGGGGGAGGGGGTAGCATGGAGAGAAGAATATTCACATTCCAGTCCAGGGTTCAGTATGTGTAGTGCAGAGTCACTGTTAAGCCGTGTGTGATTAGCAGGGGTTCAGAGTTAATCCTAGGCTGCGCGTGATTGGCTTATGAATCGTGTAGCTCATAACTGAGCAGTGTTGATTAGCATGTGTTATAATGGGTGCATGACAAAGGATTTTTAATATTCTGTAGTTCAATGTCAGGTTAATATAAATACTCATTAGTTTAAACTGTTTACAGTGTATTGTGTGTTTAAGGTGTGTTGCTATAAAGGGAAGTGGTAGACGATTATATATGGGGCATATGAAACTGCATAACAGTCACTGGAAAGTAGGTGTATAGCTCTGAAACCTACCACATATGAATAATTATAAAATAGCTATACCACACTATACAAATCAATGGAATCCCAACTGATGACTGAAATTAGTTAGCAGGCATAAAATCAGAAATCTGTTTTGACAGCTCAATAAACAAATATAGACTCACGGTTGTAATACTTGATATTAATTTGAATTCATCACCACTGCCACACAGGGGTGAAGGTTCAAATCCCAACGTTCGCTCTGTTTGTAAGGTGTAAGTGTAAGTGAGGCACTGACACCCTATCCAGGGTATATGTACCCTCTCCAGGGTATATGTACCCTCTCCAGGGTATATGTACCCTATCCAGGTATATGTACCCTCTCCAGGGTATATGTACCCTATCCAGGGTATATGTACCCTCTCCAGGGTATATGTACCCTCTCCAGGGTATATGTACCCTATCCAGGTATATGTACCCTCTCCAGGGTATATGTACCCTATCCAGGGTATATGTACCCTCTCCAGGGTATATGTACCCTATCCAGGTATATGTACCCTATCCAGGGTATATGTACCCTCTCCAGGGTATATGTACCCTCTCCAGGGTATATGTAAGCTCCAGGTTCTTCCTGTAACCCTGACCAAGATAAGTGACTGGAAGACAGATGGACTCATTACTAAGAAACTGAATGAAAACTTTAGCAAGACCGTATTATCATTATGCTTTATTAATAATTGGCATGGTACCACCGCAATGTAGTTTAATTCAGTGTAATTATGTGTGAAACAGCTTTATTATTCATTAAGGAGGAATGCCGGGAATATTGAAGTACACGTTGGGATTTGGGATTTTCACCCGTGATTAATAAGAGATGGAAACTGAGGAATTATGTGACGTCAAGAAGTGGATTTTAATTACGCAGGAAGAGCACCGGAGGGCGCTTCACCCTCGTACCTTGGCCGACCCGACTACACGCCGTCACATGCGACTTTGCAGCCGTGGTACCGTATGTTTGATACCATGGCTTTGGTACCATTTGCATGTGGCCGCAGACATTAGTAAACCCCTTATCGAGGGATATCATCTGTGGCGTTTCATTACAAAGTAATTAAAAATCGGTGGGAGTTTACAGCTTCCGCAGGTAGCCATGTGAGGGAGGCCGTAAGTCAACGGGCTCCACCGGACCTGTGGACTCGACTAGCTGAAGCCGTAATTATCTGAGACGGTGCCTTAGTGCGTACGTCAGAAACGCTGGCCTCGGCCCAGCAGTGTTATTTACAAAGATCTGGGTGAGGAAGGAAGACCGTTCAGTAGCGCGGGAAGTCTTTGGGGCAGAGAGACCGGCACTCCATCACAGCCAGGCCTGTCCTCCACCGCGTAATGGAGCATGTTTGCGTGGTCACTCAAGCCTCTCCCCCCGGCTCTCCCAGGTCACCGCTGGAAAACCCGGCGCAGTGGCGGCTGGCGGCGTCACGGGAGAAGGGTCGGCGGCAAGCGGTGCGGGGGCCTGCCTTCATGTTCAACAACCGTAGCACCAGCCTGACAGCCGAAGAGGAGCGCTTCCTGGACGCCGCTGAGTACGGCAACATCCCCGTGGTGCGGCGGATGCTTGATGAGTCGGAGACGCTCAATGTCAACTGTGTGGACTACATGGGCCAGAGTGCGCTGCAGCTGGCCGTGGGCAACGAGCACCTGGAGGTGACTGAGCTACTGCTCAAACGGGATAACCTGGCCCGCATCGGCGATGCCCTCCTGCTGGCCATCAGCAAAGGCTACGTCAGGATCGTAGAGGCCATCCTCAACCACCCGTCCTTCGGCGCCAGCGAGCGGCTCACCCGGAGCCCCCGGGAGCTCCAGGACGACGACTTCTACTCATACGACGAGGACGGCACACGCTTCTCACCCGACATCACGCCCATCATCCTGGCCGCCCACTGCCAGAAGTACGAGGTGGTCCACATGCTGCTGACCAAGGGGGCTCGCATCGAACGGCCGCACGACTACTTCTGCAAGTGCGTGGAGTGCGCCGAGAAGCAGCGCAAGGACTCGTTCAGCCACTCTCGTTCCCGTATCAACGCCTACCGCGGGCTGGCCAGCCCTGCCTACCTCTCCCTAGCCAGCGAGGATCCCGTCCTGACCGCCCTGGAGCTCAGCAATGAGTTGGCCAAACTTGCCAACATCGAAAAGGAGTTCAAAGTAAGATGTCGAATCCATTTATTCCCAAAGACCCGCTAGACTAACACATACCGCTACAACTCGACCACTAGTCACATATTCCATTTGACACCATAATTTCTTTCTAAACCAGAAGTAGCAATTTTTTTAATGAGGTACAGCTAACTGGATGAAGCGAGCACTGACATGAGCATGGATAGCATTGCGTCTGATCTGAGCTCTGTGATTTCCTTTATTTTCGGCACGCCTTTAAAACTAACTATTGCTTTATGTCATCCGTGCATTGTGTTTCTGTGTATATGTGTGTGGGTTTGTGTATATTGATGTCACCACCAGGTTAAAAAGAGCCAATTAAAAGAGACGGTGCAGAACAATTGCTCCTCCCTGGTAAATATCCTCAACTTCATAACTTCATTAGCATTAGGAAGGTCTAGCTTTGCATTGGCTATGGCTGCATAGCGTCATTCTGGACATCTGGCAGGTTTCGAGAGCTCAGCAGAGGGTCTGAATTTCCAGTTACAGCTTGAAGGTCAGATTTATGATGGAGATATGCGATTTCACGTTTCTATCGACCACGCGGCCTCAGCACTGCATTCTCAGTGTCCAAGTTTTAATTTTCCTTTTTCATGAATCATCATCCATCTATAATCAGTTTTTAAAGCGGCCAGTTTCCATCAGCACCTCTCCAAATTAGATAGATCACATTTTTGGGCCTGTAGTCGGGGCATCTGTCTAATTTCTGATCGCCTTTGGTACTTATTTTCAATGTCTGGCATAGTGGAACATCCTCTCCCTGGTTCTTCATCAAAAATCCTGTTTGTGTTTTTACTTGCTGGAAAAAAAGCAGCGGGTGACTTTGAGGAGCAGTAGAATGTTTGTAGGGTAACCAGTGGGAGTTTAGTAATGAGGCGAATGGGGGGGGACTGTCTGTGGTTTGTCATTTGTTGGATTTTAGGATGCAGGAGGTGTGAGGTGTAAAGAGGTTCAGTGTGTGAAGCATACACACTGTGTTGGAGATTGCATAGCATACCTCACACTGATAGCACAGTCCATGTAGTATTCTATGGTAGCACCAATACAGATCTTTGCTAAGAATAAACCATCAATACAAGTACATCCCATAATATTCAAAACCTAAATACAACATGTCACCAAAAAAACAAAACTGAGTCTGCAAAACCTCTATCCACTGAGCTTATTAATCATAATGTTTAAGGACACTCTTGTTGCTAGCATTGTGGGAGCCAATGAGTGGGCGACCTATAGAACGTGTTAAATCACATTGTAGTCCTGCTTGCCTACAGAATGGCTTCAAATGTTTTAAAAGCCTCTATCAATTAAGTCTGAAAGAGTCTGTGCCTCTAAAGGTGGTACCAATAATCAGTCATGAATTCGAACTATTGAAGTCGGCTGGTAAATTGGATTGTTCCTGATATAGATGCCTAACCCAACTGCTTGTTTTGGGACAGACACGGGTTCCCGCTGCTGTCGCACTCCATACTTTAGCTGTCAGAGGCGTTTAATTACAAACATAACTTTGTCGTCAGCGTGGGGGCGGGCAGGTGCTGAACGCGGCTTTTCTCTAAGGCACATTGATGGTGATGATGGCCGTGCTTTTTATCGGAGGAGAGATGGAGCTGTCATTCACTCATCGAGCCCCATCCCCTCTTCATCTGCACTTCCGCCATGTTTCATGCCGGCTTCTTACCAGACTTCAATACACAGACTTACCCAGTAAGACCCCCGATTACACACCCAAAAAGTCCCTTTGTGTTTATTAAATGATTCTCCACAGTCATTTAAATGCTTTAAAGTTTTGCTACATCTCATTATGCATGTGAATATTACGGAGATCCTGTCTCACTCATGAAACATTGTGGTTCCATTTGAGACTTGAACCATCAACCTTTGGCTGTTTCCAGATACAGAGAGTTTCTACCGCTTTGAATTTCACACTGTAATCCTCACTCGGTAAAATAAACAAGTAAACGCTGAAAGGCATGAAAAAGTCACTTATGCATCTACTCTTCACTGGTTTCCAGCTTGTCATAACTGGTGCAGTCTCAAAGATGACAAGAACTGGACCTTATACATTTTTTTTTCATATTAAGCTTCTTTCCTCCGATATTTTGCAAAAACTAAACATATTGCCATGTAGTAACAGGGAATAACTGACAGCCTCCCTAACAGAGATGACCGTGGCTTGTTCCGGAATAGGACAGTATGACACATTCACACATTGTAGATGAAAAAATGTGATAATGCCTATCAGTATTAGCAGCTGGTCCTGTATATTTTGGATGGTGCATCCCCTCTGTGATGTATGTATTTACATCAGAAAACCAGGCCCCCCCCCAACAATGGGGCTTGCATAAATATGACAAATGGCACTTCAGTCCCGTCCCAAATGAGACTGTGCCTTTGAGACCCAGAGGAAGGTTTGGTGAAAGTTGAGCGATGATTTGTTGTGGAAAGGAAGGGGAGCGGGTGAGACGCATTCTGTGTTGTGAGGGTCCATTTCAAACACCCCATTTTGGCTGGCATGCCAGTGGAAAAAGGACATATTCATGACACGAGTCCATCGACGACTAGCTGTTTCTCCAGGAAATATTCCAAGCATGTGTGAAGTTTAAGCATCGTGCATTTTTCGGTGAAGAGCTACTGGCTCTGACCCTGAGCTGTACCTGGAAATGTGCCCTGACACCTCGCCAACATGTCGCTGGAACACGCAAATAAAACGGCCAAGGATCTGGAAAGTAATTGGACGTCCTCGTGATCATGTTAGGGGCTTAGAGACCGAGTCAGACAGATTGCGATGGCCTCGGGTCACCGGGCACAAAGAGCTCGCTCGGGCGTGTAGATCGAACGCCCTCCCTACACCAATGTCTCACGTTCCGCTGCAATAACATTTGAAATATTTTCAGCAGCTAAAATAACAGCCCCCGCATCCCATTGTCACTCTCCAATCAGTCCCATGTAGATTCACGCTACTTTTTAAATGTTTCTCATGCAATTTTCATCTGTTTTTCATACATTTTGGGCATTACAAAATCTAGCCTGTCGAGCGCAGAATAGTGCTGATGCAGGGGATAAAGTTCTCTTTGAAAAAACTCTTTGAAAAAATATGTTAATATTATACAGTTAAAGAAAGTTAAAGGAAATAGAGCACTAATCCATATCTGACAGAAATGGCGGTAAGAACCCATTAATTCTAAGGTCTGGGTATCTTGCCCCCCTCCCCTGCACGCTGTCCCAGAACGACTACCGCAAGCTGTCCATGCAGTGCAAGGACTTCGTGGTGGGGGTGCTGGACCTGTGCCGGGACACGGAGGAGGTGGAGGCCATCCTGAACGGGGACGTGAGCGCCGAGTTGGAGGAGGGGCAGACGCACCGAGCTTTGCTAAGCCGGGTCAAGCTGGCCATCAAGTACGAGGTCAAGAAGGTCAGTGGGTGTCCCCCAAACACTCTCCTCACCACAACTCCTCAAGTTGTGGTGTCCAGTAACACCACAACTACCCCTGCGGAGATTGTCGGAGAATGTTACTGACATTATTCTGCAGTTGGGGAGCCTTCTACTCGCTGGAGTCACATGTGTTTTGTCCTTACATCTACTGTAGAGTCTGTAAAGTCCTTGATACGCACCACTAAGCCCCACACTGGGGCTGCTAAACTCTTGCATTTATGTATTTCTACTTACATTAACTTATTTAGCAGATGCTTTTAACCAAACAACATACAATTGAGAGAGCAGGTCCCCAAAGCAACTGGGGGGTAAGCTCAGGGGTCCAACAGCAATCTGCTGACCCTGGGATTTGAACCAGTGACCTTCCGCTGAGCCACACACTGCCCCCATATATGATGGCTGTCCCCTGTTAGAAGTGGAACATTCATTTTTCACTCTAATTATTTTTCCACAAATACCTCCACATCTATACAAAGAATGAATGGTATACAAATCATATGCAAACCGAAGTAGTGCCGTGCAGCTGTCTTCAGTTCATCAGCTGAGTTCACGTGTTGACTGCTCACAAACATGGCATCCAGAAACTGCCCAAATTTGCCTGAACTGTTCTTACAACTTATGAGAATCACATAAATTATTGCTCTCTAATTTGAATTTGGAATCATGGCTGAAAACATTTTAAACACCAATAACATACATATGTGAACTGGAACCATTGACTGCCCTCCTGATTTATACGATTAAAGCTTAACACACCTAACGCTAACGCTAAGCTATCCATCCCACAGACAAAGGTGAGAGGGACAGTGTAATTAGCCCACATTAGTCTGAAAGGACAGCGGAGGGAATTGATTTCTCGGCTGCAAGATCAGTAGCAGCAATCAGACACCCCCCCCCCCACGTACCTGGGCTATTATGTGCCATTTGATGGACGATGCAATGTCGGCAATCTGGTGCTGTTCACAGTGGTACCACCATTGCCTGGCTCTGCCTGAAGCACTGTGACCTGCTTCTTTATAGAACCCACAATAAATGGGTAACTCCTCTTTGTTCATAGTGCATCATTCCCCTGGATAAAATACGACAACGTTGCCCAGGTCTCAACCGGTAGACCTAATTAGCCGGTCATTTTTTTCAATTTAGTTGCAGCTTGCCTTACATAGATTATGAATAATTATGTAGGACAGCCATGAATATAACACCTCAAGTGCCCGGAGGAGTTTTATTAATTAACCTACTAGTTGAGTCCAAATTGCTGTATACACTTGGGGGTTGATTCTGTTCTCTCCACAGGTGACACTGTACTTTTGCTCAGACACAGAAGTGGCACGCACTTACGCTTACGGTGAATTTACTGGCAGACACTGCATGATGGCAGCCCCTGGTGCACGTGGAGATCCTCTGTTTGTTCTTCCTTGGATCTTTATTGCCTGTTGAGAACCTGAATGGAATATGAAATAACTCAGCTTACAGTGATGCTGTGGCAAACTAAGAGATACTTCTACTCTGATATTAGGGGCCATAGCTCTTTGGAGAGTGACAATGAAGCCCTTGAGTTAAACTGCCACTGCTTCTTTCATTTCTGTGAGGGCTCTCTGTGATTTAATTGAATTATCCCATCACATGGCAGACCTTTTATATTTGTGGCCAGAACTCTCACAAGGGGTTTGCCTAGATTGGATGGACAGTGTTAACATATTTACCCAGCACAACTTGAGAAGAACCCACTCAAGAGAGAAATGCCCCAGACTTCCCCGAGAGTGACGCTGAGCTCGATGACTCACCTGTGCCTCTCTTTCCCTCCCACAGTTTGTGGCTCATCCTAACTGCCAACAACAGCTGCTTACAATCTGGTACGAGAACCTGTCCGGCCTCCGGGAGCAGGCCATCGCCGTCAAATGTCTGGTGGTGCTCTTGGTGGCCTTGGGGTTGCCCCTGTTGGCTGTTGGCTATTGGTTCGCTCCCTGCAGCCGGGTATGGATACATCTCGAACACCTCACATGCTCCAAGTGCAATGCATATTATGGATCCACAGAATCTAGATGAAAAAGTATTTTGGCAGCAATATATTGAGAATAAATAACTGAAAGACCCACATAGTAGAGGGTGAAAACTGACTTGGAAATGTGGAAAGTATGATACCAGTAGTGATTTATCAAAGAGAATATTTAACAGGCCTAAATTTGGGAAGATGAACATGGATAAATATTGTAGGACCTCACTACTAAAACTGCCTTATAACTTCATGGTGTGTCAGTTTGGCCTTTCTGATGTTACTAATGCATTTAGTAAGATAACAGAAGGTACTGTACCAACTGACTCCCCGTTCTACTGCAGTGATACCTCTTTAATCTTCAACTTTCTGTCCCCACAAAAGCTGGGAAAAATTCTGCGCAGCCCCTTCATGAAGTTTGTGGCGCACGCTGCTTCATTCATCATCTTTCTGTGCCTGCTCGTCTTCAATGCCTCGGACCGATTCGAGGGCATCACCACACTGCCCAACGTCACCGTCACTGACTACCCCACACAGATCTTCAGGGTGAAGACCACTCGCTTCACCTGGACAGAGATTCTCATCATGGTGTGGGTCACAGGTGATGTATCTTCACGAGAAAGATAGCTGCTGGAACGCTTGGTCTCGTGGAAGTATTGCTTGATTCCTTGTTTGATTTTCATTGAGGTCCCTAATCACACACCTTTCTAGGACCTTAGGAATGTCTTGGTGTCCAAAAGGCTTTCAAAACCTTATGAAGTACTTCTTAAGTGGTCTAATGTGTCCATGAAGCCATCTATCCATCTTCTCAATTTACCCATTACTTTGAAACAGTGATGACATATATTCATTATTTAATACTTTTTCCAGCCTGTCATATCATATTACTCTCAAAAAATTGCCGTGGGTAAGATATATTTGTCATTCACAGTGTTGATCAAGTAATTTTAAGATCGGGGATTCTTTATCTTTGTAACTGTGATGTAAGGAGGGGTACCGTTCTCTTGGTCAGTGTAGGATCAAGGAAGTGTTACATCAATGTGGGACATTTGAGTATAAGATCTGTAACTGCCTCAGTGTTACTAAGTCTTGGATTTAGAGGGGATAGGCTCAAGAGTTTGGGCAAGAAATTGCATTGGTGTTGTTGGACCATGAGAATTTCTGCTTGCAGAAATGAAGATGATGTAAGGAATTCTGTGATGAAGGTACATAGATTTCCGCATCACTCTGGGGGTCCAAAGTCTTGATGGACTTCAGAGAATTATGCTGGGGTCAAATATGTGAAAGTCCAGCTGAAATAGGGAGAGATACGTCATCTACCTGCACAATAAAAGCTTCCCAATCTATATCTGCCCTCTTGACTCAAAGATGAAAGGCGCTGCTGTAGAGTCTGTTTCTGTGAGCTCCGCTTCAATGAGTTCCTTCTGTATTTAAGAAAGGGCTGCTAAAGGCTTCACTGCATCCAAATGCATTTCCATTGAAACAACATTCTACAGTGTTGTGCCAAACACAAGATGGAAATTTTAAAAACAAATTAAAACAGAGTAAATTCAATTTAGAGCTTTTCATCAACAAGACCTGAAATCCCAGGAACGGTTTGAACGAACATCGCTCAGCAAACATAAACAGATCAGCTTCATATAGTTAATTCCTGAGGCATTTTACCCTTTTGTCCTAATAACAAAAATAGAAATTTATCATGATGAAAAGAAAATATGGCCGTTACCATCAAATTCAGCTTTACTGGGTTTCCCAGTAGGCACTCTGTTGAAAATTAGCTTAGCTGCCAATATAGCACGACACATAAAAGGACTCTGGCCGTCTGAGTCCCCACATTATTTCCAGCAAGGAAATGAAAATGGAAAGTTAAGAAGTGAATTGTAGAATGTCCAGAATTTGGAATTCATTTCTTATGGAAGCAAAACTTACGTCTACCCCGTAGCTTTGCGACCCTAAAACCCACAGACATAAGTCATCCAAGGAGACTTTGATCATGCGGAGAGTTGCATGCCTGTCTGCTGTCAGTTTACCATAGTTTACAGTTGTTTCCCGAGGTCCTGCTCTTAAGGGTTTAATCCTGTTGGATGCAAGTGAATGGCAGCCTGAGTTCTGAGTGATTAAGTCAGCATGATTGAGTTAATGGGAATCCTTCTTGGGTGACATGGACTCTGCAAAGCTCGCCTGGTGGGTAATATAAGTCGACCTGGCATTGACAGCTGACAGGTCTGAGCAAGACTGGTCTCCCTTAATGTCAAGGAGCTTTGAAAAGTGACTGAGAGACCCCCAGATGTACATCTTACATGACTTGTGATAGTAAAAAAAGCCCTGGATACATAATCCACTTTCTGGCAGCTTATCTCACAGTAGCATATTACTTTTGAGCCCCATTCCAAAGGGTAAGGATTAGATGATGGTTCTCTTGACATGGATAAATGGTCATTACATTTGATTTAAGTTTTATGAAGCCCTGTTATATATAATATTAACAAGAAGATATGCATGATTCCCACTGTGCCTCTTAAGTCCCAGATATACCTGATGCCAGTTTTTTTGTCGGGTCATACCTTGCCAGATGCTTTGTAGAAACAGAAGGACCAAACTTCAAATACAATCAGATGTGACCTGATGTAGAAGAAGCTTTACCAGCCCATGTCATCCTCAGATGTCACCTACGTCATTAGGATAAAAAAAAACTACCATATTGTCCCATTTCAAGAGTGACGTGGCTTCTTTCAGAAAGAAGATCAGTGATCTCTTTCACAGGTACCAGAGGGACATGAGATCTGATCCTGACATAGTGCAGAGGAGAGACCATACAATGTCTTTTGATGCTGGCCATAGACATGTCAATCAGGTGACAGTTTGATACAATACAGATGTCGGCTCTTAAAAAAGGCTGCAAATGGCCAATGAGGTTATTAAAAGAGCGATACAATGTAAGCTGTAGCTTCCAAAAAGAGAGCTACAAGAAATCAAAGCATAAAAATTACACCCTAATGTCGGAGTCCAATAGACTGTACCTTCTGCCGGTGAGCCTTTCCAACCATGTAACCTCCCAAGCCCTGGACGCCACTGTAATATATCACCTGTATCTGCATGTCAAGCTCTTGATTTAATTTGGTGCCACAGCTGTGCCCAGTCAGGCACTCACATTTCCCAAACAATGAAACCCGAATACTCCACACACATAGGTTGGAAACAGCATTCGGTCTGCGTATCTGTAGGGACGAAGCATGTAGCTAAATGCTAAAGGAATGTACTTCCTGAGCAGATTGATATTACCAGGATAGCATGCCAACTGCAACGATTTATAAGATGTCCAGTCAAGAGATAACAATCAGATTAAGTACATCTAAAAGTAAAGAAACTTCTCACTAAGGTTGGACAGTATCAAATTTTTCATTCCGTCTTACCACCAGACATCAAACCGTGGTCTGTGGTATTTCGACAGTATTTTCAAAAGCTGTGCTATTCTGGTATTTTTAGATCTTGGTGTTAATATTTACTGTAAGTGTGTGTGTGTGTGTGTGTGTGTGGGGTGGGGGGCTATACCCAATATACTGTGGTATGCCATATTAGCATAATACACTTGACCTTATTTACTCTTTATCTATTATTATAGTTACAGGCTATTCAAAAAAAACATTGCCCTGATTAATACTGTTGGTTACTGGATGTAAGACTACATAACCTATATAAAGCTGGTAATTCACACAATGCCTTTATAGGAAACAAATCCACAAATGTACAGTATAAGTAAAAGTCTTAGGCCGTCAAAGAAAATGATGGTTAAATGGTCTTCATGCTGGTGTGAAACTATGATATTATGTCTGTCAAAGTGTGTCAGCTTAGCCATTTCAAAACCTCTCCTAAAGCCACCCCAGTATTTACAGCAACCATCCAATACACCCATGTATTTTTTTGACTTGACCACTATCCCACCATTTAATGACTGTATGGAAAGGCTGGGGTGCCCCTGAAGAGAGGTTTGGGATCCAAAGCAGTGTTCATCTAGCCATCCAACTACATAGATATCGGTCACTTTTTGGAGACTTTTAGAAGAAATTAGAAGAAATTCTTGTAAAGTTTTATTATGGTACTGGTAATTTTCATATGTTATAACGTTAAATTGTATTTTTTTGTTCTGAGCACATGCACGTACTACTCAGATAAATAGCTTTACACATTTCCTGTGACAGCCAAACACTTGTGCACAGTACCGTATTCAGTAGTGCATCGTGTCCAATGGTGACTTGGCATTATCCTGTGCGGTGAAAATGGCTACAGATGCTGAGCCGTCTGCCCCTTCTGCAGGGATGATGTGGTCGGAGTGTAAGGAGCTCTGGAGCGAGGGTCCCCGTGAGTACATCCTTCAGCTGTGGAACGTTCTGGACTTTGGCATGCTCTCCATCTTCATCGCCGCCTTTACGGCCCGCTTCTTCGCCTTCCTCGAGGCTACCAAGGCTCAGCAGTATGTGGATGAGAAGATCCACGTTACCGACCTCTCCCTGGTCACACTGCCACCTGACGTCGAATACTTCACTTACGGTGAGTCCCGTTGCCTGCCGGCTGTCAACTGGAACAACTCGACACTTTGACTGAACTTCGTAGAAGTTCAAGGGTTGCAGGTGTGGTCCTGATGGGTCGCAGCATTTAAGTTCTTCAGTATACCTCAGTGGGTAAGCCCTTGATTGACCATAATTAAGTTTCCAAATCTCACTCTGTCTATGGGATACATTTTTGAGAAAATTTCTGGGCACTATAGCGAGTAAATTTCATTGAATTACGTGAGGAGTGACTATGTTTTAACATGAGGAAGACTGACTTTAGATCAGTGGTTCTCAATCCTGTTCCTGGTGCCCCCCCCAGCCAGAATGTTTTTACTCCATCCCTACCTTAATCAGGCGTATATGGTCCTTAGTAGGCTAATCATGAACGTGGCAGTTTGAAAGCAGTATGGGTTGGAATGAAAACATTTTGGAGGGGGCTGGGGGCAAAAACAGGATTTAGAACTACTGCTTTAGATCATTGGCGGTCAAATCTCAAAAACCACAAACAATGGATTGAGTAGCTTTTGGAATTTACTCTTCAATTGCACTGCTCACTGAGCCAGTTCCCAGTGCTACAGTTGCCGTGGTGTTAAGACTTAAGAAGGTTAAACTCATTCTTTTGTGAAACCAGTGCCAATGACACACAAACCATTGTATACCCATTCTGGTCCTGTTGTATGATGCTGGCATTAATGACACACAAACCAGTAAAAACTCATTCTGGTTTCTTCAGCCCGGGACAAATGGCTGCCCTCTGACCCCCAGCTGATCTCGGAAGGACTGTATGCCATCGCAGTGGTCTTGAGCTTCTCCCGTATCGCCTACATCCTGCCTGCCAACGAGAGCTTTGGCCCATTGCAGATCTCTTTGGGACGCACCGTCAAGGACATCTTCAAGTTCATGGTCCTCTTCATCATGGTCTTCTTGGCCTTCATGATCGGCATGTTTATCCTCTACTCCTACTACCTGGGCGCCAAAGTCAACCCCGCCTTTACCACGTGAGTGCATTACCATTGGCTGGCTGCACTGCACGTTTTCATTTTAATGCCAATTGGACTGCAGAACGGAGATCATCTTTCAAAGTCCTTTTAATCCATATGGTCATGCCAATTGCTCTGGCTATCAGTAAAAAGATGTTCATGTGAAGTGCCCCCTTCCACATCTTCAGTTAACTCCACCCCCAGAGGCTGGCTGTAAGGTTAAAGCGCGGAGGTGGAAAGTTCAGGTCCAGAAAGTAAAAATCCAGACCAAGATTTTGTTTCAACCAACCAGTTGAACATAAAGAGTCACAGTCACAGAGACTCAACTGGT
>JAODLD010000056.1:4948007-4964270 GCA_026781065.1 Mormyrops boulengeri | reverse complement strand
GCAGGGAACAACCCAGGATGGGGCACCAACCCATCGCAGGGCACAAGGCAGGGAACAACCCAGGATGGGGCACCAACGCATCGCAGGGCACAAGGCAAGGAACAACCCAGGAGGGGGCGCCAACGCATCGCAGGGCACACTGACAAACACATACACACCTATGGGTAATTTGGTAAATGCAATTACCCTCAGCATGGTTCTGCACTGTGGGGGGGGGGGCACTGGAGTACCCAGAGGAACCCCCACAATGACACGGGGAGAACACGCAAATTCCACACACATGGAGCCACGGCAGAGACTCGAACCTTTGTCCCAGAGGTGTGAGGCGACAGTGTGAATCACTGTGCCACCCCCTTTTGTATGATTTATTTTTTAAAATTAACATTTTTAAATTTCAGTTTGCAGACCATTGGATTTGTCACTGTTTTCATGTTATGAATTTAATGGGAATTTTCAGCAAAAATGGATCCCTGATGTATGAAAATTACACGAGTTACATTGTAATAAGTATCAATAGTGACTAATATGAAACAGTTATCATAAAATGTTTTGCAGGATATATCAGCAAAACATCAACAAAATTTTGAAAGGTCCGCCCCTGGGGGTACCGACATTGTAAATGAGAAAGAGCCAGGTCGCCTGCTTGGTGCGAAAGACACCCCTGTTTTAGTGGCACCCTCTTCTCCGCCCACTCTACAGTGTTTCCCATAAAATCTAAATAAACAGCGGGAGAGACATGAAGAATATGAAGTATGCGATCAATCAACAAGTCAGGCACATAGACTGACACACGAGCCTCCAAAGAATACAGCTGAAATCAGTCCTGCAGTTATTCACGTGCTGTCTCTAGACAAGCTTAGAGGAGATAAAGGTGCTGGGCCATCGGGGGCACGAGACAGGGAAGTTCATTGTTCATTTCTTAAAAGGTGGTTTTATTTATAAGGATTAACTTTCTTTGAGGCTTGGTTAACAGGACTAAGTCAGGCTAAGTGCACTGATAACAGGTACATCAGGCATTCCCCACTGGGATTTCACCTTGAACCTTTCATTCTTAACTGTGTGTCAACTGAATCGAGGGTGGCATAGTCCTGGGGCTCAGGATCCTCACAGATGGACCTCCTATCCGCCTGAGCACTGTCTAATGAAATGCTCTCTCTCTCTCTCTCCCTCTCTTTCTCTCTCTCTCTCACACTCACTCACTCCTGGTGACCATGGCCTGAGCACTGTCTAATGAAATGCTCTCTCTCTCTCACTCCTGGGGACCATGGCCTGAGCACTGTCTAATGAAATGCTCTCTCTCACACACACTCCTGGGGACCATGCCCTGAGCACTGTCTAATGAAATGCTCTCTCTCTCTCACTCCTGGGGACCATGGCCTGAGCACAGTCTAATGAAATGCTCTCTCTCTCACACACTCCTGGGGACCATGGCCTGAGCACTGTCTAATGAAATGCTCCATCTCTCTGATCTTCCATTAGGCCCCACCCCCAAACCAGAGTCACGGCTTTGCAGATGTTTAGGTAAGAGGGTACCATATTAACTAAGATCACTAGCACCCCTGCGTTATCAGAAATCCAGTTATTTATAAGTAACAACTCCCATATAAACACATACTGTATAAGAATCTGTCTCACTGAAGAAAAGATTGATGGAAACAATAAATGAACAAACAAATGACACTTTTGTCTCCTGTGTAGCTTCATTCAAGATCATTTGTCATCTGATTTTACACAATATTAACACTAATAAAAATGTTTGGTGTCAATATGGGCCTTGAAAATTTGATAAAATGATCATTTGTCATCTGCTTTTACACAATATTAACACAAATAAATGTTGGCCCTTCCCCCCCAGAAGTCAGCGTCCTTTAAAGGTGCTACAATGAACTTATGCATATTCATGGGACATCGATGACACAAGTGTATGATTATGTGACTCCCTGAAAGTCCCCCTGAAATGCATATGGTCCTGCGAGTACATGACCAGCTTGGGGAGTGTGTGGTGAGTCAGAGTGTAATCATACAGTGATGATAGTTACTCTGTTAAAAGCAGAATGCTTCAAGGCCGCTCCATAATAACTTACATGACACTGTCTGGAAGTGGCCCAATTTAATAAGCTGAGAAACAGAAAGCTGCCTTTGTCAATGAGACCATCTGACCACCCCAGTTAAGACACTGGTCCCCAGTGCTCCCAGCACTGCCATTTGTGACCTTTCATAAAAGTGTAGATGGCTCTTGGCTACAAAATGTCAGTTACTATGTTTCAGAAACACACCATGTAGCTCATTCAGTCCAAAAAGATGTAACATTGACACCGTTTACTTGTTTGTTCACCGAGTCATTTTTTTATTGGATACTACCCTGAAATACCCAACTATTTACTTTGTTGATATATTGTGTTAGGTAAAGGTTACCCTATTGTTAATTTAGACATTATTTATTGCACTATATGCAGAATGGTAGCACTTAATTTGCATTAAAAAAATGTGCCTGCATGTCATAACCTGTTCTGTTTATTTTATGACACTTATTATACCTAAAAGTTCTTCAGCTGTGGGTCAGTTTGGGAGCAGGATGAGAGAGGAATGGCTGTACCTGTCAAGTAGGGCATCAGTGATTTCTAGGAGACAATGGCCAGTTGCAAACATTAATGTGCCCATCCATCCATCCATCCATCCATCCAGAGGTACACACATAAAGCTTCTCTGCAGGGAGTACATAAGCTATTTAATAGAGGATGTTGTTCTTGCAATTCAGCACAGCTGAATTTTATAGTGTTGCCCATGGCTATATCTAGGAGGCACATTCTATGTGCCCCTCCTATTACTCCTCCTATTTCTATTCAGCCAGTCTCAAAACGTCATTTTTTTTTCTCCTTTTTTGCATTTCGATTCTGATTGGTCAATCCGGTCGTATAAAACACTACGCTAATTCAAAACCGTTAGAAACCTTGTCGAGGTACAGCAAGTGCGGAACTTGGCGAGTCTCCAGATGCAGCGGTAATGATGCAGCGGTAATAAAGCACCGGGCACCCGTGCAAAGGGCAACAGGTCTGTGTGTGACAGATCTAGCACCATCCGCATGGGCAGCAGCTGACAAATTTACCTGCGATGTGGCAGAGGATAGGTGGGGGTAAGGAGCGTATAGCGCATCTAACCTGTTTGAATCACTTTGTAGAGTACAGAATACATTTACCCAAACTATTGTATTTACATTAAGCGCTTAATACCTATAATCAGTGTTATACAGGACGACGCACTATTTATTAGCTAAATATTGCCTAGGGAGGCCCGTCCCCTTTTTCCTCGAGCCACAGGGGTCTTCAGAGAAAGTTTTCAGACCCCCGGTTCACCAGCGGAATCGTTTAATGGTGCGTCATCTTTTCTCAGCCCCAGGCTTTAATATGACTCGTACCTTTATTGAACTAAGTGTTACTGGTTAAATGCCTTAAAACAGCCCAGAGATGTATGATTGCAATTATGAACTGTGATTAATTTCCGGATGCAAAGCAAATGAAGTGAGTTGCCTAATTGTAGGTTACCTTTTTTGTTAAACAAATCAGCTATCTCGGCTATTTTGACACAGAAATTTATTTATGAACAGCTTGTCACTGAAGTCAGCCAAACTATAGACCTAGCCTATATAAAAACAGAACCTGGTACTAATACTGTTGCATCTTTATATAAATCTAAGAAGTATATGGTCGCTAGTAATTGCTGTAAGTATAATTTGATAAATTTAGATGAATAACTTTTTTAAGTCGGGAAATTGAATGTTTAACCTTCAGCACCAGAGGGCGGGACTGGCCCGTGTATCTGCCTGGGGGTGTATCTGCCTGGGGGTGTATCTGCCTGGGGGGTCGCCGGCCGGGATCCCGGGGCGCTTCGCCGTGCGGTGGGGGCGGCAAAGCGCTGCATCAGCGCATGATCCCCAACCTGGGCCGTGGACAGCGGCCGGAAACGTGAGGCACCCCTACAGGGCTTAGCCCACATTGTTAATGTCGTTACTGAACGTGGATCCCGAACGGTAACCTCTGTCTCCCTCTGTTTCCAACTGCTATATTATCATTTCGGCTATTAAACGTTTCTGAGCGTTATAAAGTTAGTCGAAGTAGACGTGAACAGATGGCTTACCGGTCCTGGCTAGCAGCTTCTAGAAGTCCAAAGACATTTTTATAAAATTGATAGTAGGCCTTTCAAATGCAAAACGGACAGTACTTCTATACTCCATGATATACCCATAATTGCCCTAGTAATATATCCCTAGTCACAACTAATAATAAAGGACAATATATGTTTCTTAATAAATCTCATTTATATATCATCCTTTTTGCAGGAAAAAGTTCAGAGAAGGCTAATGTCCCGGATAACGTATGAACATATCTAAAGGTATATAACGTATCTAAATATGGGCAAAATAAACGCACTCTTCTCTCATCTCCATCAGCGAATAACGGCGATTTAATATGATTTCAGAAAGAGAAAAATAACATCTTTCCCATTTTATGAGGCGTATAAATGATCGGATAAGTTTAAAGGCGCGTTTACACATGGGAGAAGTGCCACACGACCAACTTCTTCGGATATTTCAGCCGTAACAGTTGGACGGACTCGATGTGATGTTCAGCCGCGGCTTTTGTCGTAACGCCCGCATGATTCACACGCCATGGCAGCTTTATGGGGGGTTTTAATGAGTTAGTCCGGCTAGATGGACGCGATCCCGTCAGCGGCCCGTTTCACAGCCCGTGTCGTATATAAGGATCATGGCAGTCACCGCCGACGCCGACTGTCACCGACGCGCTTTGCCCCCAAACAGCAGCTTCTCCGTCTCCGCGATGCGGCCGGGGGTCTCGGCGACTCGGCGGCGCGCACCGGCGGCCGGGGGTCATGAGCCGCACCGTCACCTACGGCTTTGATTTCGGGGGATGTTACTGCGGAAGCGCATCAATAATTAATGGGTCCCCGGATCGGCGGCCGAGGGTGAGAGAGCGCGCAGCTCCGGAGATCGCCGTCTCGCCGGCAGTCGTCGGCGCATCATGTCACTATCGCCGAGAAGGTCTGATGAGGAAGACGAAGGAGGATGAAGGTGGCAAAGGGAGCGGGAGAGGTAGAGGAGGTATATAATGAAGTTGAGTGGGAAAGGACTGTGTGCCATCGTCTCCAGCAGCCTTCTCTTCGTGTGCGCCCTGGGCGCAGCTGCCGTGGGATTCAGATGCATCTCCCTGGGCTCCGAAGTCAAAGTGCATTTCCACCTGGGCACGGCGGCCGGAGCCTTTTACTCGGGGATACTGGTGGGACTGGGGCAGTCGTGCCTGGCTCTCGCCTGGCTCTGCTGCAAAGGCATGCCGAGGAGGCGCAATTTCTTCCTCCTGGGCATCCTGGTCTTCATGCTGGGGGTGCTGACCGCCTTCTCCGGCGCCGTGGTGGACGGCGACACCGTGTCTCTGGTGGAGCGCAAGTATTCCCACTACTGCCTGGACTCGCTGGAGCCGGACCCCATCTGCCAGCGGCTGAAGGACTACCAGCGCAGCCTGGTGATGTCCGCGGTGCTGAACACCCTGGAGTGCCTGCTGGGCTTGTTCAACTTGGTCATCATCAAACGGTACAAGACGGCGCAGTTTTACCGGCGGAGACTCGGCCACCGGCTCAGCGCGGCGGCGATCGCGTACAGCCCGGAGCAGGAGCTCAACTCGGCGGAATTTCAGCCGGTTTCTTACATTAATTTGGGGGTGTTTCCCGTGTACGATGAGGCGGGGGGGGAAGTACAGAGCGGCGGCCACCCGTCCATCGAGCTCCCGGGATATTCCGCCGCAGACCCCGAAGTGAATCACTCCCATCCCTTTTCCTGCCCACTTCCAAACGAGCTGCCGCCTGCCTACGAAGACGTTTTCCCCGGACAAGCGAGCAACAAATAGTCGGTAAAAGTTCTCCGGGGTCGCGCTGACAATCACGGACTGAGGCTGCAGGAGTCTTTGCCCCCATCTTCCCAAAACGGAAATATATCCTCCTTCCACACAAACCCGCAGAAGGTACACATCTCATCTTTCCTAAATTTAGCCATTTCAACAAATATAAACAAAGTACGCGAACTACCTTTAAAGTGCACATTTGCTCTACCGGCATAGGTGTTTAAGTGGTAATGAACCACCGGGCATTTAATGCTGCCCGGGTACAACATGGTAATAAATGTACGCACGCCTGGTGTAAAAAAATTGCATATATCTTAAATTCACGCTTTAAATAAAATCACGTTATTCATAGATGATCTGTACGTCTCATAGTCTAATATCGAAATATAAACTCGGATCGACCACAGATATGCAAACCTCGTGTAACACAAACACGAAGAATTGCTCCGTAACCAGGAATGAATTTCGATTATGTGCAAAAGGAGCGATGAGCGACGTTTCATCTTCCAGCCACGTGTCACTCCTGGTCCTTGCGGAAGGTCCGACGGCGTTTGTCAGATTCCGCCTCAGCAGTTTGTAAAGGTCCTGCCTCGATCGCCCCCCTCCACAAACGGGACATCTTCGCCTTAGATCTGTTTGAGGGGCTGCTGAGGGGCCCTGCCATTCTCAAAGACGACTTTTACATTTCTGTCTCACTGTCTATACCTATTTTTAATTTGTGTACCCAGAAAGAGAACTTTCCGCTTTACTGGAAATACACGAAGCTGAATATTTGTACTCGGATGTATTTGCACTTTACTGCTCCCAGTTCTGTTTGCAGCTGTAGCAGGTGTTACGGGACTCTGAATAATAAAATCAATATTTGGCTGTACTGCCCGGATATACTGCAAGATACCTCCGGGGTTTTGCGTTGTCACGGAATCCGATTTTGCACGTCTGACCAGCTTTGACTTCTTGGGATATCCGTTTGTAAAATAGTTTCCCCAGAATTGTGGAACACCTCTTACGTTTTACCAGATATGGATGTGAACTTGATTTTGCCACCTTTCAGATCTCCTCTAATTAAAACGGATCAAATCTGTGTAGTCTGAACTTTGCTACCTGGTTTAACAGGTTCCCGCTGTTTAATATGAAGTTGGGATTCCTGGAGATTGAGCAGTGAGCTGCTGTGTATCAAAGCATGTATCTGTGGATTTGGACGATGCGCTGCCTACAATACTGAGGTTAAAAATTTTTGATATTAAGGAAGCAACAAAGAGGTTACTGTCAAAATGCCCATTGCTTGTATAATGGTCCATACAGCCCACACAAGTGAAACCGCAGGGAATTAAGTGTAAGTAATGACGCTCGTGCCATTCTCGGGGAACCAATCAAACTCTGGAATGGTGACTTCACTGCCCATGCTGGGGTATTGGTGATCCCGGGAGTGCTGCAAGTCAAATAGTTACTTAATATGTTTGATGTAGCCTCACATAAATGAATAGAAAATGCTAATTTTCGTTCGCTCAGGCTGCAGAAATGACAGTGTACAACACACCATGACGCTGTAGGTATTTTGGGAGCAGCGCAGTTAGTGAGACTCGTTTTTGCAGTTGATCAGCGAAGGTCACCTGTGTCCAGCTTATCACCTGGGTTCTTCTGCAGCGGCTTTACGGATGGCGGCTCTTTTGGGGCCCAAATCACAGGCTGCTCAGTCGGAAGACGAGTTTCCCTCCATGTCATTAGGAATACTTTCATTTGTAAAAAAAGTGTATTAGGATACAGAACTGCGTAACATCCAAAACCCCCATCTATGTTAAACACCCAGATGGAGTTCATCATTTTCCTGAACTCTCCAGAATAGAGTTATTGCGTCGGTAGCATTCTACGTAGAACAATAAAGTGATACTCACCAGGCACCTTATATGGTTTGAGTTAGAATCTTACACTGGACAATGAGGTGTCCAGTCGCTCTCTCTCTCCAATTGCTTATGAGGGACTGTCACAAACCCAGCAGGAAACCCAGGAGGATTGTAGTTAAACCCATGTTTCTATCTGCTAAACGCTGATTAGATTTCCTGCTAATGCAATTGTACAGTACATGAAACAGAACCTGGCTGTGTGATATGCAGAGAGATTCTATACAGCTAATTATCGATGTGATTGTGTCCATTATAGTTTATTCTGAATATAATGTACTGCCCGCAAACAGTGTCAGACTCCCAGTTATGGGATGGATAACAAACTCTGTGCTAAGCTAAAATCATTGCTTTACGAATCTCTGATCAATGCTTTCATTTCCTGAACTAAGTTCTTAGCTGGTTACAGTATGAAGAACCTCAAAACTTTATCTTCATCCGTCAAGATGTTGATGTTTTATCCACGGCTAGAAATTTCGACCCGGTGTTAATGTAAATCGGTGATACTCTGAGCCATGAAGATCTTCAGGTCCTGTCAGGTCCTGCTAGCTTGTCCTCGGGTCTCTGCTTAAACGGTCACCCAGAGCAATGTTAGCTGTTGTCCACGGTCTTGACTCTAAGGGCACAGTCCTGTCAGTCAAGAGAGATATGAGTGGAGTGTCCATTAATCAGCCATTACTGAGGCATAATGGGCAGTCAAATTTTTAATGCGATACTGTGCCGGCCTGCGTATTTTGGTTTGGTACACATGCAAGCAGTCTCACATTACAAAAAGTGAATTAAGTTTTCTAGCATTGGAATTTCACCTGTGTTTTACTTTGTTAAACTTCAATTTAACAGACCCGTGATTCTAGAGAGAATTCTAAGGAGTCTGGGGGCCCAAGACAAAAAACATATATCTCCGTGGGGCTCTCAAACACACCCTCCCTGAAATGGTAACATTTATTACCATTATTTTAGACTGAAATCTACATAAATAATATCAACAAAGAGAATTTTTAATAAACACAAGTCATTTACTTTCACTTTTATGAAAAAAGGTTGGACAAATAAACCAGATTTGTCATTGAGATGTACTATGTAATAGATAGATAGATAGATAGATAGATAGAGATACCTTATTTATCCCGAAGGAAATTTAGGAATAAGTGGCCCTTAGGGGCCCTCCTTCAGGCTCGGCGCCCCAGGCAATTCCCTGCCTTGCCAGTCCTGTCACTATGCCTCTGCCTGGCTCAAATTGTATATTAATAAGATCAATAGCCATATTTTCACTTGTAGTGTTGCTTTTCCTCTAGCATGTACATTTTTAAAGATTTGTCAGTAAGGATCGTACTTCTGGTGATCAGTTGTTGGACAGTTAGCAAAGTCTGGAAGCTTATTGTGTAACAGGAAATAATATTGCAGTGTGTGAGTTAAGTATGGGCTTAAAAGTCCAGCCATTAACATAAGTACCACTCTTCACAACCTAATAAGTTCCCAAGAGACTTATTTTCTAAAATAAGGCATCGCTAACAACTTAAAATGTGTGCTTTCCTCCGATTTACGTCAGCGCTGCTTCTACAGGATGTTTCAAAACGTTACTCCAATTACAGTGGATTCTATATGTAAAAGTACAAATAACAAATTTTTAATGCGTTCGGCATTTGCGGACTAAAGTCAGGCAATAAAACAGAGTTAGTGATTCCGGCCTGTAACTGTGGTCTTATTCCAAAGGTCGACATGGGTTAGATGCTCATTAGCCAATAGGTGTTACTGCCTTAGTGGTTTGAAGAACGGAGAGTGTCGTCACCACGGTGCTACATGCTTCTGTTGTTATTTGAGACTGAAAAAAGAAATCTATGCTCGTGTCCTAACTCACTAGCGATTGTTCAATGTGCTGGTGTTTCATTTCAAATCGCTGATAGTGAATTTAATGAATTTATGCATCTTTTTTGAGTCTATGGTAGAGAGTGGTCACCACTGGCTGGGCTAGTGGGTCATGTGACAAAATGGGAAGAATGTCGGAGGAACTGTTTCCCAGGAGACAGTATGCCTAGGGGGTCTTTCGGAAGGAACACAAGAAAAGTAAGAAAATGGCCGTATCACTTAAGATATTAAAAATCTGATTTGTTCACAGCTTTCACACTGCTGTTACAGAGTGAAAAGGAAAAGAATATGGTTGTTGATGGCGCCTGCAAATGAAAGATGGGATGCCATATCGGCGGGTTCGCTGCCTTTTTAACCCCCTTGGATGGTGAACGGCACGGCTCTGAAATCCATCGCATTTGTTCACCTGGAGAGTCTATTGTGCAGCTGTGAGAAGTGACTTCAAACCCTGGACCTTTTGCGGAGAGCTGGCTAGTGTGCTGAATTTTGATAGAATTCTTCAACAAAAGTTGAGACTCTGTTAGGTGAAGTAAAGCCTTTCGGCAGATCCAGAATCAGATAGATTTACATATAATTGCGTATCCACTGCTGGCCACCCAGAGCACACAGTTTATAGAGTTGAATCAACACAGAGAGTTATAGGCCTTTTCCTCTCCTGGCCTTGTCTGGCTGTGTCGCAGTCCCTGTTTGGCTGTCATGCTCGATCCCGGCCCCTTCTCAGGATGGTTAGCCATTTAATTGGCCAGAAAATTCCCCACCCAAAACCTAACGGTCCCATCCCAGCATCGATAAATGAACTTAAAGCTGAATTCCCCACCTATTTTTGGATTCTCAGCAAGCACAACGCTGGCTTTCCAAACACGACGTCCATTGCTGAGTAACTCCCTATAAAAAGCACCTTCACATTATCTTTTCCATACAGAGTTCTTCTTTAAATGGAAGACCGACGCAAATGCTTTGGAATTCCCACCTGAATTCTTCTGCACTCTACGGAGCATTCTAGGGAAAACAGCTTGTTTCTATGGAAGCCTATAGAAATTGAGGGCCTGTCTCAGAGAGTGGTGGGGGAGTCCATCCACCTGGCTTGTGCAAAAGGGGGCACATCGCTGCGATGCCTGCCGTTGCCAGGGGAGACCTATGAGCGGGCATCTGCCGACGGAGGAGCAGGCGTAGCGGGGGAGGGAGAGGAGGTGTCGGATGACGAGGGGAGACGCTTGTCACGGGAGAGTTTGGCCGGCCCATCCCCCGATCGCAGTGATGATTCAATCGCTGCCTCGGATCAGTCAGAGACCTGGCAGGAGTCAAGCTCTTGTATCCCTGCAGTCCACAGACCAGCAACACCGTAAGAAATCGCCCCCAATCCCCCCATTGAGGAAACATGTTGCTAGAATATCAGAGCATCTCTGCAGGCCCACAGTAGCCCCCCCCTTCCCCAGGTCTGTCACACGTAACTCCTGAGCCTGGGACTAAATTACTGAACTGGGCCCCAATGATACACAACCCCTTCTTCATGGGCCCTCTGCTGCCCCCCCATGGGCAGGAGACTTCCCCAGTTGTCCCCCAAGACTGTAGGCCTGTCCTTTCCTGAAGCACTCAAAACTGACTAAATCTGGAAATCCGGACCCAAGTGTTCAATGCTGCCCAGAGGTCCGAGCTCCCTGAGAATGGCTCTGAACTAACACAGCCCTGATTCCATCCATCCATCCATCCATCCACATTTGATGATCAATTGCTTTGAAATGCCAGTGTACAGAGTCACACTTAAAAATTGTATTATACAGCAGGCCATGGATGTGGTTTTACATATTTGAGGAATAAACCTGTATATTGTAAAACAGAGGCCTTTCTTTTTTCAGTTATGCCACTTTCCACTTTTGCGACACAGAAGGGCTCCCTTTGGCTGAATTGAAGCTGGTCACTGAGAAAGACATTAAACCCAGAACTGAAATGGAAATGATCTACGACGTGACCGTCCTTTTTGAAAAAACGTATCTGCTTCACAACATCTGAGCAGCGGGATATTGAGCGGCGGGTCACGGACACCGTTTTGCATAAGCTGTGCTCGACGTCGTCGTTTATTACTGCACCTCAGCTTCCTTCTCTTAATTTACAAGTAAAAGACTCACAGCAGAACCTGCAAGCCGGGAGCCGGTGATCAGTGGCTGAATGAACGGCAGCTTCCATGATTTTGTCTCGGCAGTTACAGCATCCAGCTGAACTCGTTCATTTTCAAGGCTGCTTCCATGTACGGGATCCTGTATAACTCGGAAGGAGGGATATGCGGGCGGTCATGTCACCACCCCTCTCTATCTTGATTTGTGCCACCTGTTCCTCATCTCTGTAATCCCAGACCCAAGTCAATAGACTAGTTTGCTAGTGTAGCAAGGCAGCATCAATGTGCCAAACTCCCGCTGAAATGAGCTCACTTTCGTCTGTGTGTTTTTATCTCTCCTGGACTGCCGGTGCCCCTGAGCCACACAGGCTTTCCCATAAATCCCTACGCAAAGAGTTTTCCAGATCCAGCCCTGAAACAGATTCTGCTCCCTAAATCCACTACTAACAAGACCCGACGTTAAAATAAACCTTTAAAAATGTCAGACTACTTTTCAAGCCGACTCAGGCAGAAGAAACTCCTGGTGCCCCCCCCCAGCTCACGTTCCAGTCACAATGAAGTGATACCGACCGTTCACAGTCAGGGATATTGGTGGATAATACATCACCTTTGACGGTGCCATAGGATCACAGGTTTGCCCGCAGAAAGCAGCTGAAGTTGATATAGCACTGAGAGGACACCACATTCATGGTGGGTGGGGATGAAAAGGTAAATGACTTTACAGAGGTGTCTGTTTCCTGTCGTCTCGCTTCTTTATCATGTGAGGTTTCAGATCTGTTGGATTACAGCCGGAATCATATGGAAAGGCACCGGTGATAACACTAAAAGCCACATTCTTTCCCAGCCTTGGCCACACATGTGCCATTTCTAACCACAATGCACCTCTCTCAAAGTTGGATTACAGCTGGAATGATCTGGAGACAGTCAAGGCAGCTGTAATAATGCTAAAACCACCTTCTTTCTAACCTTTGGCTGCACATGTGCTATTTCTACCCACAACACACCCCTCCCACAGCTGGATAACAGCTGGAATGATCTGGAGACAGACCAGACAGCTGTAATAAAACTAAAACTACCTTCAGTCTAACCCTTGGTCACACGTGTGCCATTTATACCCACAATGCACTTCTCCCGCAACTGGATTACAGTTAGAATCACATGGGCACAGACAAGGCAGATGTCATGGTACTAAAATCACTTTCTCCCTCATGTGCCATTTCTACCCACAGTGCACTTCTCCTGCAAATGCCACTCCTATGTGCCGCATGTGCCGGTTGCCTTTTAATGCGGGGAAGCAGGTCCAAAGACAGCCAAAGAGGACACCTCATACTTTTCTTGGTTTGTGATTGTCTCTCCCACCCACCAGCGCTATGCTGTGAGATCCCGGATCACTGTGTTCATGTCTTGATATAGATTAGCTAGCCCCCCCATGGATACCTCCTCCCTAGACTCTCTGTAAGCATCGGTTATTGGTGAGGATCATATGATGGCAGCAGGCAGCCTATGCCTTAACTTATAGCACATCCAGCTCATTCTCCCAGAGCAGCTTGCTGGTGACGATGAGGCCTCGCTGACGATGAGGCCAGGCTGGTGATGTTGAGGCCTGGCTGGTGACGTTGAGGCCTGGCTGGTGACAATGATGAGGCCAGGCTGGCGGCGATCTGGCCTGGCTGGTGACGATGATGAGGCCAGGCTGGTGACGATGATGAGGCCAGGCTGGTGACGATGATGTGGCCTGGCTGGTGACAATGATGTGGCCAGGCTGGTGACAATGATGTGGCCTGGCTGGTGACGACGATGAGGCCAGGCTGGTGACGACGATGAGGCCAGGCTGGTGACGATGAGGCCAGGCTGGTGATATTCTCAGACTGCAAAAAATTTTACAGAAGCTTGTCAATGTGTTTTGGGGGTTATGAAATATCACACAAATAAACGGGGGTGGAGGGTTAGGGCTGGAGGGAGTGATATGTGAGTAAATCATCGCGGTTTCGATGAGGTGCCTCGAATCCTTCTTGGATCGGCTTTGGTAGTCGGTGTTTTCCATCCACAGCGCGCGTTTGGTACCAAAGAGCCTCACAAGTCTAATCCACCAGTTCACCGCTAATAGCCTTACGTAACACGCCAGCAAGCAAGTGTTTTACGCATCTTCTAAACCACACACTCCTCCTTCTTTTAAACGATTGCTTTCAACATGCCATCTCAACAAGAAATGATTGCTTGAAATTGGCCGCGCAGAAGCGAGGAGAACCAACAATGCGCGATAAAGCCTGGCGGTGCTAATCTGTACGCCTTAGCGAACACTCTGAAAAGCAAAACTCAATAAACTCCCTTCAGTGCGTTTTGAGTAAAAACCCATTCTTTTTTTGTCTTTAGATAAGGCTGATGGAATGGCCTTAAACATTGTGTGTCGACTCGGGCAGAGTCAGAAGCAGTGAATCGCAGATGATTCTAAATTAAGTTCTTTCCGATTAATTAGATGGAAGGTCACTCTTATCCCTTGTGGGATGTCAACCGAGAGGAGAGCACGCGTGCCCACTTCTGCTGACCCGGCGAATGGTCAACGTCCAGTGGTCACATGACCATGGCGCAGCGGCTCAGTGGTCACATGACCATGGCGCAGCGGCTCAGTGGTCACATGACCATGGTGCAGCGGCTCAGTGGATGGTGCTCACATCTTTGGGGTGGTGAGTTTTAGTTCCAAGCCTGGCTCTGCATTTTGAGTTTCCATATTTGCATGGGTTCCCGCCAGATGTACAATTTAGGTTGACTAATGTCTTCAAACTTTTGGTTGTGCATGTATGTACCGAGTAATGACCAGACATCCTATCCACTGGCTTGAGCCCTGTGATGTAGTCTAGGCCCCAGATTCACTGTAGATCCATTCTGGGTAAGTTTATAGGTTATAGAAATTGCACGGATGCCTACGTAGAATCTCTTTGCTTGCCATTCTTCAGCTAACAGCCACTGTTTTGACAACATCATCCTCTCGGCTGTCTGGTTGGCCGTCTCATTGCTAGGGGCCACAGTGGCCTCAGTGCACTGAGGAGCAGCTAGCCTTGTGATGGCCGTTAGCTCTGCTCGCTAACTCTCTCACCTATAACTAGTTCATGCCTACAAACATAATTATCGGGGTGCTGTATGGGAGTCCTCCAGTTAGTCTGGTTTCCTCCCACCCAAATTTGTGCAGCTAGGCTAATCGGCTAATGTGGGCCCCGCAGTGGCTCAGTGGTAGACTCTGTTGTTTTATACCCTCAGGGTTGGGGGTTAAAAGCCTACCGTGTGTGTGTGTGCGTATTCAAGTGGCCTGTGATGGACTGGCATCCTGTCCAGGGTAACCCCCAGCCTTGTGCCCTGTGATGGACTGGCATCCTGTCCAGGGTGCCCCCCAGCCTTGTGCCCTGTGCTGCCTGGGATAGACTCCCGGGTACCCAGACCAAGCCTGGCAATTAGAAGATGGATAGATTCAAGTTTCAGGTTCAAATCAGGTACAAATGGCAGTAGATTCTAAAAGAAGCAGGACTCTTGCACTGGATGACCAGAGCATCAAAGGCCCAGGTAAATGAGGCAGTGCCATATGGCCACCCTTCTACCTGAGGCAGCCAGTGGGGGTCACTGTTCTGCTCTCACGTGTTAACTAAGCCGGCACAGGCTTGGACCGGCTCCGGTTTCCCTCTATGTCTCTGTCACACAGGACATCCTGGTTTTACTGAACTCAACATGTCTCAGGGTGAACAAAGGGAGGGGCTTGTGTTTCACTTCTTAAACCAATCACAGTCTCCAGTGTGTGACATCACTACACTGCTCAATTTATTTCTCATTTTCAAACTCAAAGCTTCAAGGATTCCAGCAGGGGGCAGCGTGTGGCTCAGCGGAAACAGAAGGGTGCTCATTCAAGCCCGGCAGAATAACCGCATCTCTCTGGGCCCTTGAGCGAAGTCCATAATTCCCACTTATTATTATTGTTCCCATCATGAGATATAAACGTGCTCTTACATTGCTCTGTGCGGCTTTTGCAGGTCAGCATGTTCCTAGGTTTTGTATTTTAACAAAAGCCGTGCACAATAAAGTACCTTGCGACTCTGTGCACATTGCTGCTTAACAGAAAACACTGATTGTAATTAATAAGGTGATGTCATACAACAATGAATGTTATGGGTTACAGAAGTGAAACGCAAGCCCCTCCCTTCTTGACCGAGGATTACATTGAACTTCGGAAAATCAGGACACACGCACACATACACGCACACTCACACACGCACTCACACACGCACACTCACACGCGCACACACGCGCGCACACACGCACACTCACACACGCACACTCACACGCGCACACACTCACTCACACACGCACACTCATACGTGCGCACACTCACTCACACACGCACACTCACACGCGCACACACTCACTCACACACGCACACTCATACGCGCGCTCACACGCACACACATGCGCACACACACAGACACTCACACAC
>JAODLD010000056.1:4922540-4935573 GCA_026781065.1 Mormyrops boulengeri | reverse complement strand
CTCTCCATTCATTTCTATGGGGAAAACTCTAATCCCAACATGACGACCTTAACCCCCACCCAGCCCTAACCTTAACCCCCACCCAGCCCTAACCTTAACCATAAGTAATCAAACACAAACGAGACTTTTGGCATGTTCAGTTTTTTGAATGCTTTCACAGATCTTTGTGGGGACCTGAAAAATGGTCCCCACAATGTTAAAATAACAGAATTCTGGGGGACATTTGATCCTCATAATATAATATAAACATAATCACACACAAACACACACGCACGCACACACACACACGCACAGTGCTGTTGTTCGTAGCGGGTTTTTGGCAGTAGGTGATGATAAGATTATCTGTTGTAGACACTGTGTATCACTGCTATAAACACGTTATTATTCATTACTCTCTAAAGAAGGCAGCAGTGTATTGCACTGAATTTGCTGGCGGGGTCGGTCATGTGACTGCCCGTCCTGGCCTGGGCTAAAACTCTATCTTTGAATAAGTCCCACAATGTCAATACTAATCTGCAGTTATGAATGAGAATAAAGTAGCGCAATGTAGCATGTGCCTTGGGACGTTGTTTTATGCGATTTCCTTGCTGAGTAAGCACAGAGAATTGCATACCGCGTGAAAATTCATAAGTCACAATAATGCATTAAATTTCCATGTGATATGAATGACCTTTCTACTCCGAAACGTAATGCATGTCTGTTATCTGAAAATCCGACGAGGCCCATAACGTCAGACCGACAGTTTTGCTATTTGATTACTTGATTATGTTTTTTTATTGCTCAGTGTTTTGGCAGGAGAATTCTGGAATGACATTCTGGTTAAATAAATAAAGGAATGAATAATAAATACATATCTATTGAAATTAAATCAACCGGAAGTGCTGAGGTATTTTATTCTTATCAGGAATTCAGTTACTTCCCTTCAGTGCTGTTCGATTTAAAATTGTAAATGCATTTAGCCGCTGAAACCAAATAATTATAATGTTTTATGCAGTCTTTGCACAAATATTTTCCAGGTCAAGTCAGCAAACGAGAATCACAATATTGAAAAGAGTTGACATTTCACCATCATTTCAGAAGAAAAGCATATAAGGAGAGACTGAACAACTACGACAAGAAAACACTGACATCAAGGAACCATGATTTCCCAGAAATTGCTTCTCTTCCAATTGCAAAGTCCACACCTCATGTGACCACGTGACCCTGCAGGTCACATGGGCGTAAATCACCCGTGGGCACGACACCAAGTGTGGTCTGGAAAGAGGGAATCAAAGTTTATTTATCAAATGCACAACATTACAGCAGACAGCAGTAGAGGCAGGCAATGAAATTAGTTTCTCTGAGAGTGAACTAACAGGTAATAAGAAAACTAAAGAAATAAAATAATAAAAGGAAAATAGAGAAATGTGCACATGTGCAAATTGACTTTACTAATAGCCTGATCAGCTGTGGAGTGGCCCCACTGCCTGAGGGCACAGCCGTCGAGTGGCCCCACTGCCTGAGGGCAGAGCCGTCGAGTGGCCCCACTGCCTGAGGGCAGAGCTGTTATGGATTCCGTTTGTCTGTGAGCCAGTCTGACGCAAAGCCACAACCCAACATCAAAATGGAGAGAATACTTTTAAAATGCTTGATATCAGTATCTGATAGATCTTTATTGACAAATATTAAACATACAACAGAGAGCAAAGGCAGGCACATATATACACAGGTCACCAGGCCTGAACAAAAAACAGGTGCAGGACATTGGCAATATACCGAACATCAGGGCTAGCAACAACAAGGCACAGGTGAGGGTCCTTAACAACCACGAAGGACTCAAACACTGGGAATGAGATGGTCTGTGACACCCTGTGGCCAAAAAAGGAAAGTACAAGCAGGACAGGGCAGTGACTGATCCTAACAGAATGTAAGTAAACATGGGTGATGCTAGGAAGAGTTACAGGCAGGGATGCACATAACTGGTAAAAGCGGTATGTGTGGCAATCAGTTGTTGTAACAGCACAAATGCGTATGAATTTGATGTGCATTTGTGCTCCTGTGACAATAGATTACTGTGCATTTTAACCTTTATGCTGCAAATGAATTACAAATTAGCATATAAAGTTTAAAATACATGAGAAATTCTTTTCATAGCAGTGCAAATGCACATAAAATAAGTACGCATTTGCGCTGTCCAAACATTCGATTGCCGCACGTATCCCTTTTGGAGGTGCATGCGTACTTGCGTAACATGTGCATCCATGGCATTGGTTATTTTCCTGCTTTTACTTTGTTCCTTGCATTGTGAGGATGGTTTCTTCTCCCCTCTCTTTTATTCCAGAATTTAGTCAAAGAGAAAACTGATTACATCGGCTAAATCAATGAAAAGCAGCATGGTGTTTGGTACTGTCCTTTCACAATGTCATTCTTAGGCACACACTCATATGTGGCTAATTAATGCATATCTGTTTTTCACCATTACCTACCCAAAGTGGTTGATTTACAAAAAAAGGTCAACTCATTAGCATAAAAAATATAGGATTTTCCTCTTTATTTCAGCAGAACATGTCGAGACAGGAACCACTAGTTGACGAACACAATATACAAGTGTAGCATTTATACACCTTTCGTCCTGTGTTTCGCTGTATTTAGGAACTGCTGTTATTTACTCTATATTTCCTTTATATTTACTACATGATCACAGCAGTGGCTCTCAGAGGCTTTTCTTCAGCCGGGAAAATCCAAAGGGGTTTGCACAATGTAGAGCAAAGAAACCAGGAAAACGTTTTGGGCATTTTTGAGCTGGTCGTCAGGGTTCTGAAGAGTTTACCTCTGAACTTGCCAAGACTCTTATGTTGTTCTCAGGTAATTTCAGAAGACGTAAACTCGGCCATTCTGGGTGGGCCGGGGATGACTGTCAGTTTACGGTGACTGTGCATTTACAATCACCGTGTATTTATGGGGACCGTGAGTTTGTGGTGACTGTGGTTACGGTGACTGTGTAGTTACAGTGATTGTACTTGACCTGATTAGCGTAGCAAAATGCCCAGCTGTAATAATGTATAAAAACCTTTGAATAAAAACATCATGTAAGAAACTGAATGTAAATACCTAAATCCCAACAGACTGCCACTGTTTCGCTTTAATAGGGTACTTAAATACGGTACCAAATCAATCGCCAGTGACATTATTGTGGATGCTGTATTATATTGTGGCCTCAAACCTCCAGGATTGTGGATTTGAGACTGTGTGTGCGTGGATTTGCATGTTCTCACTGTGATTCCTCCTGAAGTCCAAAGACATGTATCTAGGTGACCTGGTATCTCTAAAATTCCCATAACGTGTGTGTGGCCTGCGATGGACTGGCATCCACCTAACATGATGCCTACCTCATGCCTCGCTTTCCCTGACATACCCTCCAGGCTTATGCTGAGTATGACATAAAGCCTTATCGAAGGTGGAATGGATGAACTACTGTTAGGTATTTCAGTCAGCCTGGATGAAACCATGCAGCTAAACCACTAATCCTTAAATAATGATAATAATAATAATAATAATGCTTAGATAAGCATCATTTTATAAAACAACACAACAAGACACTACGGTTGTCTAAAATTGGAGGTCTGTTTATAGATCCATGCTGTAAAATGTGCATGACTGTAGAGATGTGCATGACTCCCCACTAACCAGCACGGTGGGCTGGAGGCTCCCCGGGACCAAGCGGAGGTTAAGGGCAGGGAGACGCGACACGGTGCTGCAAAGTAAACCGCTTACGTGATGCTTTTTGGAAAAGGACACATTTAACAAAATTTGATTGTGTCATGTATGGTTGCTGGTATAATGATACTTGTCATATATTTTACAAATTTCACCAGTGATAATACATGTATGTTTATTATGCTGCATACATCCAAAGGAAGATACAATAATGTTTATTTATACCACGGCTTTGGAAAATTTCACTTATCACTACTATAACCACTGGACTTCTGTCTTTCCCCATCTGAAACACCTCCAGCAGTATTACAATATACCTGGCTGACATCTCTGCTTGCAGGACAAACAGCTACCAGCAAGTGAACATGGTGGAACTTCTTCTTATCTCTTATTGTGCTTTTCCCTGCTGCAAACTGAACCATAACTACGGGTATGAAGATGACATGATCCAAACCTGTTCACAGAAACTTCGAGGTCTTGGCAGTGAGAACCTCAACCTCACTGACAACATAAAGTTTATAACCTGGAGGGTCTAACGTGCAGATTTCTTCTGTACAACAATAGCTTCAGCCTGATGATCGAGGCCATCGGCTGTCCCCAGGACGACCGAAGCTCCTCCACGGTCACGTTCCATCTGCAGGCGCCATTAGACTCTATCTTACGCACTTCGCCTCCATGATGGGCGTTTCTGCTCCTCCTCTTTCAATGGCCTGAACTCTCACCGCTAAAAGGGTAAAAGTAAGTCATTTCATAAAAAGGACAACAGCCGAACCCTTTTGATGAATGAACTGTCACTTTCAGTTGCAATCCCATGCAGCGTTTTCAAAAAATAAGAGATTTCAGGTATAAAACATGTGCAAGCTGTGGGCTGGATACATAAATATTCTGTAATTTATATCTAATCTACCCATCATGCATATTTTTAGACATGTTATGGAAGTGTTGGCCCTTAAAAATTCTTTATTAAAAAGTCAGAAGATATGAGGGCAGTTGGACTTGGGCTAGTCTGTTTAAGCAATTGGAGCCCAGCTAATTGCTATCGACAGAGACGTTTCCAGCCTGCTTAACAGAGTGCTACTGTAAATATCCGCAGACAACCGCCCTCCCTGCCCGCGACCTGCGATCGGCGGCTCTGTCTTTCATCACTTGGCGGACAGTTTATATAGTCATTAAATTAGGTGTGTGGCTTTAGCTTACAAACAGCTAACTCAGCTGCCCTTATAAACGGCTAATGGGCCAGGTCTACTTGGAATATACATACTTGTTAAATAGAGGAACATTGCCAATGTAAGATTTGAAATGCGTGAATTTGCATGCAGCCTTTATTTTATTTTTTATTCTCTCATATTTTGCGTTACTCTGCCTGCAGAGGGAGCGTACACCCATTAATAATCCACGTCAGGATCTTCGGTACTATGTTCTAGAGAGACCTGTGACATTTATCCCTGATTCACTTGTCCAGCGACGGGGGGGTGGCAGGGTGCAGGGTGCGAGTGAAGAGTAGTTGGCGGAGAAGCTGCTTCGGGGTGTTTAATATACTCTGGAATGAAGTGTATTGCGTCTGGAGACTGACAAAGATGAGACACTAATTTTCCAGGGCTTAGAATATAATTTTTCATCACCAATCAATTCTTTCCCCAGCAGAGTTTTAAATTGCAAGTGTCTATAATTGAGAGGAAATGTACTTGTGGGACAGAGTGCGTTGGTCAAGCGCTGGACTCCACAGTGCTGATGAGTCTGTGATTATTCATTGGCTAATTGCTAATTCTAGTAACATCCAAATGATAATTATGGACCATGTAACCTTCCATAAAGAGCAATTTATGAGGACTAACAGTCGCATTGAACAATGACATAAATAACACTAAAACTGAGTTTTATAGTAGAACAGTATTTCAGGTAAGACCCCCCAGAAAACATTAATTTGGCAGAGCATTTAAATTATGTTCTATTTTGGACATTATTCGTTAATGCATCAGCCTGGCCTGGCAGGAAGTGATTTAATGAGATGCACAATCATAAATTATAGCCATCACACTATCAACTCAAAATGTAATTACCATTTTCAATCAGTTCCATTGTCCTCCAGGTCAAAGCTGTACATTAAACAAAATATAAGAATGACATCACTCAAACCACACCACAAAAGGAAATGATTAACTGGGAAGCAAAGCATTTTCTATAAAAGGTGTCAGACTCAGGGGTGTATATGCTACAGGGGGACTGGCCCCAGCTGAGAGCTGATTGGGCCTTGGATTGGTCTGTCCGCTGTCACTCATGGATTCAAAACATATCATTGGCTAATGATAATAATGGCCCCAGTTATGTCCCCCATCATAAAATTTATCATTTATTTTTAATACTGTTGTTATTATATATTGTTTTTTATTTAACAAGTTCCTATCACTAAAGATACACACTATTACGGTAACAATTAGTATTAAAAATTTATTGCACATGATGGGAGAGTATAGCAGCCACACCAAGCTACAAGTGTTATAGATTGTAGAGTATTATGATCTGTTTGAATGAGGGCGTTTTGAGAGTCATAGCATACACCTCAGAGAGCTTCACTTGGAGCACATTTGATAGAGAATAAGTTTCACGGCATGCAAACTGTTTGAAAATCCACAACGAGGATGACTCGTGTCAGCTGAAAAAAGGAGGTACAGAAAGAAGAAAAAAATACTTGTAAAGACTTTTATTAGAATTACAAAGGGATAATCTAGCCTAAAATTGTCTGTTTGTGCATTTAGGTTAAATTTAGTTACACTTATAGCGTCTTACGATATTGCCCATGTCATGAAACGGTTATATTTTCCGAAGCCATAAAACTTACAAAACCAGTTCCCTTCACGGCTTTTAAACTCGTGAGCTTGGAGATACAAGCCCAACTCAGTCGCTTAAGCGCTACAGCTACCTTTACTGGCAGGTCTCACTGCTATGAAATGAATCTTTTGAACATAGTGTAACCTGAGGAAATCACAGGCCGATTTGAAAACCATGGGACAGTGGGTTTCCTAAGTGTGCTACAACAGGGCGTGAAATATTCCTCAGCTTTCACAGCAGAACCTGCTGCATTGGGAGCTGGTGCGCCAGGGTGACTGAGAAGACCACAGAAACACTGCAACCTCCTTAATTAGATGTCAATTCACAGGAACTCAATGAACCATGGGATATGAAGTCACATGCACATGTAGACAGTGTATATGAACTGCAGTCTTCAGTGAGGTATGCTGTGTTTCCCTCTTCTTTCCCAGGGGTGTCATTAGGGCTACATTCATCCTTGCAAATTTTATTATTAGCATGTTAGTTAATTCAGCTCATCTCTGATTATACTGCAGTCGGACAACTCCCTATTATGAATCATAACAGGACATTACAACATTAGCAACATTACAAACATTAACAATTTACATATTTATATATTTACATTTTCTCGCTAAAATGGTTTAAATTTGATGCAAGGAAAGTATCTCTCCTGAGATATAAACCAACAAATTTTTTGACTCTAACCACGACTGTGAAATACTCATTTTATTTGCAACAGAACATTTTGCTACCTCCAAGGAAAGGAAACTGGTGATTTTTAAAAGTTCCAACTGTGACCTTTACTTTTCAAGAACTTTCATTACCTTATCTGACATTCAAAGCCTTCTGCTGAACCTTGGTATAAACTTCTATGCACAATGGAGCAGTCGACAGCAGAGGCTGAGAACCACCAAGAAAATGAAAACATCAGAGTGAGTGAAAGCTAAATTAATGGTTATACATTGGCCCTCTGTGCGAAATCGATCTTGGTGAAAGACATAAATCTAATATCCGGTGCTTTTTAGATGCCGATAATTATATCCCGTAAGATGACCATGTGGTACAAGCGATTGTTTTATTTACTTTTGGTACTGAGGCTCAGCCTAAATGATCATGGTGCCCATTCTGAAGTGTCCTTGTGATGCTTAAGCTCGGTACATAATGATTGTGTGGTGGCTTCTACAGTGGACCGTGCCATTTTAGCATGTCAGCTCAAACATGGGTTAACTGCTAATCAAGACCTGCTACCAAAAAGAATAATCTTCCAAAGTTCCTCCAATCTGTTTCCCACTATCTGCAACAACAGCTTAAGAAACTCACTTAACTTTACCCACCATTTTTCAACTACCGTGAAAAATCTTTTTCGAGAACAAACTGCACGAGTCAATTGTACGCATCTATATCCATCAGACATGCACACGTCTAGGCATTGGTCATCAATAGATGAGGAATGGGTTCAGAGTGCTGAACATTTTACCTACGAGAGTGTGTTTTAACCTTGCAAAAAGAATGGGAATTAAAACGCCGGGCAAGAAAAGTTTTTCTTCCCTTTCATCAATGACATCTTTGAATTACCTGCCTCCCGACTTCCCTGTATTCTATTTAGAGCACCATTTAGTAATGATCACTGTACTATTTCACGTCCTGTACAGAGAAAATTGGTTTACCCTTTTCCCATCTGCACAATGTTGGTGAGTCACAGAACACGCCGGCTGGCTTTTGTGAAATTTTAATTAATAATGCGATGATTGGGTCTGTAGCCTGCTCTGCCTTTGATAAAAGTGTAAGAATGGTGCTTAAGATCTGAATGAAAAGTCACCCATTGAGAGTCTGGCTCTGGTACGTGTGTTCGATGCACGTAACTTAAAATCCATTTAAACATCTTCTAAATACTTATCCAGGGTCATGGGAGAAGGATGTCCCAGACAAAAGTGGACACAGCACTGAAAATGGTAATATTGAAAACAACTGTTGAACAGGTAATGCAAACAAGCAAATAATGTATAAAAAATAATATTCATACACTAGAGCATTTTTAACATGTGACGTCAGTACATTGCTTCAGCGATGTAAGTAAACACACATTAATTGTGTGCTAGTGCTCTATCTGAGTCAAAGCCACAGCTTTTTTCACGCAATTAAAACATTCTCCAAATATTTCCGCTCCTCCGGAGGGTCTTTGTGGCACTTCTGCATTCTAAATGAACGCATGAAAGGACTTCAAACAAGGCTAGAAAACTTTCGCAACAGCAATTAGCACTTGTGTGAAACTGGGCCTTCATGTAGGAGCCCTGGAGCACCACAGAGAGCTCATGGCTTTCACTGGAGTTAAAAGAAGAACGAAAAGACTACACATAAAATATAAGGCGAAATATACTAGTGATACTTGCTAAATAACACATATTAAATAAATGAAAAAGGTTAAGTGTAAATTTACTTACAGGCATTATGTCGCCTTTTTTGCGTTAGCGCTTTCATAAAGTATAAATATCTCGGATATTTCCTGTGCAAGTCCAAATTTACTTACGTCAGAGAGCCGCCTGTATTTATCACAAACAGATTCAATCGCATACTTTAGTGGTACTAATGATGCATGTTTGCAAAGGTGAAGCTCAAATATACAGACACTCCGAAGACCTCATGTAGTTCACTCGGAGTTTGTTGAATGGTGTTAGGATCTACCACCGGGGCTATGCCAAGGTCATGGAGCTGGTTTCTGTCAAGCCACAGGTTCTAACATTCAATTTTGGGTACCTGAGAAAGACGGAGCCCTGTTGCAACAGGGCTGTCAGGGGGAATCGACCCCCAGGTCTTTGTACCACATGATGGATGAAATGAAGGTGTTTGCGAGTGATAACAGTGAAGGACTAGCAGCTGCAAGATGCTTAGGACCTTCATGTGGTCCTGCGATGCTGCATTTACAGACGAGCATGATGCAGTGCGGCTCCTCACAGGCAGCTGTTGTGTCGGGCAATCCCGTGGCTCTCAACGGCCAATAACACAGTTCTCCCGTGTTCCTACGTTGCTTAGGCAACCCCATCCCATCGCCCAATCATGGCAGGTGTGTAGAAAAGTAAGTAATGAAAGGAAAACTCACACCTCAGGCTTTGACATCCTGAGGATTTTTCCATGCTAACTGTAATTCTCTATAAATCAGTTGCCAGTTTGTTGGGAAGGACTGTAGACTTATTCTTGCGTGACGTGCGTTGAGATCCAGCGCGGTGTGGAAACAAGCTCCCGGAAATATGTCAGCCACTAAACCAACCGAAATTTGTATTGCATAGAGTATATACTTAAGTATCCAGGGGTGTCACAGATTTAAGAATAGGGGGGCTAAGCCTTTTAGTAGGGGGGTCTGATTTTTATGGAAAATGAACGAGAACACACTATTTAAACTTATTAGCGTACATTTATTTGGGGAGGGGTTAAAGCCCGACCCTAACTACCCCAGCGAGAGCCCCGATCCTGAAAAACCACCTCGCCCCTGAAAATCCAGTATATACCAGCCCTTTGAAATGTGGGATGTGAGTCGGCCCTGACAGGACTAACAGTGAGGTCCCCCGACCCACAGTGAAGAAATCCAGAGCCAGGCCTGAATGGGATGTTTTGGCTCTTGGTGGCTGTGTTCATATGAGATCAGGCCCAGACTGTGAGGCAGGAGGCTGCCAGGTGTGTACATTGTATCACAGGGATTATAAATCTGCACGACCACTGGGCTCATTAAACCATAAACCCATTAGTGTTGCATTACATCCATCACACCTTCTACAAAAACAACAACAGTTTATCCCTTAGCAGTAGAATAAGGGCATTTTCATAAATGACAACTATAAAAAAGGTCTAGCATGTTAGGAGATGCAGGCAGAAAATACTCTAGTTTTTATGGCATGTTATACACAGAGTTCTAGGCTTTTAATTGGTGTCTTACTGGTGAGCTTTGAGATAAATGAGGTCTTTTGCATCTATCCAGCATTATGGCAACAAAAATTGGAGCATAGAGGATAAAATGAAGACAGGAGAAGAACCATCAAAATGTTTTGCGTGTCGGCGGCAGGGTGCTGCCAGAGATAGTCGCGAGATTCGCGAATCAGACAGTCGTCTCTCCAGGAATAGCATCCACACCGTTATAAGCGAATGGTAGCAGCAGTTTGCGGAAAGTTTAGCAGCAGAATCCGTATGAGAGGGAGCAGAGTGTCGTGGGGAGGCAGAAAGATTATCCCGTGATCACAGTTACACAGAAACAACAAAGGTCGGCTACACATCACAGAAGCTTCAGCAGATCAAATAAGAGGTCACTGCAAAACTGAGAAATACCTAAGACCTGAAGTTAGACGGAAAAAGTGGCTTCAAAAATATGGTCCTAATAGGGAAAAATCTGTTGTACCATTGAGGGGAGTAGCTACAATAAACGGCTATAGATTGTGCAATCTCTGCAACCGAATTAAAATAAATAAATCAGCGATACTCTGGGGAAAGCAAATGAAAGTAAATTAGCAGGGCGTGATAGCGTTTTGGAGGAATCGCCCTTCATAATTGGGGGAGACACAAATTACATTGAGAGAATGTAGGTATTATGGCTAACAGGGGATATTAAATCATCTGAAGCAGGGGAATGGATAGGAAATGAAGGAAGGAATAATGAAGGAATGAAAATCTAACAGGAGGATGTGAATCAGGTAAGAGAACAACAGACCCAACCCTTCACTATATAGCAAGAGTATGGAGAAAGGAGGTCCTTCTATTAAAACGACTTCTAACGATTTGGTGTTTAAGTTTCATGTTCAAGTCCATTAGATTTCCACCCATCCATCCATCCATTATCTGCCGCTTATCTGGGGTCGGGTCATGGGGGCAGCAGTCTCAGCAGGGATGCCCAGACCTCCCTCTCCCCAGCCACCTCCTCCAGCTCCTCCGGGCGGGGGGGAATACCAAAGCATTCCCAGGCCAGCCGAGAGACATAATCTCTCCCGCGTGTCCTGGGTCTGCCCCAGGGCCTCCTCCCGGTTGGACTCACCTACCCAGGGGGGGGGTCCAGGAGGCATCCTACTGTAGATAGCTGGCTGAGCTGAGGTGGGTCGGCGGAGGAGCACAACTGGTTTGACAGAAATCTGCGAAAGGCTGGCTAGAGAAATAAATGTAAATTTGGGACATTTGTGGCCACATACTTTTCACTTCTTGTCGGAAAGGAAATTAGTAAAGACAAACTTGGTTAATTATTAACTTCAATTAAGGAACCCTTCTGTAATGGAGGAACAGACTTGGAAGTCACCATAAAGATGACGGTTTCACCACATGCTTTGACAAGATTGAGTGTTCTGGGCTCTACAGCAAATACATTTCAGAGAGGGTATCCCAGCCCAGAGAGAGTCATTCACATCCCTCTTTATGATTAAATGTGATAAGTGATGATTCCTTGGTACCAGCAGAGCAGGGAAATTGTAATCAGTGTCAAGGGAAAGGGCGTTACAGCCTCTAATTTAATGCAAATACATTCAATAAGAGAGTGGAGCCCAATCATAATAAACGGGGCCCTAATTCTCAACACAGCAATTCATTTTCATAATTTATTTTTCAGCCCTAACCTGCAGGTGAGATCAGAATGGAGACAGTAAGAGACTCGTGTTAGACGCAGGACCAAAAAGATGATTTTGCGCCATAATAAAAGGCCTGCATTGTGGGTACTGTCAAAATGGAAGCATCTCATGCCTGTGATGAAGGTGTGATATCAAACATGGGGCTCTGTCAGACATATATATTAAAACGGAGGCATTCAAAGGCAGGCACATGGTGCTGGCAGCTCTCATGCTTCACGCCTCTGGGACGCGGGTTCGAGTCCCTGGCATGGCTCCGTATGTGGAGTTTGCATGTTTTCCCTGTGTCGTTGTGGGGTTAACCCCCAGTTTAAAAAGATGCTGAGGTTAATTGCAGTTTCCAAATTGTGTTTGTGCCCTCTGATGGATTGGTACCCCATCCTGGGTTGTTTCTGCCGCCTCTGGGATTGGCTCCAAACCCGCCACAGTAGGATAAGCAGTTACAGAAAATGGATGGACATTCCAAGGTCTGTGTTGTAGATGAGACGTCAAATTTGGCATCCAAAGGCATACGCATCTTTAAATAATATCGAGTTAACAGGCAAATGCTTTATAAGTGAATAATCTGCAAGAATGATGTTCAAACAAGTCCAAGAACGTGACGGAAACCTAGTAGATCTATAAAGATACAATTATTGCATCACCACAAATTTCATTGCAATGTTCCACGATAAGCTGGTGATTGTTTAGAATATTTAAGCAACCTTATATAACCTTACGCAAATCGTATGTAACCTTATATAACCTTACAGAAAACGTATGTAACCTTATATAACCTTACGTAAATCGTATGTAACCTTATATAACCTTACAGAAAACGTATGTAACCTTATATAACCTTATACAAATCGTATGTAGCCTTATATAACCTTACAGAAAACGTATGTAACCTTATATAACCTTACGTAAATCGTATGTAACCTTATATAACCTTA
>JAODLD010000056.1:4885874-4898088 GCA_026781065.1 Mormyrops boulengeri | reverse complement strand
GCCGGCCAGCTGCGCGTCCGGATCCCCCGCCCCCTCCGGAGTGCTCAATTAATAAACCAGTACCAGATACTTAAGGATAGGGTGTCATGTCTTGTGACAAGGCCAGTTTAGCAAATAACAAATCACAAGCAAAGACTCAAAAGAAAGGCAAGAGTTCTCCCCTGATCGTTTTAATTTGCAAGGATTCTCCTGCCTCCTGTCATCAGAGAGGTAATTATAATTATCCGCTGTTATCAAAGCTACTGCTCCAAGGTATGGGTCTGGCTAAGCTAATAAGTGGGCCCGGTCCACCGGGATGAATGCCTGTGATCCCAGAATGATCAGAGAAGCCGGTCAGATGCCAGCCACAGGTAGGCTTCAGGCTTGAGGTGGGCCTGGCGTTGCTCAATGAAATCAAAGCCACTACTGCTTTCCAAAGGGAAACTATGTGCTGTTGGGATGAAGGATACGGCAGTGATCTTAGGAGCCGTTCAAAGGGGGCGTAGGTGGTGCCTAGGGATGACATTTCTGTTGTGGTCTGCGCCTGGTGACAGGTTGCCTCCCAGCAAAATGAGCCCATACACGTGACCCTTGATAAGGCAGTCAGTGGAGGTCTAACTCAAAGTCTGGTTAAGCAATTGTGCTGCTTCGCCCAAAAGCAACAGTGATATCAGAGGACATCCTATGTTGGCCTACTGGTGACATGGATTGGGCACCAGGGCCACAAGGAGGCACTGTGTGCTCTGTGGGTTAGGACACTGTGCCTGTAATTGGAAGGTCACTGGTTGAAATCTCATAGTTGGCAGAGTGACTTCCCTGTTAGGCCCATCAGCAACGCTCTTAATTCCCAGTAGTTCCTGGGACTGGCTGGCCGTCCGTTATAAAAATGTACATTGCTTTGGATAAAATCTTTTCCACCTTCTACCGCTGCACCATTGAAAGCATCCTGACTAACTGCATCTCAGTGTTGTACAGTAACTGCACATCTCCTGACCAGAAGGCTCTGCAGTGACTTGTCAGGTCGCCCCAGAACATCATCATCTATCACAAACAGCGTCGGTACCCAGATCCCCGCAATAAAAGACATCTACCACAAGCAGTGCATTTTCAGAGGTCTCAGCATCAGCAGAGACCTCACCCACCCCAATTGTGGTCTGTTCTCCCTCCTGCCCTCTGGGGGGCGCTACAGGAGTCTCAGTGCCCGTACTTCCAGACTCAGGAACAGCTTCTTCCCTCAAGCTGTTAACCAGCTGAACTGTCTACCCTCTGAAAGCTGTACTCTTCTCACTCACCAAACCTCCCCCCCCGCCAAACTGAGCCTCATGAACCCCCCAACACACATACACACACTTATAACCATATGCTAACATGCCATTTGCACAAGTTTATCTCCACACTTTAATGCCATTTGTCTTTCCACTGCTGTATGATGATTACAGTGCCACTGTTCAGCTTACTTTCAGTACCTCAATTAGTCACTCCCTAGACTTGTACATGTTGATATTTGCATCTGTATTCTATGTATGTATAATTTATGTATAATGTATGTAATGTGTGCCTAATGTATGCGTATCCCCTTCCTCTTCCTCCCCTGTCCTCCTCTCGCATTTGGGCCTGCACATTGTGTTAATGACAATAGAATAGAATTGAATTGAACTGAGAAGTGCCCTACCAAATAAATGTAATGTAACAATGCATTGGAGGCCTGGATTGAGTCTCGCCATGGGAGGGGGCAGGGCCGTATTGCTCTACCTAGCTAACAGAACAGCAAACACTTCCATCACTTTGGGGCCCGTTCCAGGAAGGCTCTTTAAAAAGAAATTTATTCAAGGGTGTTGGAAATGTTTTTTTTTTTCTTTTCTTTTCTTCTCGAGGACTAAATTTATCTGGTGACTCATGTTTCATGTTAAATTGTCCTGGGAATGTTCTGCTACTGTTTTGCGTTTGTAGAGATTTTTAAACAACTAGCAATGTACAGTGCAGAAATGGTTCTGTATGGTGACTGTAAGATATATTGCAGAGTTCTGTGACCTGAATGTCCATGAAAAACACTGGAGATGAGATAGCTAATAGCTAGAAATAGCTAGCTGGTCACCTGTGTCCTTTTCATTTAGGCTCATAATATGCTGGTTAATCGGTTAAATTAAAGGGCTAAATTTACGCTTTGCATATTGTAATGTCATTTGAGACTCTTTGATAACATTTTATTCATTGTATTCATGTAATACTTGCCATTTCTTCAATTTCAGGGTTTTATAGTATTGCTAATGCAATATTTTATACAGAGGTTGGACTGCATGACACAGATTCCTTATCCACTGTGTTGGTCACATGATCTTATAAACATGCTGCAGAAGATTTCTGTTGGCTGATGTCACTGTGTTCTCGGGTAGCATTTTGTACAGTTCGTACATATTTGCGTCTGCAGTTTGACAAAAGGCAAGTCATTTTTTTAGGGTGTAAAACATTGTCCTGTCAAGTACACCCCAGGGATTGGTCTGTGTCTACTGCCTGCCCCTTTGATTTGATTGGTCCTCTGCTCAAACAACAACCTGTTTGGGTCAGAATTTCAGGTATGCCTACAGTGGGCCTGGATATGTTACCTGCATATCTTTTAATGGACATCATGTGGTGGATTCACAGCTCCAAACAAGGCAATTCACAGCAGTTTAAGATCCTCTGTGGTGATTTACACAGCTGAATTAGCACAGAGGGAGGCTCTCCCATGTATGACGGAGCCAAATGTTGTCTCTATGTAGCATCGAGCAGAAAACATGTCACATCGAAACAACTTCATGTATTTAAAAAGTATGCAGGAAAAATAGGAAAATGCAGTCATTTATGTTGTGGGCATCAAACAGACACTTACTGTGTATCTCTAGCAAGAAACTTGGCAGCTCTGACGAAGTGGGAAAAAAAGACAGCAGCACTTCCAAGCCCCCTGCGGCTCAATATCAACACCATCTCAGTTGGGATTGGAACTCACAACCTGCTGGGCACAAGTCCAGGAACCCATACTGTTACACAGCACTATTTAACATTTGGTGGGCAAAAACTATACAACCAGTGGTCAGGTATCTCATAGGCAGTCAGTAGCTGACAAATGGATGCACAGTTGACAGTGATAGGAGTATTGATGAGTGGCAGGTCTGCCATCTCGGGGGGACAACTGGGCAAGGTGTTCCAGGCCCGGGGGTGCAGGAAAGGGCACAGGTGGGAGGGGTTTCCTGTCACAGGGGCCTGCTTGATGCAGGTTTGTCCCAGGTGTGGGATTATGGGGCCTGTTGATAGGAAAAGGGCAACGGGTCTACAGTGGAAGGCACATCTAGGTGGGTGGGGCCTCAGAGAGCTATAAGTTAACCCTTAGCACCCACCCGACAAATGGCTTGCCTTGATTTTCGTACCCATTAATCTCAGGCTCGTAACTTTGGATAGGTTATGAATCGCATATCTTTGCAATTGAGAGGACTTACACAATCAGATCGTCCAGGTTGCAACGTTATGCGCACTATTTTGTAAGACATGAACTGGCCAATCATGTAGCACTTCTCTCATAAATATTAATGAGACACCTCCTACCAAAAATTTGCCGCCCTCCTCGCCCCGCCCCCCCCACGCACGAGGCAACATGGCTGCCAGCAGAGCTCCGGAGCCTCTGGAGAAACATGCGGCAAAAAAGGCTCACATGCGGTCTTCCAAAGTTTGGGAATACTTCAGTCATGACACCTTTTCTGCACCTCGTTAATGACGCTGTTTCAGCCGTTTTATATTTTCTGTTTACCTACTCTGTCATGTAAGAGTGAGACAAATTATCGTTTACGACTATTACACACTGTAGCCTAAAACGTTCCTTGCTCACTGAAGTAAGCTTAACTATAAGCTACCTTTGCTAATGTTTGTTAAACATGTTTCTCTACTTATGAAATCACTCCATGTTTTAGTTTCAACATTGTGTAATGGTGTACTGAAATAATTAAGTAAAAACTATTGCAGTGATTATTAACTTCAATCTAACATAGAAATCCTATTGAATCTCTTAGGATTTGCCTTTTTGTTAATAATGCTCTAATATTTAAGAAATGTTTTAATAAATTGAAATGTTAATGAGAATTTCAGATTTGTGTGTGGGGGGAGGGGTGAATTGTTGTATTAAATGACTAACTTGAAAATAATTGCTTATCAATAAATTTATCATCAGATCAATCAAAAAATTAGTTGTTAGATTAGTCGAATAATCGAAAAAATAATCGCTAGATTAATCATTTAAAGAATTATCATTTTGGACAGCACTAATTGATTTATTATAAGCCTATAAATAAAGAGATAGAAAAAGACCCAAAAATGGGCTGAAGTTCTACTACAAATAACAACAAAACGCAGCACTCTATATATTAGCAGGACACTTTCACATATTTTTGTAATATTTATTCAAAATAGTGTGTATATGTATGTTTGATGTCGAGCTCTGAAATAAAACGGACCCATCATGCAGTTGGCACACCTCCTATATGTGAGCACAGTGACGCGCTACCGCAGTGGATTGTCGTTTGAGGCTAAAATGCCGACTCAGAATGTCATACTCAGATTTCACTTTACCAATTATAGCGTATGTAGGCGAAAAAAACGATAGAAATGAATTCAGCATTAAACCGTCTGTTATGTCTGGGTTTGTCCAGATCATAAACTGTACCATGCTTTTCCATTTCAGTGTCTTTCAGATGTTAAGCAATAAATATCAAATATATGTAAATAAATGCATAATCGAAGATTTTCATTTCCACCTGGCACCAAGTCAGGACATAATATATATTAGATATCACCGCGATGTCATAATTATCTAAAGTACACAAGATCAAATCTTAATGTGATAATGATCTCACACTGACATCACTGTGAGAAACATACTGAACCCAGAGCTGGATTTAGTGATTTGTGGGCTCAGTAGGCAAAGATAGCTACAGGTCCCCCCTTACCCCATATCCTCTGGTACTTTATCCCATAATAATCAAAAAAAGAGGTTCCCCCACAGGACCAAACAAAAGAAATGAGTTTGCGTAACGTATTCATGCAGATGCGGATGGGACCTGGCATTCGGAATGAAGGTTGTGGGATAAATGCAGCTTAATGCAGATCATATGTCTGTGGATAATGATCTGTAGTAAAGTGTAACATTTGCACGGTTAATATGCTTCGGCGGTGAGTGGTTCAGTAGGCTATCTCTCTGTGATCGGAAGATGATCAAAAGATCAACGCTTTGAGCCTCGGCCATGGCAGAACAGTCACATGTCTGTGGGCCCCTGAGGAAAGCCCTTAACCCCCAGCTCCAGGGTGCTGCATGTTAGCTGTGGAGAGTAAGATGGGCTTGGTGAAGGCAAGCATTCCAGTGTAGCTGTACTTTAAACTTGTGTTTAAAGTTGAAACATACTTATGGAATGTTTAATAAACGATATAGCCTATGTACCTATACATTTGGTCTACATATTTTATGTATCTCTTTCATCTATAGATAATGAACATGATATCGCATGGATCTCATGATGATCTCACAGTACGAGATAAAATTGACATGTGGTCTGGTGTATGGTTTCAAATTGATTTCGCAGTAGTCTCACAGTATAAGATAACCTATGAGATCAGTACAAGATCACATTGAGATCATATTCTTGACTGGGTAACCATGTATTCCTTCATAAAGCTAAACCACAGAAAGGTCCCCAATGAAACCCCTGCATTCCCACATCATAGTTACTCTAATGTCAAAATTGACAAGATTATATGTGTAGTGCCTGCAAATTTTTATATTAGATGAAATAAAAATTTCAATAGGCACAAGTAGCTTTTCTTCATGAGAAGGATGAAGACTGTCAGCAATTATAAATAAAATGATGACATATATAGCGCAGAATGTCCTAAAACAAAACCATAAAGCATATGTGGCTAACTCATCTATATACAATGTAAAAAGCCTAAAATCAAAGGGATAGAAAAACGCTCACAAACGAATAGGGTCCAAAGGCTTAATGCAAGACGAGAGCCCCACTCTTCCTCATCAACACATTTAGCTCCCCCTCACTGGTCTAAAAATGACTTAGCAGCTCACATAGTGTGACCAGGGAGAGGATATTGAAGACGCTCACAGATTCCCTGGCAAGCAGCGACAGTGGACCCTTCCGTCTCACCCAGCGAGGGGGACGCAGTGTCCGGCGGATGCCTCCTTCCCTGGCTGGCGGTATCCGGCTTTACAGCTGAGTCTCGATGTTCCCACCGCTAAACTTTGGCATTCCTGATGCCATCGTGTAATTTTAGCACGGAGGTCCAGAGGGCAGCATCGCAGTCAGACTTCCCTACAGGTTGAGGGGTTGGGTCCAGGCCCATCTCTGTGTGGAGCTTGGATGTTCTCCAGGTGTTTGCGTGAGTTTCCGTCCCCGGATGCGCAATCTCATTGGAATCAGAGGCGCCAAGTGGCCCTCGATGACAATCTTCATTTCATGCAATACAGAGAAGATTTCTGTTGTCACTAGTGAGCCGAGAGCCGCACAGAGACTTTGTCCTCCAAACAGCTGTGACACGCTCCAGTGTGATGACAGGTCACCCGGCGCCTGTGTCATATGCTGATGTTGTGAATATATCAGGAGCCGCAACCTGGCAAATGAAGTCTGAAAATCAGATATGCTTCAGTTTGATATGAATACTCTTCAAATAAATAGACAAACAAACAAATAAATTGTGTATGTGTGTGTGTGTATAGTACCAATCATATATAAATAATAATTTGTTGGGCAGGGCAGCTTGATGGGTTGGGACGCTGGTTCAAATCCCATGGTTGGCAGAGTGATCCCACCATTGGCCCCTGACCAAGGCCCTTAACCCCAATCACTCCAGGGACTGGCTGACCCTACTATCTCCTATACACTGGTTTCCCAGGTGGCCTCCTGGGAAGCTTTTCCAGCTGTCCTGAAGGAGGTCCCACATATATGCTGAGCTCTCATTGGCCACTTTTCCAGCTGTCCTGAAGGAGGTCCCACATACAGTATATGCTGAGCTCTCATTTGCCGCTTTTCCAGCTGTCCTGAAGGAGGTCCCACATATATGCTGAACTCTCATTGGCCGCTTTTCCATTTCTACTGTGTTTAGGTGTTCAGGTGACCAGGTCATGTGGTGCGACACTCTATCACTCTCCTTTGTATCCAAACCACTGTGTGTTTGTGGATGCATTTTGATGTCTGCTGACTTTTTTCATATTTGTAGCATTTATATTTGTAGAAACAAGTTTGCAGACCCTCAGGAAATTGCATTGTATGAAATCTTCATTTTTAAAAATGTTGACACTTACACTGTCTCCGTGCCGCATGGCACGATGAACTGAGGCACGGGCCTTCTTTACCGACCGGTGCCCATTAATGGCGTCTCTGATCCGCATGGTCACGAGGTGGAGGTGGCAGCAAGCAACAGCGCTGTGTCAAGCTACTTTTTAATCTGAATTTCTTCACCTCCTACTGTGGAATCTGCAAAATTTTCATATTACCGCTGATGATACACAGCGACAACAAAGACTGTTAAATATGAACAAGGGTAATTAGGATTCATGTACACATGGGGGGGGTTTGTTTTTAAAAAGTGCAAGCATAACCCCTTCCTTGATCTGTGCGTCAAACAGGAAAGATATTCAAATTAAGGGCGAATGGTGAAATCGGAGCCCTAAAGTACAAACCTGCCACTTGAGTGTTAGGAAAAAACACAGAATAATCGAGAGCTATTCAGAGGCTCAGAAATCTGCATAAATGTGAGATAAATCATCTTATGCCTTAGGAGTGTTCTTTAAATGCCAAGCCTTATTTAAACCTCATAAGAATTCTCCAAGGATCCCCTTAAAAGACAGTATTAAAAATCTACACCAGGATTCAGTGGGGGGGATGTATCTGTCAATATGCATTAATTACTCGGATAAAGAAAGGGTTTTTTTTTAGCTAAACCCTTAACAGTTCAGGAATGAAAAGTGAAGATTATGTGTAATTTAATTTTTGTGTGAAAACTGCGAAAGGCTCGGTGTCATATGTGAAGCCCATCCCATTTGGTCCTAGTAACCAGTGCTAATGCCGGTGGATCACAGGGCTTCTGCGGCCTCGGAAGCCTCACCGGGGGGGCAGCGTCATACACCCACACTGCTGTTTCGAGCCCTGGCGATCATTATGCAAATCCCCTTATATTATGCGCCCTTGAGGAACCAAAGATATGAAATGTGAAAAGAGACATGCTTCTTAGTGCAAACACTGTGAATTCATAGCAAAACTAGGTCCGGTCTTGATACACGTGATAGATTCGCCCAAAGCAGAATGTCAGAGAGCCTCTGTCAAATACCTGGCGTGCATGATCTCCTCCCACCCCTGCATGAAAACGCTGATTCCAGATAGTGGGATGGGAAGGGGGGGGGGGGGGTGGATGAGAGGCTAGTATGGGATTGGATCTGAGTGCTTTCACACACTTGTGTCAAAGGCTGAAGCGGGGGAGATTCTAGGATTTGACCCTATAGAGTCAATCTTGGACTCAATCCTGTCAAACCTCATCAAATATTAAAATGCTGCGATACTGTTTATAGTTTTGCTATCAGTCAGACTAATTGGACTAAGACACTGCTTTGTTTCCCCTAAACGCTGATTTCGCCAGTGGTATTCAGGACTATATCATGTACATGCAGAGTGAAAGAGTGCTTGTATTTGATTTATAAATTGCAATGCTCTTTTACAGGACTGGAATTGTGTGCTTAACAAGGTAATTAATTAGATCCCGCCATCAGACACTGTGTAGAATATATTAAATTTACTGCTGTCATCAAGAAGGTGTCAGACAGTGAGTTCCCCACAGGAAAAGTGTAGATTCAGCAGAGATCTTGTTCTTACATAATATGTCTTTTCCCCAACAGGCATAGTACAGGCATTACAACATTACAAATGTGGCAAATGAGTGTATTTGTGACTTGGCTAACCTTCCCTCCAAAAGCACAATTGTTACTCATGTACCAGATACATAGCTCAGGTATATCGATTTCAGTGAGGCAGATGAGGGACAACCAGTCGTTCAGCAAATTTTATCGGGAAATACCGTCAAAATACCGCACATTATAATGTTTAGGTGGTATGATGGTATTAAACATTAGATACTACATACCTAGTGCTGGCTGGGGGGTGACGGGTGCTGACCAGGTGGGGTGGGCGTGCGGCAGTAAAACTCTTGCTGGGTAATTTTACCGCCACTGGGTCGCGGAGCGGCAGGTTTCCCGGACGTTGTGCATCATTGGCGGGTGTCAGGGAGCTGCTGTAAATCTGCGGGAAACTTCTGGAACGCTACCAGGCGGAATGTCTGTACACAGCAGATTGACTCCTAGGACTTGAACCAGCACCTTCCTGTTCTCCCTCTGGAAATGACAGTCCTTCTGCTTCAGATGTACGTCAAAGGAGTGCCGCAAGTCTGCCGAGCCATGCACTTATTAAAAAGACTCCTTCGCTGTGAGAAACATAGTGGGACGATCTTCCAAGCAAACCCAGGATACACCTGGAGATGAGATACGCCTGGATTCATGATCTCACATTTCCTTCATGGTAGTCCAGAGCTACCTGCCAGCTCGAACAAAACACGTGGGATCCCGGCAGGAGCCTAGGAGTGCCTGCAGGCATGTCAGCGTGTGCGGGAGGAACACGTTAACTGCGTGCTTACTGCCAGATTGTTTACACACAGCATGTTTTTCTCCTTGTTTGGGTTTGTGATGCACAAAAAACGGAGCGAAAGTAAGTATGTAACTACGGGAGTGTTCGGAATGGCAAGCAGGGCTGGAGCAGCGATTCGTATTTCCAAGGCGCTCGCAGCTGCATACAGATGCGGTTTCTGCTGTAGACCAAAGCCTCGGCTTGTGCAGGCAGCCTGCTGGGTCGCTCTTTTATGTCACGGCACCCGGGCAGCTGTCTGAAGCTCCGTAGTCACCCCGAGGAAAAGCCCGTGGGGTCTGTGCGAAGGAGCTTCGATCCCGCATGACGAGCACCTTACATACTTATGAGCAAGGAAACGAAAGGAGCGCATCACACGTATATGTTTTTAAGATACATCTGGGGAGGCAGCACTGTAACCTCACATCTGCAGGGCCGCTGCTCCGATCCCCGCTGACGGCTCTTTATGCGCAAAATCCTCATGTTACGCAAATCAGGATCTTTGAATCCCTGCTGTAGGCTGCAGGCTCATTGTAACCCTGTTTTGCAGTGTTTCTCGACCAAGTCCTTGGAGACCCCCAAAGTCTCCACATTTTTGCTCCCTCCCAGCTCTCAGCAGTCTGAGCCAAACAATAAAGAAATCAGGAGCACAGAATACCTGGGACAGGTGTTCTGGGAGCACAAGGGTCTTGGGGTCCCCAAGGCCTGAGTCGAGAAGCTGTGATGTACTGGCATCCTGTCCAGAGTGCCACCTGTGCTTTTGGTAGGAGCTCCAGGTACTGGAGAAGCAATTATGGGAGATGGATGGTCTTGCCAAAATGCTACGGACTGATTAGAATACATCAGCTTTGCTCTGCCGAGTACCAGTTCTGCAAATATGGCTTTATCCTCCTCGATGGCAAAACTGTCAGATTTAAAATCTCACCTGCATTCTCCACTATATTATACACAAGATACATGATCCTAAATTAATTTAGGATGAGTATTCATTTAAACAGCTGTACTGAAACATCCACCGAGAGTCATGCTTTCTTGAAATCTCTAAAAGCAAATGTTTAATGCAGTTTTTGTGGATACGGCTTTCCAGTCAAGGGCGAAGTGCATTGGACGATGCGCGGAGACGGCATAATCTCACAGCGGTACTGGAACATTGAACGGATTTAAGCTTCTTTCCAAGGACCTAAATTTACTTTTTCAATGATTGCATATCATTAAAATTCCAGTAGACTTAGGGAGAAGATTGGTGTGTGGTACCTCAGCTTTGGAAATGCAATCAAACAGCTTGAACTTGATTGTATTTGCATGAAAACGTCCTTACTAATTAGTGGCTGCTCCCTCTCATTATCACCAGTGCGGTATGAGCCTTTGAGGTCAGCTGTGCTGGTTCTCTGACTACGCCAATTCTTCCAGTATGACTGTGTACAAGCCGGTCCTCAGGGACCCACAGACGGTCCACGTTTTTCCTCCTTCGAAGCTCCCTGCCAGACAGTACACATTTTTGCTCCAAGTAGGGACCTGGGAGGGAGCAAAAACATGGACCGTCTGTGGATCCCCGAGGACCGGGTTGGGAAACACTGCTGTACAGAATGCTGCCTGATTTATTGCCATGTGGCATAAACATCACAGCAGCGTTCAGCACTTGCCTATGGGCTCCTAGCCGGCATGAGGACAATGACAGCTGAGATTGATGCAGAACCAGAAATATCTCAATTTTGCCTAAAATCAAGAAATACAAGCTAAAGGCACAGCTTCAAGTGTCACACAAATGCTAAACCTGGAGTTCCCTCTCTTTCTCTGGGAGTATCGATGCCAGCAGAAAGGGGGGGGGGGGTTGTGAGCAGTGGCCAAGCAGTGCTCGGGGTCACTGGTTTGGACACGGCATCCTCGCCTGCAATTTCATGCACCATTGTCTGATGCACTAATGAGCTTTGCATGGGTACAGTAATGCCACTCAAAAAATATAATGAGCTCATACTGCAGTGGGTTATTAAGTGTGGCACTGCCTACACTGGAGATGAATGGTCCTCTAGGTTCTAAATAAGATCCATCTGTCGCTAATAAAATAGATACATATGGTATGCAGATGGAATGGGAAGATTTCATTAGGCATTTATTCATTTATAATGATGACATCAAGGTCAGATAAAGCATAAGGAAACTATTTATGTGCTTGAAAATACCCTGTAGCCCCCCTAAATTTAACCTTGTGGTTTGCTCCATTCACCTTTGACCTTGAGGGCTCCTCAGGAACCAGAAGTAGAAATCAGTGCTCTAGAAATTTGCCTCTCTCTGGGATGTAAAACAATGCAAGCATCATTAAAATTCATTTCTGAGTTAGAAAGTTGGTGTTAACCTTGTAATAACATTCATGGAGCAGTGAAACAGACTTGGGCACCACTTGGGGGCCACTTAACATTTCATACAAGATGCCCCCTGCCTCCTGGCATTTGCTATCTGGGGCTCTGTGCTCACTGCAACCCTGTACTGGATATGAGTTCCGGAAGATGGATGGATGACTCAAAATATGTCATTGCTTC
>JAODLD010000056.1:4850492-4861189 GCA_026781065.1 Mormyrops boulengeri | reverse complement strand
GCCCCCCCCCCCCCCCCCCCCCCCCCCCGCCCGGATCTCAGCGTCACAGACAGTCACACTGCACAGGTCATGTGCCTTTCACACCGCCGTTGGAGGTCAAAACTAAACTCTTATCCCAGGTCACGGTATAACACTGCGTTAGAGAGCTGAAACATAGCAGCCGAAACCTTATTAACCTCTATAGCTGTTTATTCAGCCTGTGACATTTAGGTATTTTTCATAAACTGCGAATAATTTGTGTTATATTTGACATTCTGTTTCTTTCTTTTTACTGACCACTAAAGTGATCACTCAGTATTCCCTTCTGTCAACATGTTAGCAAAATGTAAAGTGCATTACTTTGTACATCATACACTTACAGAGTCTTTTATAGAGTGTGACAAATCACATGCTCTATAAACACAGAGCTGGCAGACAGCCGGAGATGGAGAAGACATCCACATAGCTCGTTTAAACCATTCTGGTTTGGCAACAAGGTACACTCAACAACACAGTGAAGACCCCTCCGTTTCAGGCTGCCTACCAGATGCCCGTTCAAAAAAAAGTCGCCATCTTCTGTGTTTTTTTTTTTTTTACCGCAGCGGCCCCCGCCTCCCTTAGGCCTATGTAGCACCTAAAGTGCTTCACTCAATGTGCCCCCCCTCGGGTCATTAAACGTGGACACGGTTCCGCTGAAAAAACAAGTGCTAAGCCAGGCGGCCCGAAGGGACGTCACTGACGGCAGGTGGCAGATAGCCAGCAGCTGGAAAGACGTCGCTGCGACGTGCAAAACCGCACAGATGTACTTATGACAAGTGCCGGTAGCCAGAAATAACCCAGGACGCTGTGCAGCTGGAGTGAGGACTCGGAGATGGGCTGACATTTTTCTGCTGCTGGAATTCTACCCGCTGGAGAAAATGATTAGACTTTCCTCGCCTATGTTTATTAAGTCACGTCACATTCATTATTTAGCTGACACAGCAGCTTAAATGCTGCTATTTGCACTGATAAAGCCGTATGGCTTACAAGTACAATCAGACAATTTCATGACCCTAAATTCTCAAAGATTTGAAAATGCAGGGTGACCAGATAATCCACGTCAGGGAGATGGATTTGTAAACTACCATTTCAATTTAAAGGACCTGAATTTCACTTTAGCACTGAGTTCTCGCTGTGTGCTGATTGGTCAGTCTCCTAAAATCATCCTATAATGTTAATGTGAAACAGCTGGATGAGTCTTTCAATCAAGGAAATAAACCAGTCAAAGCGCAAGAAGAGCTGAACTATTTAGCCAAACACAGGAGCCTTTCAGGTTTAAAGTAGTTAGTAAAACCTTAAGTAGCTCATGGTGTCCCTCCTGACGTGGATTATACTGGTCCCCCTATGGAAATGTTCTCCCGTTCCAAACTTAAATCTAGTTCCTGTTAGCCCAGCTTCTTAAGTACTATCCCACCTGTCGCTATAGTTTCATGTCTATAAGAGGCCAACCCTATGCAGCCCTGAGTTTTATGGGTTCATCCCTTTAAAAGATTTGTCATCGTGTGGCCAAACATGACGACGGAAATCACCGCGTGATTAAGCAGTTTCTCTTTCATAAACTTTTTGAAATATTTATTTCCAAGCTGGAAGCAGAGCTGACGCTGATTCAGTCCCTCGACTGAAAATATAATTAATGATAAACGGCAACAACACTGTTCCCGCTTTTGCCCTCTTTTAAAAACACTGATGTGGATGGAGCGTTTGAGTCGACAGCCGATTGTTTCCGAAAGACGCGGCAGATCAGCATTGAGCAACGAGAAGCCGCTGTCATAGTGACGTTAACTTCAAGATGAATCACGTTTATAGCTATCTAGGTGAAAGCAGATCATACAGCGTTGTGCAGTTCCTCACATGAATGTGTTTTTTTTGTGTTATCCCTCTTTGTGTTTTTGCTTTTTTCCTTTATGGGAGAAGAACACACAGGATCAATCAAATGCTAATATTTGACATCTTTCGTAAACAGTTGTTTTAAGACATTTGACTTTTTCTCTGCATGCCAAGCTCAGTTTCCTATTTTAAAAAGAAATGATAAATATACTGTCAAAGAGAATAAGTCATGACACTTCTTGCAGTCTTTGACTGAGCTGGAATATTTTTTATATTGTTAACTTTTATACACAATGCTTGTGCTTCAGGAGTTTTCATAGGTTAGAAATCTTTATTAGCTAAATAACTAAAAAAAACACTCGTGATTATTTCAATTATGTTTGGTTGCGTTTCATATAAAAATCAAACAAATTTCAGACATCTGGTCTCTCATTTTCTCTTTCCAGGATTTTCAAACACTACAGACCCCGCCCTTAAAATTCAGGCTAAATTAGAAGGCACCCCTTCTCTGGACCCCCCCGTGCTCCAAATCACATATAGAAGCCTGGGGGGGGCTAATGCGATACGTGCTATGTCTGAGGGAGTCAGCAAGAGAGGCCAAGTTCATTAACTTTTATCTATTCATTGCCTTAGCAGTGGTACCCGCAGCTGGTTACCGTGGAAACAGAAAGCAAGAAGAGGAGGAGGAGAACAAACAAAAATTGATGTGCAGCCGTGGCGGTTAATAATGGCAGCTATTCACAAGAATGCATCGTTCAGAAATTAAAGCCAGCACACATAAAACAATTAACGCCCCATCCAGGTTGGAGTGTGTGTTCAGGCCCAAAACAAACGAAATGAGTGAGAGAAGCTTCTAGAAAGGATTTTTTTCATAGAAAATAGGTTCATTTTCATTGCTTCCCTGCTTTGCTGTTACGTGTTTACGCTTCATATGGAACTTGACACTCTTCCTTTTGAGTCCTCTGCAAGCATCGTCATACTCCACCGATGCAGAGGGCTGGTACATTCATCGCCAGGTCCCACCCATTGTTAGGCCCCACCCATCATTAGGCTCCGCCCACCCAGACCGATACAGCTATGGGTCATCCCATCTCACTTCCTCCCTTACATAATCAGCAAGGACATCCCTCAAAAAATATCAGGTAGCGGGGAAGTGACCCCTGCAGGTTCTCATTGGTTAAATAAATCGGGTAACTGGTTGAAATGAGAATAACAGTTTCAGGTGTTAGTGATGTTCTCATCCCACTCATTTCCAACCCGCAAAGGCCAAGTAATGTTATTGTCCTTTCTTAGACAAGACAGTCATTTAAGTACAAGGAGGCATGAAATCACACAGATTCTGCGTTACCCGCCCCCCACCCCCACCAAAGTAAACCGGTGCTAATATTATTTGAAAAATTCAGTCCCGACTATCTGTAGAAACATAGAAACATGACTGATGTATGACAGATGTAAGACCTGCCAGCTCATACCTAGGAATCACAGAAGTTAAATATGACTGACACACCCTGCGTAATGCATCTGAAAGGGAATTATCATAATGTCATTTCTACTTCTTCTCTTTGTCTTTGTCCTTCTCACTTGCAAAGACTTCTGATGTTTTCTTTATTTTGAGGATAAAGTGAGTGGTACTATGGCCTCACACCCCGAGGGCTGCTGAATTGTAGCCCCGAGGATTTCTCCTCAAAAAACGTGTGACAAGTGGCGTAGGGGGACCGGTGGCCGCAAATTGCCCCTTTTCTGGAGTAGGAATTGGGTCCACACTGGATGGAAACCTGAATAATTAGCACAGAACTGAAACAGCACTTACCTTCTGCTCTCTGTCTGTAGAAGTTATACCCAAGTTGACTCCGTAACAGCTGAATGGGTGGTTTGTACTGTCCTGCTTTGGAGATAAAACATCTGCCTTATGAATAAATGTAAATAAAACATTTCGGAGAACTGAACTGGCCACCCCACCCCGACAGCAGAATCACCCGATTGTGAATAAGGGAAGTCTTCCCTGAATGGCATCATTAAGGGCGAAAAAAGCTCATCCATGCATTTTAGTGTCTAAAGCTGAAGCAAGCGATAGGGACAATATGGCTGATGCGAAACCTAAATGTGTCAGAAGATGGTCCATTACATGCAGATCCTACCTCAGACCCTCCAAAAACTCTTTTATAGCTTCAGCAGTACTCATCTCCTATAAACCCAATTTCCCCAAGCAAATAAACCTGCTAGAGTCGTATCACCATCTTCTGGGACCACACGTGTTGGATTCAAATCTCTTTCAATTCCTAACTGCTGCGGTAAGTTAATAACATGCACAGTAAGTATCCACAATGGTTTCAGGACCTGGTGTCTGTTTAAATAGTCTGTAGAAGCTGAGAAACTCCTCAACCAGACCTTCTTAGAATCTCAAGAGTCTTAAGGGGTGAACTTATTATACAAATTGCATGCTAATAGTATGTATCCCTGTCTTTATAGTATGTATCCCTGAAACTTTAGCAAGGCGTCTGTCACTCAGGAACCACCTGCCTGAAACAGAGGAGAATTGCCAAAAATAACACAGACATGAGAAAGTTCTGTCAGCAATAATTGGCTGCCAGGAAAAAAAAGAAAATCATGGAATATCACAAAAAATTAGAGGTTGGAGTTCAACACCCCGAGAGAAGCGAGAATTACAGAGAGCAGGAGGCGAACTTGAGTGATGGGTAACCGTGGAGACGCCGCTTCGTCACACTGTGTACCCGCAAGGGCCGATATACAGTGACACGTTCTGATGCGTGGATCTGTGTTCACAGCCAATCACACGCCACTAGCACGTCGTTTTGTGCTGCTGATGGAATTTCACTCGCGGGGAAGAATAGTTTGAGACGCCTGCACTAATTACTTATATTCATCAGTTCATCAAGGTAGTAGCTGAATAAAAAAACAGCGCCCCCTGTAGTTCTGGGGGACTGCAGCCATAAAGGATACGGAACCTATTTTTGGCAGCCCTGTTCCTGCAGATCCTTACATTCAGTGGATTTTGGGAGATCAGAAAGAAGATGCCAGTGTTCCGGTGGTGAACAGGCACCATCCTTTCTCCACAATCTTGCTCATCCAGTTGTCACTTCAGGATTGGATGTCAGCCTAGACAAAGCCACCCCCCGCCCCTGCAACCCCCAACCCTCAAGTCCTGACAGTACTAATGGCGAGTGTCTGGCCGTGACTTTCGAGCTCATTACCAGGACAGGCACCATGGCAAAGTGTCGGAGTGGCGACACGGTCAGGGCGGCCATCGCTACCCCTCCACGGGACCCATCTTTTTATCTCACTTCTCATCTTCTGATATTAACAAGCATCTAATGAGATCACTGCTTAGAAAGTAGGATCTAATGGATCCTACTTTCTACACAGAGGATCTAAACATACCCACATACATATTTATGTCTATATTTATTACTTATGTAGAAGACTCTTTCCCCCAAAGTGGCGTACAGTTAAGTAAGCAGGGTCAGACCCCAGAGTAATTAGGGTTAAGATCGTCTATAAACGGCCGTTCGGAACATTTCTCGTTCATAAGTAGAGGAGCGTCTGTACTTATGATCATATATCGTACTAATTGTCTAAATATCGTCAGACGTCAATTATGCAGACATCATGTGCATATTTATAGACATGCTAAGATGTTGATTCTATTAATTTGTCATCTTGTTTCGCATCCTTGGTGACGGCCCCATGGGACTAATATGAATCAAGCGGCAATGAACAGCATCTGCAATTATACGGGATGCAGTGATCAGACCCTTAAAAAGGAGAGGGTAGCTGACGGCGGGAGATGCGGGGGGGAAGGGTGGAGGACATGGACACGCCTCCTCTTTCTTGGGACAGCCAATCAGACGACTGTCTGGGGTCCCTGGAGAACGCTGCCGAAAGGTGATGTCATCGGATTCCATTTCTGCTCACATCTCGCCACAGAGAGGTGAGCGACAGTGTCACCCCCACCCCCATGCTAACAAAATAATTACCAAGTGGGGGGGGGGGGGGTGACATTTGTATTATTCCTCCTGCTAGAAACAGACACTGAGAAGTAGGGTGAGAGGAGGTAAAAAAAAGATGGATAGAAGTGAGTGAGAGAGAGAGAGAGAGCTGGGCCAATCCGACAGGGTGGGAATAAAAACTAATTAGAACATTGCAGGGTTCGCCAATCAGGCTCCAGCTAATTTGTTGTGAGCACTCTGCCGCCTTTCCACACGCCCAAACAGGCGTCACTAATATCATTTACATCTCCACCGATTCACTGAACTGACACGCCTGGCGTTGTGTTAAAACTTTTCTACGGCGATAGACATCTAGCAAGGGCATTCAGGCACCTCACCCGAGTGTCAGCGATCGAGCAGGCAAATCATATCCTGCTATTTTTTTTTCTCCACCATGAAGCTTATAAGAATACGTCCATCCATCCATCTTCTAACTTCTTGTCCTGATTATGTTTTCGGGGGGTATCATAATGAGACCTTCCCTTCCTGAATTTATCTACACCTTGCTGACAGCACACTGATCTACTGCATCATTAAATAAACAGGATGCTTGAAAAATGGAAAGTGATACTAAAGAAATAAGGAATGACTTAATTGTCCAGGAGACCCGGCAGACCAGCACATTATTGCTAATCTCGACTGTTTTTCCGTTTCCAGGAAACACACACTGAGGGAGGGGAGGCTATTTTCAGCCAGGCTTATGCTGTCAATGAATCAATCAGATGTTGTTTCCATTAGTGCCTCCCCCTAGGAAACAGCGTAAATGGAATCTTCAAGTTCCGCTTTGGTGGGAGCGGCAGAACCATGTGACTGGGGCGGGATGCAGCAGGGACTTTGAGAGTTTAATGAACAAAGGAGTGGAACCAGCGCAGATGGTGGGTTTAACACCACAGAAGATGCAGGGGAGATTAAGCAGATGAAAGAATTTGTGAAGCTGTAACGAGGGCTGAGCTGTTGGGATCCAGGTACCTGGTCTATAGGGGCCAAGAGGGTAATATCATTAGAAATGACCTACTGGTTTATGGGTTGGGTCACATAACTTTGGCCTGCCCCAGTATGTCCAGGGCCTTCTCCCCTGTTACAGAATGCCATCCCTTTATTAGAAGCGTGGTGCTTTAACGTGTATCAGGTGATTGGCTGGGTGGTTTTAAAGCCTCAAACATTAAGTTCCCTATGAAGCATGAAAAAGTAAAACAGAACGAAGGGGGTAGCAATGGGACTTTTTTCCCTGGTTAAAAATAAAGATGCATGCGGTAAGTTTGTTAAAAGCAGCTCTCGCCTCTTTTCCTTGTTGTTTTGCTTGTTAAGGCAGCAGAACCCAGTCGGATCCAAGGGCTATACAGGGAAGAGGGGAAGGTGCTTCTGACGGTGGATCTACAGCCCGGCATCACAAACAAGCCAAATGACTCTGCAACACATGGCCGGCAGGGGCAACTGGCAAGGGAATGGGGGAGGTGTGCAGCTCAGTGGGTCGGTACTCTGCGTCTGTGACCGGAAGGTTGCTGGTTTGAATCCCATCCTCGGCAGAGCGATGTCGCCACTGGGCACACATACGTATAGGCAAGAAAGGGAACGGGGGAGGTGTGCAGCTCAGTGGGTCGGTACTCTGCGTCTGTGATCGGAAGGTTGCTGGTTTGAATCCCATCCTCGGCAGAGCGATGTCGCCACTAAGCCCCTGAGTAAGACCCTTAACCCCAGTTGCTCCAGAGACTGTCCGACCCTGCTTTCGGCATTGTGCATCACTTTGAATAAATAAAATGTGAGTAAAAATGGTATTCACTAGCCACGGTGCCACTGCTAGAAAACCAAATATATGAAATACCAATACAACACAAAGACTCCACTGATGTGCCGCTCGCTTACATGCGTAAATCTAGGTAAATCCCAACAGTAAAGTTACTTACTTGATAAGAATTTTTGACCGAGTCTGGATTGTTTTGGAGACGAGCAGTCAGGGCAGATGCTTCCCATTTTCGCTTTTAGACAGCTGAACGTATGGAGTGAAGCCCCACCCCCCACTGGCAACAGCTGCAATCACGTCACATGATCCAAAACTCGTAGCCAATAGGCTAATTATCAGGTGCGTCTACGTCCAGCTGCATTAATCACTTATTACCAAAAAACAGATTGGTGTCTTTTTTCAAAATAGTTTGTTTGTTTATTTGGGGGGGGGGGGTAACTGCAGTTTGACAGTGTAAACTGTGGCTGTTTTCCCCCAAATGGCAAATGAATATTTGCTAACAGGAAAAGGACAGTATGAGCCATAAATGTGACATAAATGTGACAATGATGAATGACTTTTGTAAATGCTGGCTTTAAGCAGATTTACTGCTGCAGTGGGCTCTCTGCCGGTGGTGTTGGTGGTCTAGTGGTTAGGACACTTACCTCTGGACCACCTCCTTGGGTCCCTGAGCAAGACCCTTAACCCCACCTTGCTCCAGGGGGACTGTCCCTGAGTTTAGAAAAATGTAAGTCCAAGTTAAAGACAGAAGAGGGAGAGGCTCATCACACCCAGCCCACATGGTTTTTATATTCCAAGATCTTATTCAATAGATATTCATAAGCAGATATTCATAAGCTTAATTGCTTTAACTGCTGAATGTACAGTATGAAAAGGGCATGCGGGTGTAGCAGACATCATCTCGGAAAAGACTTAGCCGAGGTCCCGCCCGCACACGCTGAAGTCATTACGGTTATGACCGGCAGGCACACGAGATGTGAGAAATGAGGCACCCATCTCCCCAAAAATCACGGGCACTATTACACATGCACATTTAAATGACTATGCGTGGAGGAATAATTGCCAGTTGCATTCTGAAAAGGGGACATTTTGTTGTACCTTTGAGCCGAGCATTACTCTGTAGGTTTAATAAAATAACCGGGGGCCTGTTTCATGAAGCAGGATTTCTTCATTCACTTACATATAGCCCAGACTACCTTAAATCGAACAGGTTATCCAGCTATAGAAGAAATCCTGCTTTGTGAAACAGGCCCCAGTAATGGGCTGACCCAACAATGGCCAACTATGCAGGACAATACAGTGAGTATAAACACCCTGGGTGAAGGCGCTGGAAAAATCCACAGCGGTGCAAAGGTGTGGGAGACGTCAGCCTGTTGGTCAGACACCCATGCCTCCATCCAGCCTTAATCGCTCTGACATCAATGGCCCCGATTGGCCGGCAGAGGATGGACAGGCACTCAGGAGGTCAGGGTCCACCGTTATCTGCCTGCCAGTTTCCTGAGCACGCTCTCAACAGCATCTGTTACTAGGCAGCGCCGTAAGCTGATCTACAGTTACAAATTCTCACCACTGGGCAGAACGTTTCCCAGCGCAGCCCGTATTTTAATTAACTGAATGAAAAGCATTGTGGATGACGAGTCGTCGCTTTAAGGGGCAGCAAAAAACACAATAAAACACTGGGTCATAGCATGGGGGTCAAAACGGCCCCAGGGCTAAAAAAAAATAAAATAAACAAGAAACCGAGAGCGGAGCACCTTTCAAAAGGCTCTCAGACACAAACACGCATTTTCATCCCCGCCGCAGCCTTGCACGCCCTCACATCTGATAATTGCCTCAGTGGGAAATCGGCAGTGGAGCCTCTGAAACTTATTGATTGATGGGCCCCGGGTCGGAAGCACAGCGGGATGAAGGATTTTTAGGTGCAAAGCAAGGGGACAAAATCCTAAAAGCCGGCCGCGGGGTAAAACCTCTGAAAGAGCATCTGGATTTCAATACAAATGTAGCCTTTGTGATAAGGCACCAGTATTCTACCACACTGACAACAGCATTCCATGAATAGTAACAAAGTAAGGCAACAGTTTGTAGGGAGAAGCTTAACTCAAGAAACAGGACTGGATATACAGTACCAGTCAAAAGTTTAGACACACCAAGCATCCTTCAAAGGAGAGTTATGGTCTCGCATCACATGACCTGGTCACCTGACCTATACCCAGTAGAGATGGTTTTGGAGGAGTTTGACCAAAGAATGAAGGAAAAGCAGCCAATGAGAGCTCAGCATATGTGGGACCTCCTGGACAGCTGGTAAAGTGGCCAATGAGAGCTCAGCATACGTGGGACCTCCTGGACAGCTGGTAAAGCGGCCAATGAGAGCTCAGCATCTATGTGGGACCTCCTGTACAGCTGGAAAAGCGGCCAATGAGAGCTCAGTATCTACGTGGGACCTCCTGGACAGCTGGAAAAGCGGCCAATGAGAGCTCAGCATATATGTGGGACCTCCTTCAGGACAGCTGGAAAAGCGGCCAATGAGAGCTCAGCATATATGTGGGACCTCCTTCAGGAGTTGGAAAAGCATCCCAGGAGGCCACCTCATGGAACTGGTGTACAGGAGACAGTAGGGTCAGCCAGTCCCTGGGGGAATTGGGGTTTAGGGCCTTGGTCAGGGGCCAATGGTGGGATCACTCTGCTGACCATGGGATTTGAACCAGCAACCTTCTGAGTCCCAAACCACACAGCTGCACCCTGAAAAACAAGTTATTGTTTTTTTTAAATAATTTCTTGGTCAATGCATAATTCCATAGATGCCAGTCCATCACAGAGCACAGGGCTGGGGTACATACTGGACAGGGTGCCAGTCAATCACAGGGCTGGGGTACATACTGGACAGGGTGCCAGTCAATCACAGGGCTGGGGTACATACTGGACAGGGTGCCAGTCAATCACAGGGCTGGGGTACATACTGGACAGGATGCCAGCTCGTCAAAGGGCACAGGGCTGGGGTACATACTGGACAGGGTGCCAGTCAATCACAGGGCACAGGGCTGGGGTACATACTGGACAGGATGCCAGCTCATCAAAGGGCACAGGGCTGGGGTACATACTGGACA
>JAODLD010000056.1:4831818-4849219 GCA_026781065.1 Mormyrops boulengeri | reverse complement strand
AGTAAGAATTTCATTGTGCTCTGTACGCTGTACTTTGTACATATGACAATAAACTTCAAACTTCAACTTCAACTTCACAATGCACAGGGCTGGGGCACACCTTTACATAGGGCATATATAAATCACATATAATTGGGTGATATCCTGACAAAATGTCTACTACCCCTAATAATTTTATGTATTCGAGGGCCCCTGTAAAGTGCTGGGCCCCCTCAATCTGCCTGGATATCCAAGCCCCTACTGTGGCCCCTGAAAAGTGCCGGGCCCTCTCAATCTGCCTGGATATCCACACCCCTACTGTGGCCCCTGAAAAGTTCCGGGCCCCCTCAATCTGCCAGGACATCCACACCCCTACTGTGGCCCCTGAAAAGTGCCGGGCCCCCTCAATCTGCCAGGATATCCACACCCCTACTGTGGCCCCTGAAAAGTGCCGGGCCCCCTCAAACTGCCAGGATGTCAACGCCCCTACTGTGGACCCTGAAGAGTGCCGGGCCCCCTCAATCTGCCAGGATATGCATGCCCCTACTGTGGCCCCTGAAAAGTTCTGGGCCCCCTCAATCTGCCAGGATATGCATGCCCCTACTGTGGACCCTGAAGAGTGCCGGGCCCCCTCAATCTGCCAGGATATCCATGCCCCTACTGTGGACCCTGAAAAGTGCCGGGCCCCCTCAATCTGCCAGGATATCCACGCCCCTACTGTGGACCCTGAAAAGTGCCGGGCCCCCTCAATCTGCCAGGATGTCCACGCCCCTACTGTGGACCCTGAAAAGTGCGGGCCCCCTCAATCTGCCAGGATGTCAACGCCCCTACTGCACCCCTGATTTAGCAGCACCTGTTAGCCTAACTGCATTCCATTGGACTTCAAGAGGAACGTCACGTCACACAGGGATGACGGACTCCATAGATACAGAACAGCCACAGGATTCACACAGAGACGCGAGGCATGTTCCCTCTAAGCCACCCTAGGGTAGATGGATAGAAAAGATCCAAATAAAATCCAGTGTATCCCTTTAAGAACACAGGGCCCAGACTCCAGTGAGGCGGTACCTTCCGCTGGCCATCTTTTCAGCATTAACAGCCTCTTTCTTTCTCTATATTTCTTTCTCAATATCTCCCCCTTTTTCTTTCCAGCTGGTTCTTTATGTCTGTCAGGGTCTAATCATTTCAATTACAGCCAGCTGGGTGTCATTAAATGTGGCACTCACACTTTGCAGCATTAATTCCTCACTGTTGTCGAAACTTCCCTTTCTCCCCGACCTGCCGTCACTGGCCCACAGTAAATGAATTTACTGCCCTTGGGGAATTCACACATTAACGTTTTACATGTGAAAGGTGTGTTTTAGTGGCAGGGGATGATTGGTTATTGGTTCCAGCCACACAGGGATAGCTTGTGGGAAGCAGGAGTTGACAGAGAGAATGGATCCAGCCCCCCCGAAACACACACACGATGGCCACATGGGGTACTGTACAAAAGGCAATTTTGTCAAACTGAAAGTCATTTTATAGTTATTTATAATGACCTTCAAGCAGTCTTACACATGCAGAAAGACTTAACATGCATATTCCCTTGGCTAAGTTATAGAACTTTGTGTCCTTACAGCCTTCATTTTTTTCCAGGACTAAGGAGTAAAGATCAAAAACCTGTGTTTATCAATTATTAAACTGTATAAATTCTTAACAAATCATTTGTTTAATTAATTATACATGCTAAATTTTGACAGTGGCACCTGTGTTTGTATCCTTATATATCACCCATGAGTGATTCTCATTCCGATTCCAGAAATAAAATGTGATAAAAATGACCGTGTTTGCTGATTCCGCTTCCAATTTTGCTATCACGCCAGCCAGCCATGTGGGATAAGCTACTCCTGTGAATCGGTAACGCCACAATCACTCTGTCCGTCACATGCTTAATGGGGAAAGAAAAAAACTTCTGAAAAGCACCAGCAGCTGCCAGAAGTGACTTTCGTCCCTCCGCCGCTCCCCTCTTTCAGCTGCCGGAAGTGACTCGTCCCTCCGCCGCTCCCCTCTTTCAGCTGCCGGAAGTGACTCGTCCCTCCGCCGGTCCCCCCAATCAGCTGCCGGAAGTGACTCGTCCCTCCGCCGCTCCCCCCAATCAGCTGCCGGAAGTGACTCGTCCCTCTGCCGCTCCCCTCTTTCAGCTGCTGGAAGTGACTCGTCCCTCCGCCGCTCCCCTCCGCCGACTCGTCCCTCCACCAGGGAACAACCCAGGATGGGGCGCCAAGCCATCGCAGGGCACAAGGCAGGGAACAACCCAGGATGGGGTGCCAACCCATCGCAGGGCACAAGGCAGGGAACTACCCATGATGGGGCGCAAAGCCATCGTAGGGTGCAAGGCAGGGAACTACTCAGGATGGGGCGCAAAGCCATCGTAGGGCGCCAAGCCATCGCAGGGCGCAAGGCAGGGAACTACCCAGGATGGGCCGCAAAGCCATCGCAGGGCACAAGGCAGGGGACTACCCATGATGGGGCGCCAAGCCATCGCAGGGCGCAAGGCAGGGAACTACCCAGGATGGGGCGCAAAGCCATCGCAGGGCGCAAGGCAGGGAACTACCCAGGATGGGCCGCAAAGCCATCGCAGGGCGCAAGGCAGGGAACTACCCAGGATGGGGCACAAAGCCATCGCAGAGCGCAAGGCAGGGAACTACCCAGGATGGGGCGCCAAGCCATCGGAGGGCAAATACACACCTCATATATATAATATACATATATAATATACCTATATTATTTTAATTTATTTTAACAAGGAAAAAAGTAGGGTTGGACAGTCTAGCTGGATGTCATTAGGTCTGATCACTCAGGGGAGTATTTCACCCTCAATGTCAATCTTCCTTTAAGGAAAAAAAAGAGGTGAAACGCAGGTAAACTTATCTTAATCCTTGATCTTTTTAAAAGCTAGAAACACCCTTGCAAATGGGAGATAAGGTCCCCGCTTAGGTGCTCAGTGGTGACATCACTCTGCCACCATTGGGATTTGAACTGGCAACCTTGTGACGGTCAGAAGCAGTGGCCTAACTTACTGAGCCACCCCGGCTTGTTGGTAATCGATCCACCGATCCACCCGTCACCAGTTATCTGAATAAAAGGCCACTATGAACCTGGAGACTGTCGAAGATGTACAGGGTACATCGAGCATGTCGCCCTGCTCAAGGTCTGCAGCACCGGCCTTATATCAAAAAGTCAAATGTCTTAATATTTACATAACATTCTAAATGTGTTTGCTGCAACATATTTTCACAGTGATCAAGGGAAACCTGATTATTTCTACACAGATGCCTGTTAATTAATGTCAGATTGTAATTAGTCGTATGCCTCCGCTGATTACCTAATGTATCTAAACAACGGTGTCTAGGGGTTTGCTGAAGCGCAGCAACAGCATTACCTGCTGGGCCACTGTGCCAACCTAAAGCACATAACATAACAAAACTTAATGTTTATTAAAAATGAAGGCTAAACTTCTGCTGTTCTATGGCGTGCGCTGAAGCATAAACACCCATTACACAATAAGCAAACCACCTGGGCTCTTTTAAGTCCACCATCCGCTCCGTTTGGCCACGGATCCTTATGACATCGCGCAACGCTGACTATCCATTCTTGCAGGGAGACAAACTTTCGGACAAACCGCTGAAAAAGTCTCACAGAAGCACAGTTGAGGAATAGTCCATTTACTCCTGGGAAAAATAAGCTGATGATTTAATACTTTCACCATCACCTGTAACATACTGCTGGTACCGCATTTTCAACACAGCTTGGCTGCATCAAGACAACTGCTCCCAGTTCTAGCATTGACAGACTAATGCATGAATAAATCACTTCAGTTAGGGAAGTAATTAATTCAACTGAGTAATCTAAGTGCTAAACTGAACAGAAACCTTCACATATATCTGCCCCACTAGAACTCTGTACGGATTAAAAATAACATTTTTAAAAAGCAAGCACCCAGAGACTGCTTTGTTTATAGATCTTAAGATGAAGTCCTTGAGCTGTGTGCAGTTCTTTGCTTCAGATCCCTGGGTAATTTAATTCCCAACATTTTTGGTAAAAATACAACAAACACCATTATTTTTCTTCTAATTATTACATTTACTTTGAATATTAAAAGATATTTCTTTGGAGGAATTAAAAAAGTCATACTGCAAAGCATATAAACAAAGGAAAACGGAGAGAAAAGATGTTTATACAAAAAAACCCAGTTCACAGATATGAGGAGCCATTAATGGGAGAGATGGGTTTGAACTCAAAGCCTGGTGTTCTTATTCATTTTCCCCACTTGAGTTGAACACACACTTGAGTCTCACAGCTGAGTTTTAATGCCCCAGTGAAAGTCCATTGTCAGCCTGAGATGGATACAAGGAGGACCTGAAGCAGCCACATTGTTCACCTAACAGGAATCATCTCAACCATTCAGTCTGGAAGCTGCTGTTGTCAGAAGCCTGCACCAACACGGCCTTGACCAGGCAGGGTGGGCTGGGAGCTCAACTCAACCTGCGGCATGACATTTATAACTAACAACCATTATCCCAAAGACGTCAAAGACAGGAAAGTAAAGGTGCTCAAAGATGCCCGACCCACAATAAATCAATCAATCAACAAACAAAATCAAGACAAGTCAAGCTGAATCGAGTTGAGTCAAGTCAAGCTGAGCCAGGCATGACCTTGCATAGAGCCGCTGATTGATAATTAGAGGCCAGTGAAGGGGAAGAATGGGCATTCCGGCTGACTTAACCCTAATCCTAACCCTAAACCTAATCTTAACCCGAACTCGAACCCATTACTGTCAACAAGTGGCAATGCTACTCTTCTGTTTGGGTTCTGGTGTGAAGGTAATTTGCTTTTCTGGATATAATCAAACAAGGAGCCGTAAAACCAGCCACCGATCCCCACAGGCAGCAAATAAAATAAAACCTGTTACTTTGTGGCATGATGACTCTATAATGAAATACTCTTTGTAATTTCAGGCTATACACAAACTGATAATGAGCAATTTGAAAACTAAACTTTTCACTCAAACCATAAGACTTCAATGATACAGAACTTCCTTTATGAAACTTTCCAGGATATCGGTCTGTGTCATTCTTATTCTCATTACCATAATGATAATAATTTCTATTTACAAAACATCCAAATGTCAGGCCTTCACAATCAGCAAATATGCATTCATAAACAGGGACGACCGCAAATTGCTAGGTAACACATTCTTGAAGGTGCTCTACTGGAAAACCATAACAGCGTTTTAATAATTATCGCGGCACAGTCTCTAAAGTGCTTCAGAATATTTAGCAATTATACATCGTTTATGAAGGTTTAATGCAGGGCCTTTGTACGCTAATTGTTACCACGGTTACCTTGTTCCCCACAGTCAGTGGCATTAAACTGACGGGCGGATGGCTTAGCAGGTAGCTCTGTGTGTGGCAGGTTAGAGGACGTTTAAAGAGATTCAATTTCATGCCCGTGTAAACACAATCTGGGAGCGAAAGCCTAGCACGGGGGCCAAATTAGCCCTGTGTGTGTGCGAGTGCACATTGACCTGTCCTCTTCATCTGTAAACACGGGCGGGCAACCTGGAGGCATGAGAAGTAATGGCACTGACAAAGGAGCCAGTAACAGAGGTCTGACAAACAAAGCTGCCTTAATACCCTGCCTCCTGCTGTACTGGGCTGGAAGGATGCGTGAGAGGTTCAGGGACATCCTCTCTTCATGCCTCCTGCTAGTGCCACAAAGAGTGTCCTGCAGGTGGCGCTATCCCCAAAGACACCAGCTGACTAGCCGATGACAGTGGTGAGAATTTTTATTTCTGACCCCCCAGCCCAGCCACAGCCAGGGCGCGAATTCTTGTTTTACAGGGTGGTTCAGGAAAACTCGGCGATTTTCAGGAGAGAAGGGCTTCCTGATTGGCCAGTGAATGCCTTATACAGAAAAAACAGGCAGCACACATCGATGGGAGCATGTCCACTGGCCAATGAATTAGCACTTCTCATACTGTAAACATTAATGAGTCGGCCAATCATGTAGCGTTTCCCTCATGAATATTAATAAGATTTCCCAAACCACGGCTACAGCCAGGTCTGGTGGGTATGCGAACTGACCCACTTTATTACGCCTCCACACACAAGCCAGCCAAGGTATCAGACCTTTCTATTGTATTCTCATATGGTGCCAAAAGGACTCAACACTGCACTGAAGTGGTCGGCCAGGATGACTGAGTCTCAGACCTGAATTTAACCAAAACAGCTATAACTCAACTGCAATAGGGAGGTAGGTTGTCTGAGATGTCTGCTGCATTGTCCCTTGTGCTGTCTGGGGTATGATCCAGGCTGACTGAGATCCTGCATGAAGGAAGTGGTATGAACAATGGAGGGATGGAAGGAACCAACTACATCCTCAACAACAGACCTTTTCATCGTTCACACTGTAACGGAAACTAGATAACAGAAATTAACTAGCTTAACTTCCTTACCCTAAGTCAGAAAAATGAATCAAACTATTCATGAACCCTCTGGGGACGAGCGCATCCTCGGAGATGCAGCATATTTCTCACGTCTATTTCAGTTTATATCTCGCTGAAAACTTTATGTAGAATCATGAAAAAAACACTGGCTAAATCCGTAATCTGTCTTCTTTTCAAATGTCCACTGTCGGAAGTATTAAAGTTTTTATAATTAGGTTAAATTGGCAAACAAGTAAACCATGTCACCTTTCTTTGTTTTACCTGCATTTACTCATCTTCATGTAGCCAAGACTTTGGTGATCCGATATCTGGCATCATAACAAACTGCCACCATTGCTTACTATGTACTTTCATAATGTTTCTGCAAGTGTTCCAAACTGCATTTTGCAATATGTGTGTGTTCCCTACCGCAAGTTCCCAGAGGGTTAACACAGTAGTGCTCCTGCATTTGACTAGTCCTTCACAAGGCCAAGAGGAACTTCACACACCAACGCATACCCCATCACATTGGAAACAAATGTGTCATCATGCCCCAGTCAGTGAAAGTGTGTTCCTTACCCCAAGTTCCCAGAGGGTTAACACAGTAGTGCTCCTGGTTTGACTAGTCCTTCATAAGCCCAGGAGGAACTTCACACATCAACGCATACCCCATCACATTGGAAACAAATGTGTGATCATGCCTCAGTCAGTGAAAGTGTGTTCCCTACCCCAAGTTCCCAGAGGGTTAACACAGTAGTGCTCCTGTATTTGACTAGTCCTTCACAAGGCCAAGAGGAACCTCACACACTAACGCATACCCCATCACATTGGAAACAAATGTGTGGAGTCTCCTTGAAGGTCATGACACCATTCATCATGCCTCAGAGCTGTGTGGTGCTCTACCCCACAGAGCTGCCGCTCTCTTCCAGTCAGACAGAAACGTTAGCTGACTAGACGACCTTTGACCCCATCCTCTCGCACAGAACACATATGGGTGACTTCATCTGGCTTCTCTGACAGCCCAGACACCCGCTTGCCGCCACCAGCCACCGCGGCTTTCCGGGATTGACATGCTGGAGATTTTACAGCGCTGCTTGAATTTCGCTCTTCACTCCTTTTGACATTTATATTTTAAAACTTCGAAATATGCCATCATGGTGTCAAACGGTGTGTCGTGGTAGAGATTTAAAAGTTTAAATTCTTATACGCTGTTAGAGGAAATGTAGAGATAGAGATCCATGACCTGTATTTCAGTCTGCTGTCATCTCCTTCCCAGGAACAGCCAATCAGATTTTTAGTTTAAGCCCAGGGGCGGAGACCTGCTTGTACTCCCTTGCATCGCTGTCCAGTAGCTAGCTCAGAGACACCCAAATCAACAAAATTTATTGTCCCAGCCAGCACGGTGTTTACCACCACCCAAACCACACATTTGTGTGGGGCCCCTGAGGTTTGTGGTACCCTGTTGGTCACAAACAGGTACTACCCTAGGGTAGACTGGGGATCCGGAAGTGATTTTTTGAGTGGGGGCCCTATAAACGAAAAAACTAGCCCCTGGTGACAACTACGGGTACCTTGTATTTGCATCGTGTGTTACGGGGGCGAGCAGGTCCAGGTCTTATAAAAGAAATAACTGCTATAATATCTGCTATAACACCTGCTATAACACCTGCTATAATACCTGCTTTAACACCTGCTATAACACCTGCTATAACACCTGCTATAACATCTGCTATAACACCTCCTATAATACCTGCTATAACATCTGCTATAACACCTGCTATAACACCTGCTATAACACCTGCTATAACACCTGCTACAACATCTGCTATAACATCTGCTATAACACCTGCTATAACATCTGCTATAACATCTGCTATAACACCCGCTATAACATCTGCTATAACACCCGCTATAACACCTGCTATAACACCCGCTATAACATCTGCTATAACATCTGCTATAACACCTGCTATAACACCTGCTATAACATCTGCTATAACACCTGCTATAACATCTGCTATAACACCTGCTATAATACCTGCTATAACACCTGCTATAACACCTGCTATAACACCATCTCTGTTGCACATTACGCCCAACAAAAGTCCATTTTTCGGGACAGAAATGGTTGAATGTCAGTGAGCTACCCCAGCATCAACTATTCTAATGACAACAATGAAACTGCAGCCATTTTATCCCTACAAGCCTCCAGCTGTAATCAGCGGACGTAAAATAAAAAATACAAATAACGGGTCATTTGTTGGGGAATTTACATCTGCTGAGGGAGCTCCTTTTCTAACACAAACTCATCGAATGAGACAGCAGAGTTAAAAAACATAAAATAAACACCGCTCTGCCTACTGCTGCGAGAACCAGACACTTTTTACAGTTTCTCTTTATTTGGCTTTACTGTTTGAAAGACCAATAACAAACAAGATTGAAATCCTTTTGAAAACACAGACACACACTTTAACATGCACATTACCACAGGCTGTTTACTCAGTACAGAACAACAAAGACTAAAAACAGACATGCATAATATCCAGAGCAGAACTGTACTGTGGAGAATGTGAACCCTTCACAATGATCTGTCTTCCATATAATTCTTTTCTTGTGAACTTCTTTTCTTTTATTTTAACTCAGTTAAAACTGGATTGAGAAGGTAGCAACACAGATTTGCAGCACAGTAATACCCTGAATATACCCGCGTTACCATCGTCATTAGTATGATCACTTGTATAGTTCTGATATAAACATTCTCTTTATTTCATTTTCATCATGCCTATTCATCCATTTTCCAAACTCGATGTCCACAAAGGGGCAGTGTGTATGCAGGTTGTGCAACTAGGGAGCTGCAGCAAAAACCCACAAACACAGCAGCCCATTCTGGATAAGATTGGCTACCCCTGGTCTGGAGTCTTTCCTGGAAACAATGGATGCAACACAGGGAATAACCCTGGAGGGGGCGCCAACATTTTCACTGTGTCCTAATAATTAAACAAATTTAGCAAATGTTGCACAGGCAGCCCCCCAGTAATGAATGAGATCCATCCCCTAAGTCTATCTTTAAGTCAAATTTGTAGGTAAGTGCAAAACATATTAATACAGTACACAGCAATAATAAATTTACAGTAATAATACTATACATGCAGTCTATTCATATGCAGGAGTTCTCCGTAAGTCAGACGTTCTTGACCTAGAGACTGCCTGTATTCGGACGTCTTCATCTGAACAGACAGTGTTTTTATCAGCAGTGACTTCAGCAGAGTCTCCCGAGGAATCTCACACATCGCCAAGCCATTACTGATGCTAATCAGAAGGGCTATTTAGCTGACTATTCTGTCAGACTGCAGGAGATGGAAACAACAGGTTTAGAAGTGGGGGGGGATTCAGTCATTTAAATCTCTGTTAACCACCAAGAGAACAGAGAAAGTGAGTGCTTGCTTTTAAATTTCAAAATCACCAGCACTCATACATAGATGTGCCTCCACAGATTATTTACCTGTGAAGGACTTTCTGGGTCTGTCAAAGTCATTTTCCATATCCCAAGGGCGTTCAGTACTGCTGCCTACAGCCGACCATGTAAATGTGATTATAATGTTATCATAGGGGAGGGAACTCTCTCTAACATGTTTATGAAAGTGTGCCTGCTGATGGACTGACATCTTATCCAGAAGATCTTCTGCCTCATGGTCTGCTTTTTGCTCCATCAGGCTCTGGGTTATCTGTAGCCATATATTAAGGGATTATGAAAGATAGATGGATGGCCATATTATTTATTTACTTGTTTGTTGGTATGACATTAGCATATGACGTTAGCATACGACGTTAAAACTGAATCATTATGGTCTCTCTGCTTTGAAACTTCCATTTACTAACCCAGGGTTGGTAAGATGCATAATAAGTACATAAATAAACAAAGTCTGTCTCTTGGATACAAGTGAAAGTGTGCTCACATCTCATGAAAAAGAAATTAAAACAAAACAAGTAAACCAGGCTTCGGGCTTGTTCACTGAAGTTGGGGAAAGGGGGTGCAGGAGACAGATGTTCTTTCATTTAAGATGAGGCAGGCACTAAAACCCGGGGGGGGGCTATTCTCTGATCCTGCGTGCTGTGGGTAAAGGCCACTATCACACTGGGACAAGGAGGTCCTCTCATCTACTCCATAGTTATATTAAGGCCATTGAAATGCAAACTCTGACTTTGTTACTAATGTTAACCAATGTGACCTACATAGTGCAGTGCTTACCAAACGGGATCTTAGCCAGTCTAGGGGACACACTAGATGGGATTCCAGTCAATCAAGGGTGACTGAGCCAATGTACATGTTGGGAGGAAACTTATACTGATGGACCACTGTAGAGCCACACTGCTCACAAGACACCATGTCATTAGTGAAGAAACATCAGCCATGGATGGATGGATAGACGGTTGGACGTGTGCATTATATGTCACTGTTCTTCATCACAGGCTTTGGGCCCTCATGCCCCTGACTAGTACAAGTGGGTATGAAAAATGGATGGGTGCTTTTCATTATTATATGACATTAAAGTCTACAAGGAAGTACGCAAGCAAGCATTTCATTATACTTGTACTTGCACAGATGACAATAAAGCTTTTGAATCCCTCAAACCCTTGAATCCATGGTTTGTTTGTATGGTGTCACCTCATTAGTCCCCGGTCAGAGCCTTCGTGGAACAGTACATCAAAGTTGATCATGAAAGAATCATTAGGGCGATAAAATATTCATGAGATGGAGAAGGAGAACGGCCAATTGAAGGCCACGGGGTAATTTTAGCATATCCATTGAGGAGAGGCAGGTGGTATTCGAATTGTGCGTGAAGCCTAATTATGCTTAATGATGCTAAATGAGGTTGACGACACACAGTGGGAAGAGCACCAATAGCAACATCCTTCTAGCTAACATGGGTCTCCTTCAAACACCAGGTGAGCAATGGACCTTGGACCTACTGGGGCTCATATAACCCTGAACGCACAATTCTCTTCAGGCCCGATGCTTTGCATCCTAATATTAAACCCCCTCCCAAAAAACTACATTTGCATTAGCAGATGCTTTTATCCAAAAAGCAGGGTCAGACAGTCCCCAGCGCAACAGGGGGGTAAAGGTCTTGCTCTGGGGCCCAGCAATGAAACTACCTACCCTGGGATTTGAACGAGGAACCGTCTCATTACAGACACAGCATCCTAATGCACAGAGCCGCATGACATATAGTGCATAACTGAAGCACAACAGCAGAAAGATTAGACCTGCTGTAGGATGCCTGAGGGGAGGACATGGACCTTCCAGCGTGTTTTCTTTATGGGGGGCAGATGAAGAAAGAGCCCTTGACCTTCTGGGCATCCAATGTCACACTGACAACCAACTGACTAGTAACCAGAGGTGCAGGAACCAATGAGGCTGTGGTTCAAATCCCTCCCAATATTTAACAGAATAGACCTTTACATAAAATATAATGTTGACATAACTGCTCGGCTGAGGATGGGAGTCAAACTAGCGACTTTCCATTCACGGACACAGGGGCCTAGCCCGCTGCCGTCTAACCACTGATTCACACAAGACCAACAGGGGGCGACAAAGAAACATCTGTTTAGCACATAATCGGTTCTGCAACCCAGCAGGAGGTGGAGCCTTCCACAAAGACCAAGTGTTAGCTTCCGGGGAGATCTCGCCGAGTGAGACTCGCTATGCCTGCCCGCCGTCGGGAGCAGAGAGACCTTAATGATGTCTGTCATTAAGCCGACAGGGAACGTTAATTGCCACCCCGCTGCTCATCATATAGCCGAACCTTATTTGAGAAGCAGAATACGAACTCATACAGAGCGCACTTTCTACACTATGTTTCTAAGGAACAAATGGCTACAACAGAAATAACCAAGTGATGTAAATGCAATAGTGAATAAGAGAAAAAAACGTACGTGTTTGGTGTTGAAGCTACTGTAACATGATTAGTCTGTGCAGGTTTTAAGGGGAGCATAAACACGTCGTAGGAGGGTCTCTCACAGAAAATTATTTCGATAAATATATAAATCTCATTTTTCAGATTATGAGAAGTATCTTCGAGCTGTCAAGGGCAATTATTTTTCTACAGTGTCTTATTTTTTTATTTCAGTGTTTCCATTTGTCTAATGACAACTGTGTTCTTAGTAAACAAGGAGGTCATTTTGTAACACTTCGAGACACAATGTGACAGTCGGTGCATTCTTCAAAGTTAAATGTAATTTAACTGGGGGACGTAAAAAAGCTACAACGTCTATTAAATGCACAAATATCATCCGTGCATAGATACAGTACCTACGAAAACTGTAAAATGTCACTCAGAAGCCTCCATGGATACTCATTTTCATGGCTGTGTGTTTTACTGGGACAGTTCCGTTTGCTATCTCTTCAAGTCTTGAAACTTCAACCATCAAATAAAGAAAAATAAACAGAAACAGAACAGCACCCAAGTGTGCGTCTTCCTGCACACCGCCCCTACGGTAAAGGTTGCCTTGGAGACCAAACGAGGGACTCCCCTTGGAATGCGAACTGCACATCACCAAACGCATGCATACAGTGGCACCGCGGAGACATCATAGCATCATAACGCAGAGCTATAAATATGTTTCTGAAATAATTGTAGGCATGCAAACATCTGACGTGTTAACAGACGCATTTTTCAGAGCATTACCCACAATTCAGCATTCCAACATCTGTGCCGTCTGTTCCAGCTGCGACTCTAGTGAGCCGGCGGCATAGACTCCGGCTTAGACAAGCGCGTTCGAGGAAATTATTACAGTGGCCTTCACGTCACTCTGTGTTTATCTGATCTACAGCAGCTCCAAGAGGCTGTTTGTGCTGTTTAGAGTGATTAAAAACACGAAATAACAGCCCTTAAAACACAGCGACGGCGAGCTCTTTTCCAGACAGCCTGTGACATGAGACACATGACCAGAGACTAAAATAAAGCTTTATGCGCCATTTGTACAAGTATGAAAAAAGGTGCATTGGAATTCTCCTTTCCCCATACCCCATCGCGCTTTCCACTGGTAAAATATAATGAGAACATGGAATGTCTCAGGTGTCCCTGAGGTGAAGTTTGGGAACTGAAGTGTTCATCAAGCCATCCAGCAAGTTATCAGTCACTTTAAGGAAAACAAGAAAAATTCTTACCAGTTTTTATTGTGTTACTCTTAATTTGCATATATTGTAATGTTAAATTGTCTTTTTTTTCTGAGCAAATACACACGTCCTACCCAGAAAAATTGCAACAGTTTAACAATTAAACAGTTTCTTTGAAAACCTGAGACTTTTGCATAGTACTGTACAGCTGAGGAAAAAATAGACACAGCAGTTGTTTTTAGTTTCAGTCATTTCTCAATTTATGGCCATGCGTCTGTGTGGAATATATATTTTTTTGTAATCTCCAACCTGGCATCTCATTGATGAAAGGCTTCTTACTTGCTTTATGGGTCTTCAGTCCTGCTTTTAGAAGCCTCATACAAACTATTCTAGCAGTGCACTTCACACCACTGAATGTTTCCCATTACTTTTTTAAGGTAACTTGACATGATCCTCCGATTCATGAGGCACTGCCAGATAAATTGACGGTCATCAGTGGTGTTAGAAAGTCGCTTCCGCCCTCTACCTGGCTGGTTTCTGGTTGCTCCCAGTGTCTCCTGCTTCACCTTATTCTTGTGTACTGATGTCTTAGAAACTTTGACTTTGCCTTGCAGTGGAGCCGTCTGCCAGGAGGACCATAATTAAACCAGGATTTAAAAATCCTCGAACCCGCAACCTTCCTATCACAGGCACCGAGGCCGGACCTACTAAGCTGCACACCATCACCGGGGTCTGAGGTACTCATGTCACAGGCACATGGGAATGGTTTCTCACTCTTGCTCTTTCGCCGGGGAATATTCCCTTCTGCTTTCCGCCTGCAAACATCAGAGCTGATGCTGTTATTGGGCTGGAAATACAGACCCTGTCAAGATTGCTGGCTTTCTTAAATCAAAGTCTTTATTAACACAGTGAGCTATAATGTGAAGGATTACCAAGCACCTTTGTTTTGTAGGGCAGCCACAAAGTTATCCAGGTAAGAAGCACATCGCCCCCAGGGGGAGTGGAAGGTAAATGCATCTGTGAAACAGGCTTGACACAAAAAGCTATAAATAAATAAAGAGAAAAGAGCATGTTGGAGAAGGCCGACATCATGACCTATCATGCTGTGTTGAGTGGACAAATGAGCCGTGAAGAGAAAAACACTTAAGTAAAAGGGTACAGGAGTAGAAGGCGAGAGAAGAGCTGTGTAGCCCGTATAAAATACATCAGGTGGATACTAGATTACATGAAGACATCATTCTGAAGGCAAATTAATGTGGAGACCAGCTTCCACTGGTTTGCTCATACTGGTAAAGCTAAGACTCGCCCGCAGCAATGTGGCATCCAGTATTAAAAACGGAGAGAATTAGGCGGGTAGGGCTCGTTAAGTTTGCCGCTTAATTAGCACAATTACTCACAGGAAGGCTGCCTGATTCCACACTGCGCGATTAACCCCGGAGCAAGGAGCGGAGACGCTTGCCATTCTTCAACATGCAGCTCTCGTTTGAACTGACCTGGGATCAGCGCCATTCCGAGGCCGTGCTAATTAATGACTGCTGTCGCCTCCGGTCAGGACCTCCGTGGCTTCGCAGCCAGCCAGAGCTGGAACAGAATGGACCTGCCTACAGCAGGATCTGCCATAAATTAGCCTGGATGCTAAAAGCACCAAAGGGCTATCTGGGATAACTCCCACAATCCTCTGCTGCAAAGAACCAGCGCAAACAGCTTCACCGTCGTCCCTAATTTCATGGTGGAAGCGGGAGAGCCGATTAAAGACGTGTCAGAATCTCGCTAAAGCCGAATGCACAACGCATTTCCGTTACCATGAAATCCTGTTATTAATCTGACTCAGCTTACTTATATTATGATAGTCATTAACGGTATCATTTTTCGAAAATCATGCATGCACATTAACTACGAATATGGGTTATTTTATATAGCACATCCATCCTCCAACCACAAATTCGGACAGGGTCACAGGGGAACCTATCCCAGGCAGCACAGGGCACAAGGCTGGGGGGGCACCTTAGATGGGATGTGATGCAACAAATACTATGCACATGCACATTCTTAATTACCTGCATATATGTAATGTTTGGCGTATTTAATCATAAACAGACAGAGGAGCAGTAACCAGGAGGGCTGGGTCTGTGACGCATCCCAGTGACGCATCCCCGTGACGGACGCATCCCCGTGACGCATGCATCCCCGTGACGGACGCATCCCCGTGACGGACGCATCCCCGGGACAAAGCCACAGACAACTCAGCTGGTTAGTCTGTATTTTTACTTTTTGGACCTGAAATTTCAACCTCTGCACCTCCTGGTGCAAAGAGAACCAAGGAACCTGCCCCCCCAACCTCCCCCGCCTCGGTGCGAAAGTGTACCAAGCAAATCTGACAGCAAATTCCTTGGCTGCGTTTTGTTGCACATCTGCCTATAGGCTACCACAGCGAGCGCTGGCTTCTGGCCCCTGTGACGGCTCTTTTAGTCTTTAGCTTAACAGTAACGTACATTTTGTGATCCCTACCATATAATACGTGATTTAACCATACAAGCTGAACATATCCCAAAAGACATCTGTCTAATAGATGAGTCTGATCTGTTGAATATTCACATTTTTTAAAAGATAAAAAACAGTAAAACCAAGCAGACAATCTGACAGATTTAAAGCTAAACGTTTTCAGTCCACAAACATACATAGATTAATTCCTCAGAGACTAGTTAGTTCTGTCGGTTCGCGTCTGATTGCTGATAACCTGGGTAATAAGGGCAGGCAGAGTCCAAAGATGAGCAGCTTGGTGCAAACGAGGCCCATTTCAGATTCAATTACGGAGACTATTGATGATTTTCAGGGCAGACAAAGGATAAGCTAGTAAAGCAAGCAGAAAAGACGGCAGATCAAAAGTACAGCGGGGTTACTTCAAGGGAGATAAACACCAACGTCTACAATAAACAGGTGTAACCCGGAACAAATGGGTTTGGGGGCTAATTTGGTGCAGACTCACAGGGGGGCAGAGAGAAAAAGATGTTTTAGTCGTTTGAGTCGCACAAATACATTGGAGTGCTTCTTTTCTTTTTTGTCCCATCTTGCTCTCCGTTGAGACACACACAGTTGAGAGTGAAGCTTGGAGTCTGAGTGGAGGGGCAAGCAATTTATCTGCCCCCCCAGGAGCATTTTTCAGGGGTGGGAGGGGGGTGTTAAGGGTCCTGGTCAAGGGCCCAGCAGAGGTGCTATTATTCTGCCAAAGCCACCGTTTCAACTGGCCACCTTCCAATGACAGGCACAGAGACCTGCCCCGCTAGGCCACCTTCCAATGACAGGCACAGAGGCCTGCCCCGCTAGGCCACCTTCCAATGACAGGCACAGAAGCTTGCCCCGCTATTCCACCTTCCAATGACAGGCACAGAGGCCTGCCGCACTAGGCCACCTTCCAATGACAGGCACAGAGGCCTGCCCCGCTATGCCACCTTCCAATGACAGGCACAGAGGCCTGCCCCGCTATGCCACCTTCCAATCACAGGCACAGAGGCCTGCCCCGCTAGGCCACCTTCCAATCACAGGCACAGAGGCCTGCCCCGCTAGGCCACCTTCCAATCACAGGCACAGAGGCCTGTCCCGCTAGGCCACCTTCCAATCACAGGCACAGAGGCCTGCCCCGCTAGGCCACCTTCCAATGACAGGCACAGAGGCCTGCCCCGCTAGGCCACCTTCCAATGACAGGCACAGAGGCCTGCCCCGCTATGCCACCTTCCAATCACAGGCACAGAGGCCTGCCCCGCTAGGCCACCTTCCAATCACAGGCACAGAGGCCTGCCCCGCTAGGCCACCTTCCAATCACAGGCACAGAGGCC
>JAODLD010000056.1:4819826-4830571 GCA_026781065.1 Mormyrops boulengeri | reverse complement strand
AGACAGAGAGACAGACAGAGAGGCAGACAAAGGCAGGCAGGTAGACAAACAAGCAGGCAGGTAGACAGGCAGACAAACAGGAAGGCTGGTAGACAGCCAGACAGAAGGACAGACTGACAGGCAGACAGAGAGACAGACAGAGAGGCAGACAAAGGCAGGCAGGTAGACAAACAAGCAGGCAGGTAGACAGGCAGACAAATAGAATTTAGGCATCCAGTAGCTTATGCATACAAAAGACCAGTATTCAAAAGAATAATAAGAAGAAGAATAAAAAAGTAATATAACTAACGATACTAACAATAGTAACAATAATTAAGGATAACAATAATATTGAAAAATGTAGTAGTAGTAAGAATACTAATCACCACAGAGTCATAGTGACAGAGTATTTGCCGACATAGGTAGTGGTAGTGTGAGTGCAAAGTGATGTGCAATATAGAGTGTATGCCACTAGGTTTGCACTGTTGTAAGCAATAAAAAAGGGACAGAAATATTCTGCAGAGATAGTATCATTATCGATATAGGCGTGTATTATTTATCACTGTTTATCACTAAAAGTGAGAGCAGCATTTTGGTGGCCCGTTGCGGCCCAGCGGGTAAGGCCTGTGTGCCTGTGACTGGAAGGTCACTAGTTCGAACCCAGGCTCAGCACATATGCGTGTTAAGCAAGGCCCTTAACTCCCAGCTTCCTGGGTGATGCAACAGGGGGCTGCCCTTCACAGCCAGGTTACTCTACAAAGAACAAGTCGAGGGAGGCGTAAAGACAATTTCCTCACGGGGATCAATAAAGTGTCAATTATTATTAAATGATAAGTCTTGCACAAGCACAGATACATTAGAAAACTTCTCTTTGCCTACCCCATGTCGCTGTCCATAGCTTGGGGGTGACAGTGCAGGGGGTTAAGGACGCGTGACTGTTCTGCGAGGCTCAAATCTGTGATCTTCTGACCACAGGTACAGAAGTGATCACAGGCACTTAGTCTGCTGAGCCGCTCACCAGCCCCAGCGTGTGGGTCTCAAAGAAGAGCAAGGTGGGATACGTAAAAAGAAGCAGTCCTATGTGCCTGTACTCGCAACTAAAGCATCCTCTTATTTTTATTCACCTGAAATACTGAACGCAGTCACAGGAGCACCCAGGTAAGGCTCAGAGGGGGAGCAGGAGCCTATCGCAGGCAGCACAGGGCACAAGGCTGGTATACATCCTAGACATAATGCCAGAGACAAAATTCAAAGCAGCTATGTGTTAAACACGGAAAAAGATTCAGTGAAGTATACTTTAGGATGAAAGGAGCCCATCATCACATGAAAGGAAGGAGAATAAAAAAGAACAGAGTTTAGACTAGAAGAGCATGCAGAAGTGACACGTCAGCAGATTATGCTGAAGTCAGCACCATGTCCAAGGTTGCATAGATTAGACAGACAGGCAGGCAGGCATGCAAGCAGATAGATACGCAGCCAGGCAGACAGATAGAGAGATGCAGAGGCAGGCAGGCAGACAGACAGAAAGGTAGGCAGACAGGCAGGCAGGCAGATAGATGCAGAGGGAGCCAGACAGACAGAAAGGTAGGCAGAGAGGCAGTTACATAGACAGACACAGGGGTAGGCAGTTAGACAGATAGACAGGCAGGCAGGCAGACAGACAGGCGCAGACACAGGCAGATAGAAAGTAGCAGAGGCAGGCAGGCAGACAGAAACAGAGGCAGGCAGACAGACAGAGATGCAAAAGGAGGCAGACAGATAGACAAGTAGGTATACATACAGAGAAACAGACAGACAGACAGGCAGGTTGGTAGGTAGGCAGACAGACACAGGGACAGGCAGGTAGACAGACAGACAGGCAGTTAGACAGAGAGACAGGCAGGTAGGCAGACATACAAAGAGGCAGGCAGACAGGCAGGTAATTAAGCAAGCAGGCAGACAGTTTGTGATCTGAATTTTTAGATTCAGTCAGCATAAAAAAAACAGTGATTAAGATGCACAAAGGCAATCAAGCAGTCATTGTGTGAAGCAATGAAATAAAGTCACCAAAAATGTAACGTTCACTGCAAAGGTCTAAAAGCACAGCGGGGATTGAGGGTTATTAACATACATTAGTAGTTAGTGTGTGAATGGCTGAGGTAACACTGGAAGAACGTCTTATTTTTCGGCCAAACAAAGAGGGAATACTCAATAGTTCTGACAGATGCCAGAAACTTCTTGCACTAGCGGGACATCTGTATTAAAGAACAAAGTGTCAAACATCACAGAAACGTCTGAAAGGTGTAGAGAGGGAAGAGGCATCTCGAGGGTACTGATTTACCGTGTGCTAGTCCGGGACCGGGAAGGACGGGCTCGACAGAGCGGCACTGGGGAGCAGGGCAGAGACAGTGCGCCAGTGAGAAGCTCCTGCTTTACAGGGCTTAAGCACCAGATGGGCCGTGGGGCTATGAATCAGATGGAGGATCTGGGAGAACATAAGGGAAAATCCGACTGTGAGATGCAACAGTCTAGACGAGCAAAAGAGCTAAAGTCTGCAACCCAAGCCATGTGATGAGGGAGACTTCAGACTTTGTAAGAGAAACACGGGCCGGTATTGGGGGGTCCACACTGGGAAGGAATGGCCTGGAGTCTTCTTAGACTTGGAGGCAGAGACAGCCATGCCATAAGCTTCAGAGATATGCATGGGAAAGGATCAATTATAAGCGCCAATGGGCCTGGAGAACACGCACAATTATCTGAACTTCCTGATTGGAGGGCAGGCAGTCACGTGACAGGTGACCACAGGCCGACAGGTGGTTCGTACGCTTACCTGCTGATATTATCAGGGGATTCCTCCGTCAGATTTCTGACAGCCCAGAGGAAAGGAGCTCCTAATTGGCATGAAACGATGGCTACGTTTGCTTCCGCTTGCCTCGACGGGGCCGATAAGCAGGCCACCAGCAAAACCACAAATCAGTGAAGAGCAGGGAAGCACTGCCACCTACTGGCACATATGGAATTGCACAATAAGTTCTAAAACTACACCAAGAAATTGAAATTTTGGGTGTATAAAAAATAACATAAAAATGTCTCCCACGTTACTATTTTCATAAATTTCTTATGTTTAAAGACCCTTTCAAACCCAGCAGTACTTCCAAAATACTTTCAAAACATACTCTGCAATCCTTTGCGAATCCGTCAGTTGTATAATAAATCAGTAAATATGTCACCATTAATGAAGACTGATCAAAGGCTTTGGGAAGGCACTCAGCACTTTGATATCAGACAGGGAGATGCAGAGCGCAGTCGGCAACAATCACATCCGAAGCGATCAAAACAATACAATGGTTAAATTTAACTACACCACAGCATATGGTCATTAAGCAATCACCACACACATTACACTCCATCTATCTATCTATCTATCTATATACAACCTTCTCTAAACGGGTAATCAAATACATAAAAGTACAACTTCAGAAAGTCTTCCACACAGAATCATTTTTTTGCAAATTGCCTTCAACATGTATTTGCAAAGTAATACAGTGTTTTAGTCTAATTAGTATCTAAATAAGATATTAAGAAGAAAACATTTATATCCACAGGGGAACAGTTTAGTGTAAGTCTGCTCCTTAAATATTAATAAACTGTTAGTAATTAAAACATAGATTCACTTACAATTACAAACAAAATTTAGAAACGTATCACAAAGATATCACTCCTGCCTAACAATGTATTCATTATAACTGAGCTATAATCGATGCCCAATTATAATCCATTTCTGAGCGTGCCTACTGACCCATTACTTTATATTTGCAAGTGGTTTACAAGCTCTTTGTAAACAACCAAGAGCAATATGATTGTAATACATTTCTAATTTTATGAATGAATCTTTCTATGAACATATTATCATTATTTTAATAATAACCTGACCAGTCTAACGTTATGTAACAGAAGGGTGCACCAGCTCTATTTTCACTGCCTACTAGTGGTCAAGAGGATGAACTGCACCAGTGTGGCCAAGCAAAGGGACACCGCTCGATGTCAGACAATAATATAACAATCATGCAGTTATTGGGTCGTCTAGTATCTGCACTTAGCAAGTATATTGAGGGAGAACTGATTTACAGGCAAGCGTTGATGGCATTTCAGTTGGTGACTGACTACGCGTGAAGGTCCTGACTTTGAAGACCAGCTGGAGAAGAGTCAAAGAGCATTTACACGGGTGAGACTGAGCCCAGAAGGCATTTCAAGTACATTCACGTCTGAGTGAGCATGTCGCGCTAGACAGGCTAGTGGCTGCCGGGACTGGCTGGGGAACACAGTATATAATGGGCGAAAAACCAGGGGGTCACATCAGGGCCTCAGACGGGGGCTTAGTCATGGGAACCAAGCCACCGCGAGACGCCCATCTGCGCTCCATATAAATGACAGCGGGGGGGCAGACCCCCCCCACCCGCGGCATCGCAAGCAGGCAGGCGTTCCCCAAACATCTCCTTGCAATTCAGCAGGCCTATCTTATGAGTCACAGGGGGGTAATTTGGGGGGAGACTGAAAATAAAAGCAGGGAGATTTCCCTAGTCTGTATGGGCATGGTGATTCCTGGAACATGCAAGATTGTTCAGGGTCATTTCAACATTCCTTCGCTTAGAATACAAATTTAGATCCAGCTTAAGGGAATTACACAAGTTACAAATGCACCTCACACTGAAAAGAGCGACTCACAATAGTCCAAAGCCAAACATTAATAACAAAAAGATAACTTTTAGATCAAACCATTTATTAAGAAACTTTTCCAGTGTAAAAATACAGCCACAATATATGGTAAAGTTAATCCGAGGCATGCGCATGGATGGCGAGATGGAAACTGGTAATTAAACGGATTAACGAAGCAACAGGTTTTAAAGTGTAATTACATACCTGAGAATAACCAAACATGTGAATCAACAGATGAAAACCAAGGCAATCATTTAAATAATGCAAGAAAGATAAGTTACACATCATAATTAATGCCAGATGCCTGAATGCTGCAGAACTAATGTAAGGTACGGTGTTAAGCGCATCGTGGGGGCTGCAGATCCAAGGCAGTAATAGCAAGCGACAATTTGCACTGTGACATAACTCTTCAGCTATCCTTTTCCAGTACATCTTTGCACAGAATGTGTTTTTTGTGAACATACTGTGTAGACACTGTATCTACTGGCATTGAAACACACACACACACACACACACACACACACAAGCATGCACACACCTTTATGTACGCCGTTCCTGCTGGCTGAGATGCAGAGATGCAGCGTAGTTAGATCGGTCTGAAAGTCAATCACTTACTCAAATGTGCACACACACCTGGAGGTACTTCCAGGCCCTTTACTCATCACAGCTGATGATTCATGAAGACACCTGCATATCTTCTGGAAGCGACGCCTCCAGGGTTGACCCAGGACTCCTCTTTATCACACCAGGAAGAACGGCAGAACTTGGGTTTGAAATCCTCGAGTATCTATGGGGGATCTATGGCATACTGGCGGCACGCAGCACATGACCTCTGAAGCAGCAACTCATGAGACAACCCAGAAATATACAGTCAGCATACAAGGAGATATGCATTACATATTACAGCTATAAAATGAAGCCTGACTGGTACGTAATGACAAAGGTGATGGGACGCCGTTGAGACAAGCACCAGTAGATTGAAGACCAGCAGCTCCTTTAAACATCGAGAATTTGAAATGATCACACAATCTGGCGACCACACGTTACTGGGAGGGGTGGGGTTCCTCATCGCTGAAATGTCTACCCCCACCTGTGCAGGGGTCAGGTTTCCACACCTGGGCAGCGCAGAGCAGAGCCTAGCTCCAGGCACTGGAGGGCCGTAGGACCCAGGGAGAGAACATGTGATGGGTATCCTCGCAGTCAAAGTGCCGGCTAAGTCCAAGACCAGTGTTTCTCAATCGGTCTTCGGCGACCTGCAGACAGTCCATGTTTTTGCTCCCTCCCAACTCCCGGAAGCAAAAATGTGGACTGTCTGGCTGGAAGATGGGACGGAGCAAAAACTGTCTGTGGGCCCCCCAGGACTGGGTTGGGAAAAACTGCTCAAGACTCATCTAGGACTGGAGGACCCGGGTCTTTCTGCCAGGTGGGGGCCTTGGATGCAGGAAACCTCAAAACCCCATGAGCACATCGCGCTCCTGGATGCTGGTGTAGAAGGGCTTCCCAAAGACGAAGGAGTGCAGGCCGGACTTGAGCTTCTCGGCCAGGGCCATGATGATGTTCAGGTCGCCCTCGGAGGTCAGGTCCAGGTCCGTCTTCAGGCTGCGCAGCGAACGAAAAGGCTTCTTCCCCTTCTGCCTGCAGGGGGACGGAGAGGGGACCTGTCAGAATGTGAGCTGCCGGCGTCCGAGACACAGCTCTCCTACACACACGGCTTAATGCATCAAAGCTGAACTATAACCACAACGACCACATTCCATGCCAAATGTGTGTTATTCCGGGAGAAACACGTGTGCGGCTACATGTTCCATGCCTGGACCTACATAATACGTGCAAAAGAAGAAAAATGATTCCAACGGCCGACCTGGAAATGAAGTGAAGTAACTGCTTTACACTGAAAGGCAGTTTGTGGATATTTTTCAATCCCGAGTGGTCGGCAGTGGTGACAATGATGCCATTTCCTTTCTGTTAGTTGCCACCATCAGATACTCAGGACCATTTCCCGAGTGTTTATGATTTAGAAACAAAGAAAGGATCCCTCTTTAAAAGACCAGGCAATACAAAATATACAGGTATTTTTCTAATTTCTACTAAATTTTTGTTCATGGTGTAGTGGACATTATGGTATTAGTTTGGTTTTCAGCCTTTTGCAAACTGTAGCCTGTCTTCTCAATGAACAAGAATATTTTTTCACTGTTATTTTTGTTCGCTGTAGACCAGTTATTTGTGGACAGCCTCAGACGAAGGAACAGCATGTAAGAATTTTACAAGATTTACCTGTTATAAAAAAATTGATTATAATTCTGTTTTGCAATAGTAAAAATCTTTACATGCGACACTTAAAAACCCAGGAGTGCAGGACGAGTTTGCTTTCAAAAGGAGGAAATGGGCCACGACTCACGTCTCGTCCTCGATGTACTTCAGCAGCGTGAGGGCCTTCCTGTGCAGCAACAGCAGGAACTGGGCCAGGTACGTGCTGCGCAGCGATAGGCCCGGCTTCAGCAGGAACACCTAGGAGGGATGAGCCCAAGGTGAGTGGAGGCAGCGACGGCTAATCACGAAGGATCTAAATTCGAGGTGGAGTCAGGACACTCGGGGAGGGGTGGAGCTATGGACATGGGGACATAACAATAAGGCTGCAATCTACTGAAGGAGGGTGTGGCTAAATAGAAAGGGCACAGCTTACTGAAATGAGGAGGCAGGGCTAACAGCTGGTAGACTAACCAGGAAAGGGACACATTATGTATGAGAGGGGAGGAGCAACACAGAAAAGGCGTCACTGACAGGGCATATCCCCCCCCCCCCCCCCTTAGGCCCTCACCTCGTCCAGAAAGCCCATCACCAGGGTATCCTTGTGCATGACATCCTGGAAAATGTTCCTAAAAGACACAAAGACCGTCATTTAGAGGCTCCCCTTCCCGGCTCTGTGCACGATCGGCCCCTTAAAGCTTCAGGCTGCCCAGGCCACAGATTAGTAGTGGGCATCTCCGGCCAGCACGAGAGCTCACGGTCATTCACGTTCTTACACGAAAATGAAGCTGCGTCAGATGTCATTTCCTACCACGGGAAACACGACGGACTTCCTCTGAACAATCCAAGTAAGATCTAACGTGGGTTATTAAAGATTTACCCTAGAATCTCTAGAAGGTTTTTTTTCTCAGAATTACTGATTATTTTATAACAAAAGACACATCAAATCAGTGGCTCTGAACTCCGTCCTCGGCCCCTCTGCTGATTCACACAGCTGATTTGGTTTGTCTAGCTAACCAACTCTGATTTATTGCAGTGTTTCCCAACTCGGTCCTCAGGGACCCAGAGTCAGACCATGTTTGTGCTCCCTCCAAGCTCCCTGCCGGAGTTTCCACATTTTTGTTCCCTACCAGGAACTGGGAGGGAGCAAAATCATGAACTGCCTGTGGGTCCCTGCGGAACTGGTTGGGAAACGCTGATTTATCGGGTTCAAGTGGCCAGAACCGGCGGAAGCTCCCGTGCTGCTCTTGACGGCCGAGGCGGGGGCGACGTACAGGTCCGGTGTGAAGGTCTCGTCGGTGTGGATGACTGTGTCGGGCAGCACGTCGTCCTCGCCGGCCGCCTTCCAGAGCGCGCCCAGCTCGGCCCGCATGTAGCGCCGCTGCGTGTAGACGTGCTCATGGCACGCCGGCATCTGTTTCACCGTGTTCACGTCCACGTCAATATGCGTCGTGGGGTACGGCGAGTATAGCACCTGCCGGAAGGGCAGCACGAAGCTGCCCGTCGAGTCCTGCCGGCCCAAACCACACAGTGTTTGTCTTTATAGCGCCTTTCGCGGTGCCCCAAGGAGCATCAGGTATACTAAAATGTTCATGATACAGAGATAAAGGAAAGACAGAAAGAAAGAATGTCGGAAGACTGTGGAGGAGAGGAGACCCTGGAGGCCCAAGTGACTAAGCAGATCAAGCCACGAAGCTGGGATAAACCCCAGATGGGAAACAGATTCATCGCAGGACACACACACACACACACATACACACGTAACAAGCATAATACACACTCACACACAGACGGGATTCGAACCATTAGGTTAAATTAACTGTATTTAATTACCTGCAAAGTGTAAACAGTGGGAGATCCATCCTTGTAACTTACACACGCTGTACAGATACCCCAGCCAGCCGGGTGACAGCTTACCTTGAGCAGACCCTGAACAAAGAGGCCGGTGTCGTAGGAGAAAGAGCCGTCGGCTTTGCAGAGGCGGGAGCACCGGCGTTCGGTGGGCGTGAGGAACAGGCACAGTGTGCGGACGATCTGGGGGGGAAGGTTACTAGCATGAGGTTCGGGGGCAGGAGAGAGGAAAAGCTACCCGGGAATAGGCGTTTTATACAGTAGAGGGCAGTGTTGCACTCATACCTTGTTGACTTTGTCTGGGTTGCTCCCGACCACCATTGAACAGCCGCAGGTCTGCAAATGAGAGCTGATGGCCCTGCCAGAGAGAGGTGGGACAGGCTTAATACCCACCAAGCGTTTATCCTGGCCCGGGTGCGATGAGCCTGGAACCTGCCTAGGAAGCATGGCGGGGCACATAACTAAATGCGCTCAGATGGCGCAGGACGCTGACACATGCCATTAACCCAGCTGTGTGGCATCTGGACTGCAGGAGTGCAACACAGACGATAAACTGAACTGCTATTTACATGAATTAATTTAGCAAAAAGACGGACAAGTGAGGATCAGCCAGCATGCCTGGAGTAAAGTTCAAGAACCCAAAGGTGATATGATTACTCTGCCAGCCATGGGATTTGAGCCCAGGGCCTTCCGGACACAAGTATAGATTGCTAACCTGCTGAGCTACACGGTGCACCTCATGTTTAAGCTCAGCTAAACTCTTTCTAAACTGAATGAAGTGAAAGGTGACTTCCTGAGTCGGGCTCTGCTCCAGTGTGGGGGGGCACGTCACTGAGGAATGGGTGTTTAAGGAGCTTAAACGATGTCCAATGGGAAGGAAGGAGCTGTGACAGGCCGCCCAATGGGATGGAAGGAGCTGTGGCAGGTCGCCCAATGGGACGGAAGGAGGTGTGACAGGCTGCCCAATGGGACGGAAGGAGCTGTGGCAGGTGACCCAATGGGATGGACAGGACTGTGGCAGGCTGCTCAACAAGATGGAAGGAGCTGTGGCAGGTCACCCAATGGGATGGAAAGAGCTGTGGCAGGTCGCCCAATGGGATGGACAGGATTGTGGCAGGCCGTCCAATGGGATGGAAAGAGCTGTGGTAAGCTGCACAAATGTGCAATAAGTGATGAGATTTTGAGAAAGCAAGATTTGGAGGGCAGGAGCAAATACAAGAACTGCAATTTATTTACTTAGCATATGCTTTTAGGCAAAATGACAGGCCCTGCGGCAAGGGGGGGGCAGGTGACATCATTCTGCTGACCCTGGGATTCGAACCAGCAACCTTTCAATCACATGCATAGTGTCCTAACCTGCTGAGCTACTCACAAGCCCCCTAAAGGGAAAGCACAGGAGGTTAGTTTATGGCAAACCAGGGAAGATTCTGGGTTAGTGTTTCCTCAGTGGGTGGGGGCGTTAACATTAAGGGATCCGGGGGGGGCCAGGGGGGGCATGCATCTTACTTGTGCAGGAAATCTTCATGACAACTGTCCCCGATGTCATCGTCATTGAGGACCGTGTCCTTAATCTAAAACATACCAAAATAAATATGACGATATTAAGATGAGCTTAAAGCATCAAACATCAGACAAGGTCAAGCAGGGACACATCAGGAAGATCAATCTTCAGGGGTTTACAATTTAGCAAGCATCCGGCAATAAAAAGAATCTTCAGTTAGTTTGGACCAATTTAGACGGGACCAAAGAAATGGCACCACACAAGCCATTAAGGCGTGTTCAGCTGAACACTAACCTTTTAGCAACATACAGATGTTAAACACCCAACCCTGGGCTAAACAAATTTAACAGGAGGCCAGACTCTCCTGTGGAAAAGGAAGCTGAGATGCACACCCAGAAGCAGGAGCCAGTGTAAGCAGTGTGCTAAAGCGGCACTGCACACCAGGAAGCAGGAGCCAGTGTAAGCAGTGTGC
>JAODLD010000056.1:4670178-4684074 GCA_026781065.1 Mormyrops boulengeri | reverse complement strand
GCTTCCCCACACTGGCGAGAGTAGGACATGGAAGCATCAACATATACACCGAGGTCTTTCTTGTAATCAGCTACCTTGATTGAAAATCTCCCAGAAACAAATCTGTAGCTGGAGTTTTACAGGAAGACGGACGCCGCTGGCATTAACAGCTAGTGGTGTCACGAGAACTGCGACTCGTGAGTGCAAGAAAGAAGCCATTAGGAGGCCTGGCTTCTGTCTCCAGAACCTTCTGGTATCTCAGTAATGCCAAAGGACGTGAGGCATCCGAACAACTTTCCCCGAGTTTGACCGAGAAGCCATTTTCCCAGTCAGCGGGCAGATTTCTGTGGATGCTCCCAGGCCACATATCACAGCAGCAAGCATGAGGATAAACATTTATCTGCTTGAAGAAACTGACATTGTCTGCACTGATCCTAGTGCATAAACCATCTGTAAAGCAGGGAACAAACGTCAGATAAAACAAAGGCTACTAAAAATATGCATGAATTAAGAAACATACTAATTCTGGTACAAAAAGACCTGCAGTCATCTAGTAACACTTTATTACCAGCTGACTTCAATACTGTCTCAACCATTAGTGTTACGAAGCAGCCGTACTCTACACAATGGTTAGTGTTACGAAGCAGACGTACTCTACACAATGATTAGTGTTACGAAGCAGACGTACTCTACACAACGATTAGTGTTACGAAGCAGACGTACTCTACACAACGATTAGTGTTACGAAGCAGACGTACTCTACACAACGGTTAGTGTTACGAAGCAGACGTACTCTACACAACGGTTAGTGTTATGAAGCAGACGTACTCTACACAACGGTTAGTGTTATGAAGCAGACGTACTCTACACAATGGTTAGTGTTACGAAGCAGACGTACTCTACACAATCATTAGTGTTACGAAGCAGACGTACTCTACACAACGGTTAGTGTTACGAAGCAGACTTACTCTACACAACGGTTAGTGTTACGAAGCAGACGTACTCTACACAATGGTTAGTGTTACGAAGCAGACGTACTCTACACAATGGTTAGTGTTACGAAGCAACCGTACTCTACACAACGATCAGTGTTACGAAGCAGACGTACTCTACACAATGGTTAGTGTTACGAAGCAGACGTACTCTACACAATGGTTAGTGTTACGAAGCAGACGTACTCTACACAATCAGGCCTGCTGCTGAAATGAACTTTGTAAGAGGTGGGCAATGGTGGATTTACAGATAATGTTTGTAAAAAGCTTGGCTATCTGGCATCAGATCGGTGTGTTACATTATTGTAGTTCCCCTTATTTCCAATCATCGTAATACTGTAGGTATTTATATGTCAACAGTCGGAGACCCTTAAGTTCACTTCTTCAGTCAGTGAATGCTGATTATTATTTCACATGCCAGTTAAACAAAACCCTTTTTACACCGAGGGATATGAAGTGACACGGATGAAAAATCGCCCAAGAGTAACAGTTTTCCGAAGTTGTTCTAGCATCTTCTTGACAATCTCGTACATTTTGAACTCGATTATTTACCCAGTGCCCAAGTAAAAGTCAGCTAACATGTCGTGTCCTGTTTTCTGTATTAAGCTGACACAGCGGACAAAGGAGATTCCTGGCAACACTATTACTGTCATTTATTGACTTGCATCCAGTTAATTATTCATTTCATTGCTGATACTAAGGTCGTGCAGGCTTGTAAACAAGGAAAAAATGTTGACATTTCTTTGAAGAATTTTAACTATCACTAAATAATCTAGATAAACAGACATAAAAACATTTGAAACACACAGATGAAACGGCTTATCTTTCTTATCGAGGGAGCAGCTCTGTTAAGGTCTGAGGGAATGTCATCCTTAAACAGATTAAACATAGCGCCATGTCTCCCTCTTTGCCTTAGAGATTCTTAACATTAGCTAACAAGCACCTATTTTGCAAATGCCCTTAAGAAATAAACACCTTGCTTGTGTTAAGTAAAGGACCCGGGATTCAAAACACACACAAAAAGATGTATTTAAGAGCGAATTCAGCCGTGGGGGGGTCTAGCCTGCAGGGATCATAGGGATCATAACGTTGCTATTGCAATTCATCCTCTGTTATCAGCTATACAGCAAGGGATAGTCAATTCGAAAATGAAATTATAATAAATAAATTAGAACATTTTAAAGCGATTTATCTGGGTAATAAGTGTATACAGTCGCCCCTTCAGATAACAAATTTGACATCCGTGGTTTCAGTTATTTGCAAGATGGCCATGAATACTTAAATGGGAATATTTTTGGAGCTAGCTGAAAAATTGTAGAAACTCGCAGACAATGCGTAAACCAAAAAAATATAAATAATACTGAAAATGAATTGGATCACATAAAATCATACCATATGTAATTATTAGTGTTATTCACTATAGATGAGTTAAACAGACTTTATGTTATGGGTCAGGCTAGCAGACTGTTATGGTTGGAGATTAGGGGACCCATGTAGTGCTTGTAAATTTTCACTTTTGCGAGGATCTGCTGCCCCTAACCCTCTCAAATGTGAAGGAGTAACTGTATTTGTTCAGAAAACAAGCAAACAAACAAAAAACAATTTATAACATAAGCAGGTTTACAGTAACAATAAAATCTAACAAGAATGTCTTCTGTTCTCCAAATAGTCACTAGTTGGATGGCTAGATGATCACCACTTTGGTTCCCAAACCTCTCTTCAGGGGCACCCCAGCCTTTCCTTGTATTCATTAAATTTCATCAGCAGCTCATTTAATTAATTAATTTAATTAGGCAGATAACTCAGTGAAGTACTGATTAGCAAAACATGGCACGCTAGAGGCCGAGTCAAAAATACGTGGGATGGTTGCTGCAAATACTGGGGTGAATTCAGGCCGGGTTTCAGACATAATTTCATAGTTTTAAACCAACATAAATTCATTTAACACCAGAATGAAGATCATTTTCTTTGACTGCCTGAGATTTTGCACAGCACTGTACATAAACAAACTAACAGGATTTGCGATTGGTGAAAAAAATACAGAAAATTACTAATAAACAAGGGAAAGGAAGACTGAGTTAATATGAGTAACTGGTCATTTCCCTAATTAATGGGTGGAGTGGTGGCTCTGAGGCTAGGGGTATGTGCAACCAGAAGGTTGTCTGTTCGAATCCCATGAATGCCAGGAGTGTTTCTAGTCCATTGGGCCCTTGAGCAAGGCCCTTAACCAACAATTCAGGGATGGGAAACCTGTTCCATGGAGGGCCGGTGTAGGTGCGGGTTTTTGGGATGACCGCTCAATCAACCAGTAATAAAATCAGTGGTTCCCAACTCCAGTCCGGGGGGCCCACTGTTATTGGCTGATTGAGAGGACAAACCAAAAGCCTGCACCCACACCGACCCTCCCTGGAACAGGTTCCCCAACCCTGCTGCAATTGCTTCGCCCTGGATATGACGTTACCCTACATCCAGCCCTGCAAGCAGGTCCTCCAACTTCCAGGAAACATTTGGAGGTTGGTTTCAGGAAAGGAACTCCAGCCACTGGAAAAAAAACTTCACACTGTTCCATGCCATTCGAACTGGTGTGGTGCTGAGCTATCACCCACTGCACAGCTGTGCTTGGGTTCTCATCCCTGAGGTGGTTCATGGTGCGGTGTTGAGCTATCACCCACTGCACAGCTGTGCTTGGGTTCTCAGCCCTAAGGTGGTTAATGGTGTGGTGGGTGAGGTAACGCGCAGTAGCACTGTGCGTTCCTTACCTACCTTAACTCCTCCCTGATCAATGGATAAACAACAAATAACACAATCTACTTCCTTTGCTCACCCAGTGTAATTTAAAATTAATTCACGCCTCTACTAATACGTACACAATGCATGATTAATCTAAGGAATTTGCTGACAGCAGTGTAATTGTTAAGGACGTATAATCCGGTTTCCAGCTGGGGCGCGACTATGCAGTAGTATACACTTAGGCCTAATCCTTCACCTGAGGTGCTTGAGAAATTGATTTTCAAGTAGCTTTGGATTGAAGCAGCTGACCGGTATCCTCATGTGATATACAAAGTGAGAGACAGTGCGCAGGACCCGCCTGACTCCTCCCTGCTGCCCATGGCTCTGCGGACGTGTGCGGAATTTCCCCACCTCTGATCAAATTTTCTCTGCAAACCCCCACTTCCTCCCACGGTCCAAAAATGATTTCAGGGAATCTGTGTCTCCAGGTTACCTACAAGGTGAGAGGTGGCACATAGCAAAAAAAACAGAAGGAGTACAAGGCAACTACAAAACTGAACACAGGAACTAAAACACAACAAGAAGCAACATTAAAATACTAAAACAAAAGAAGTACAACTAACATGGGGAATACAAAACTGATCACTGAATTGTCCAACATAGTTGAGGCTTGCCAGCCTCAAACCCAAGGGTATACGAATGCCCAGAAAGGGAGGACCAGTGACACCAGCTGGCCAAACAGGGAAACAAGAGACTAGGCTGAGACTGATCCTGACAAAGACCAGTAAATTGAATGATAACAAGTACAGAACATTATTTTATTATAATTCGAATTGCTCTTTGCATGGACCGCCAGCTTCGTCAGTTAATTAGTCCTAGATGGCGATCTACTGCTGAACGAATGCACTGTTCACTTCATGTGTGAGATGAGCAGAGCTGCCACGGTCTGACAGCCGACCTTTCATTTACTGTGCAGTTCACTTTATTTTGGTGGTCTATTTATATTGTAAACTGGGTGTCTGAGTGAACGGCTAATTTATTAGAAGGGGCTCTACATCCACAGATGCAGCCATGGATATGGCATCATCCTTCATTCTTTTGAACGCATGAACAAATTAATTAATGAACGAATGAAGACACTGGAGAGAGATGTACTGTACTGATCTAATGATCTGTACTGTGTAAAGCTTACAGGCTCCCAGGATGGGGCAAGTAGCAACCATTAATGTAATAACTACCGTTATGGTAACAACTGCCAATAACATAATGATTTTTCCATTCTTAATGTAATAAAAGCTAATAATGTAATAACTTACCAATAATGTAACAAAATCAATCAAAAATCGATTACATGAGTGGCCAGTTATTACACTGAATGTTGTTACATTAAGAATGGGACAATGATTACATGAGTGGCCAGTTATTACAATAACTGTAGCTATTCAGTTGACCTTGGATTTCAGCCCTTTCCTCCAATCAGAATCCTTTTCCCTGCATCTTGTGGCTCCACCCTCATCCCCGTCATTCAGCAGGAAGGTCCCCCCTCTGCCAGTCCCACACGCACTGGGCCCCGTGTTTGTCTTGATTTCTGTTAGATCCAGGTTTGGCTAGGGACAGCAGTGGATGAAACTGTGCTTTGAGCCATTTAAAAAACTGTAGTGCCTCAGTTTCATATCCAGCCAAACAGGATCAGACTATAAAGTGTATTTTGTACTAAGGTGTACTATACAATACTTTTGCCATATTATATCGTCCATTCATCCACCCATCCATCTTCCAACACTTTATCCAGTACAAGGTCTCAGGCAGCCCAGGCCACAAGGCAAGGGAGACTGGGAAGCCGGCCAGTCGCTCACAGGGCAGCACTGCATTCCGTTGAAGCTTGCTGTATCGGAGTGTGCTGTATATCCCTACTGCGTGGTACTACAGTCATATACACTGGCTGTGCATTCACTTCTAAGACTATGATTCAGCAGTTAGCTCATCATACCACGAATCACCCACGTCCAGTACGGGTAATAAATAGAGGTCCTGCATCATTTCTGGACGTGGGGACTTGTGAAGTATAGGAACCTTCTGGGTCATCAGCAGTAGGTATCAGAGTGACTGAGGACACGGTGGCATTACCTGCAGGCTCAATGTCAAACTCTGCTGTGGGATACTAGAGTCAGGAATGCGATATGAAATGCTCAAATAGCCGACTAAATCAATCAGCCAATTTCAGCTTTAGGTAAATATGTGGTTATAGGGAAATGTTACCATAAGGTCCAAATACAAAATCTCTGTTGATTGAGCGATGCACTAGAACATAAGAACATAAGAAATTTACAAACGAGAGGAGGCCATTCGGCCCATCAAGCTCGTTTGGGGAGAACCTAACTAATAGCTCAGAGTTGTTAAAATCTTATCTAGCTCAGAATAAGAACATAAGAAATAAACTGCACCAATGCTGCGCAGCATTGCACTAATAAGCAATTTATTAAAGTAACAAACATTTCTCCTGGGGCCCGCAAAGACATATCTTATCTTATCTTATCTTATCTTATCTTATCGCATTTTATCTTATCATCTTGAGACAAGTTTTCCAGCTCACTGTTTCTTCAGACTTCTTTGATATTGTTAAAATCCAGAATAAGAAGACTATTTGAAACAAATACTTAGCAAGTTGGACTAACAAGACATGAAGAGTTAAAGCCGGTATTAAAGATCCTTCATCATTTAGGATCTGCCGATGTATGACGCATAATCAACATAACAGCAGGATCCAGGGGCAGGAGACATAAGACCTCGGCTTCATCAAAGTGTGAGCGGGGGGCAAATTAAAAAATGTCTAAAAATAAGGCTCAGGTGTGTCACACCTCAAACTTCTGAGTCACCGATCACTTTACATCCGCAAATTAAAAGCGACACGCGATGACACCGCTTCTCCTTCACCGCCGCCGCACCTGAAACCGCTGTGGATTCCAGAGACATCCGGCAGCTGTTGTGAAAATGACCTCGCAGCGTGCCGTTAGAGAAACTTCCTGCCGAAAAACAGGAGCTGGGAACTGGAATTCTCCAGGGATTCGGTACAGTCCGCCATAGCAACAAGCGACAGGAGTTTAGAAAAGCACTGAACCGTGACACACTGCCTGCAGCATCTGGTAAGAAGATGATCTGAAAGCCTCGTCTTCAGTCTTAGCTCCATTTTAGTTTAACAATAAAATGTTTAAAACCCAGATGTCATCATCCGATCATAGAAAGAGAATAATGTAGATCAAATACAAAACATAGGATGTAAATATATTAGAAAAGTAATGACACTGTATTGATCCCGGTAGGGAAATCCTCGTCTCGCCTCCCCCATCTTCCTCTCCATGGCACACATGTAGGTGAGAGCGAGCTCTCCAGCCAAGAGGTGCCACCATAATAGGCCTCATGGAGCTGGGGGGGTTAGGGCCTGGCTGAAGGGCCCTCGGACATGTGACTATTCTGCCACGCCGGGCTCAAACCGGCGACCTTCTGGTCACACGCACAGAGGCTTAACTCTCCAAGGCAAGTTCATATTGGTAAAAGTATGTTGATACGATAGTATATGTTGATAAATTGGCAGGATTATGAACTTTTGGCAGACAATTTCCCCACAGGGATCAATAAAGTATCAGTAATTATTATTATTATTATTATTATTATTATTATTATTATTATTATTATTATTATTATAATTGCCTACAGCTCAAAGTCTTAGTGCTTCAAATTCCAAAACTTATAAGAAATGTGTGTAACACTTTCTATGAATGCTGTTGTCATGCCCCGGTCGTCCTGATCCTCTGTGTGCCACGCCCCGGTCGTCCTGATCCTCTGTGTGCCACGCCCCGGTCGTCCAGATCCTCTGTGTGTCACGCCCCGGTCGTCCTGATCCTCTGTGTGTCACGCCCCGGTCGTCCAGATCCTCTGTGTGCCACGCCCCGGTCGTCCTGATCCTCTGTGTGCCACGCCCCCCTGTCTACCTTGTGTCGACTCCCTGTGTTCCCAGCTGTTCCTAGTCATGTTAATTACTGTGGTGTATCTAAAGTCCGTGTCGGTGTGCCTTTCGTTAGGCCGGTGTTTATGTCTATAAGAATTTTTGAACACATTCATAACACATTATAATGCATTCATAAAGCATTAAAAACTTGGCTATAAATATTTATAAAAAGGTGTAATATTATAGCCATATTCATTATGCATTATAAATTTGGTCCGTCAGTCCATGGACAATGCATTACCATGGTCGGGATGAGGTAGGTATAGTAAATAAGGATGTTTTGTTATGCATTTTGAAGGTATCTATGGTGCATAATAGATGAGAGCTTGATTGGAGCTTATGAAGTATTATAATGAACACTATAATGTCTTATAATTGTCAGTAGAAGACACTGTAATGCTTTACTAATTCTCATACTGACAAATATACTGCATTATGAAGCTGTCTATAACGCATTATAGATGATAGCTTCAAGTAAATGTGTTTTCACTGGGACTGATGTGGTTTTCTGCACAAAGGAACACCCACCCGCACTTTTCCAAGGTCACCCTTCATCCTGTGTGTGGAAGCAACGTATGCGAGGCATGTTCACATCACAGCATCTACCAGGACAGATAATCTCCCGTCCATCTCTGATCCATTACAGATCATTTATCATCAGAATCTCTTTTCCGTTTTTTCCTCTCCCACTCCACGCCGCACCCTTGACCACCCTTCACATTCCCTTCAGAAGCATATGCGCCCTGGCATGCAGTAATTGGATGCTGATGCGATAAGTACCGCCCTAATCAGACCGTTTTGGACTTGCCCTTTTATTCCATCTCCTCTACAGGCTGCTGAATACCAGCCCTCATCCCAAGCATGCAAATAAACCATCAGCGAGTCCATTTCCCCACGTAGCCCATTAGAGATTACAATTTTAAAAATAATAATTAAGCCTAGTTTCCCATCACAAGAAGGACCTCAACCTGAGCTCAAAGATGTCATGGCAGCAACCCCATGAAAGACATCACCGTCTGTTTACTGTTAAGAGTATCACACTGCCGCCGCCCTGGTGTCCACACCACGTATTACACACTTCAAAGTGTAATAATATTAGGCTTTTAAAGTGTCTGTACATTAACCTCTAGAAAAATGTACTATTTAAGTCTTTAGTAACTCTATAGGCATTCATCTATCTAAATAAGTAAGTGATTTTAGTTTTTCACTGGAACACTGATAAGCATTTTCTTAAATATATACAGCTGACAAATTTAGAATGTGGACAGGTTTGAAAGGTCTGGCAGAGGATATACACGTATAAAATATGGGAGGTTCTACAGATGTTCTGGGAAGTACTAAAACATCCCTGCAGAAAAATACCCATTAGAACCCTGACTTACAGAACCATTCCGATGCCTGGCCTGAGCCCCACGTATTACATATTCTCTCTCTCTACATATATATATATATACACATACACACACACACCAATAATCAAAGACTGCATTATGAGTGTTATTATGTAGAAATGGTGAATTACATGAATATTGAAGGGTTGGTCTGATGGTTCTAAGATTGTCCTTGAATATAAGACTTAATTCATGAACGTAATATATGTATAATTTGCCTTGCATTATGCTTATGTTAAAATAGGTGAAACTGGCTGGTTAACGAAGCGTACAGCTGAACATGCTGGCAAAACTGAAGGAAAACCAGACAAACGAAATGTAGGAGGAAACCACGTTTACTGTCGGGTGCTGAAGGTTTACCAACGACTGCTGGTGGCTATTAGAGTTTGTTTAATTCTTTGTTTTGTTTGTAAGTTAGCACATTGCTTTGTATGGTTATTCACAGATTGCAGGAGGTTTCACAAATAAACCCAGAAAGTTCTAAACCCCTCAGTATAAGTGGGCACATTCATTTTAAACTGTATATTTGTTAAAAATATACAAAACCTGCCCATATACAGTAAGGGATTATTTTTATCTGAATATACACTGAGTACAAGCATAGATCATTTCTATTTTATAATGTCCTTAAAAGCAAGATGGCCCAAAGTAGTATATCCCAGTACAGTTCTGCTAAATTCTCACAGTATTTAAGTGCCTCTCTTAAAACATCATTTATCTGGGCTGTGGTCTTAGGCGGGTCCAAACAGAGGAGCTCAGGTTGTCTGACGCGCTCCGTATTCTGTGTGGACAGACGAGGACTCACGGTAGTTTCGCACATCTCCCCAAGACATGGCAGAGCCTCCATCTCATTTCGGGAAGGTGATCTAAGGTGAGCCTTTTCCGAAGCTGTCTCCCATCTCATGACCCCCGTGGAAAGCAACTCAATGACCCAAACAGAGCCAGTATTTCCGTCACCCCACTCTGTCACCGCCGCTGGACAAACCACAGAGACAAGTGACAGCTGTGCCTGGAGAGCAAGAAGACCGCGGGAGTGTGGGCTCCTCCTCCGCTAATCACAGATTTTTGTTTTAAACAGAAGATTCTATCACAGCAGTTAAAAGCCAAACAAGACATAAAGTTATGCCCAAAATAAGCTTGATATTCTATGAAATGGATGGTACTGAGTATTATTGCTATGTTATTTATATATTACATTTTCGGATAAATATTACGTATATCACGGCTTTGGAAAGTACGATTTCTTATTGGTCTAGAGTTGTCATGTGGGTGTTGTCATTCCTTGTAACTGTGGAGCTAGTTCTGGCAGCCTAATAACAGCTCTATAATAATGCATTTTAATGTTAATATAATAACCTGTGTGTATTTTTTCTGGTAAATAAGCAGTTATTGTTATCGTAAAAATTTTACTAGGTTTCCAAAATGTAAGTGCCTGTCTGTCGACGGTTTCCATGGTATCTCAACAGACTTCCAGTGAGCAGCCTGACCAGACGTTCTATCGTTACAGGGACTATATTTTTAGGAGCACATTGGAACATTATTAAATGCTAATTGGAATAACTTCCTTCTGAAAAATTAACCGTGACTAGTTTATTCTATTATTATTTTTTGTTTGTTAGCAGTGGTATAAGTGGGAGCAGCCTGTTTGAGGTGCGCGGTTACACGAAAATAATCTATTCCAATCAACTTCGCCCGGGCCGCAATACTCATCCAATATATTATTTTCATATAACCGCACACCTGATTGTGCTTTATCCCTAACGTAAACTATTATACGTCATCATAGTATCATAAGGCCTTGATGGTAGGACACAGCCTATGCAGTGGCACAAAGAGTGTCATAAAGCCTTCATAATGCGTCGTGTGAGGCTGTTATAATGCATGACGTTCATAATATAACATTTCCGTCATAGTCTTGCACCATCAGAAGCCCTTCATAGTATTCATAGTATTATGAAGTATTATGAAGGCCACAAGGCCCTTGTAGAATTTCAAGGCCTGCAAAGCACTGCAGTACGAAAGCCTCGATAGTGTCACCAAGGCCACAGCATGTTCACCCAATGTCCCTCTTAAACTTACACTTTCATACTGAATGATCTATCATTAGGTGCTTTCCTGAAACAATGAGCTAATGAGTTACAGAGTAACAAAAACAGATCATATCAATTAAGTACAGTAATGATAATTAATTAATATAATGTCTACACAATGTATTCAAAGACATGGCCAGAATCAAGGAAGAAAATTAAGACCTAGACACGCAGACTGCTTTCATTGGCAAAAATTGTGCGGTTCCTGCATTTATTCCACAAAAAAATCCAGAATACGAAATGTAGGGTCAAGGCGCATCGGCTAGTTTATCGCTTCCCATGTCTCTCTTCCTCTCTGCCTCCGCACTTGGGCAGACCTTTTATCTTTGTTTGGGGTTGTCAACAAGACTAGATACAAGATGACCTTTCGCCTCGGCATGAAGCTGAGCCGTGAGCGGCACAGACAATGAAGAATCAGACAGACGCAGCGGGCTTGCCTTTAGCACAAGGACCGGGTATCGAGAAGGTCACCATGGAGACACGGTGTTCCGGAAACATTCGTCTATGAAGAATGCATGAAGACAATGTCATGTTGTCGACTTTTGCTTTTGGTAACAGATTAATGAACGAGTGCTCATATGCAATCTGGAAAAGCTACACAATCTTCAGTTTGTTCAAATGGAAGCTATCAGATTCCCACAGAGGTAGTGTTTACAAACATGGCCTTATCATAATCCGGCATTGTTTATGGACTAATCAGAGATAATGGCAACTCTGCATGGAATGGTCTCAGTCACGTGAGGGCCTCGCCTTCTAAGAGATTCCAGGATAGACCGTGCACTCAGCTGAAATTACAGTTATTTGAGGCAACAAAGAATACAATTATCTCCATACACCCTGGGCTTCGAGAATCACCTGGTCTGGCTTGTCATCTATAATAAAATGCAATTATCAGCAAAAAAGCAAGAGTTGTGATATTTACCTCGAGTGCTGTTTTCCCAAACGAAGCAAATTGATTATTGTGGATGCCCCGCAGCCTCCTACCATTTCAACATCCAAAATGGTGAAATATTTAAATCAGGTGACAACCAGGATCACTGAGAAAACTGATGAGCGCACACCATAGACAGAAAACGCAGAGCTTAGGAAGCAGATGTGTCTAAACCCATGCTTCTTATACTTATTAAAGCAGTATTTCCTTAGCTACAGGTTTAATTTCATGCATAGCAAATACCCTATAAGTTTGGGATACAAGCTCAAGGTACATTCATACTGTCCTGGGAGGTAGCGATAATGAAAGCATATAGTACAAATAGTATATTATATATACTGGTGGTAAGAAAATAGGGAAGATGGGTGGTTAAATCTGTAGAAAACAGGTTAAGCACAGAATATGCGGTGCTACCAACTTGCTCCATCTCTATGATATTCAGGAAAGTTGTAATTGCTCACCTCCTGGTAGATATTTAGCCAGTTATGCCCATACAGAATATAGTTGAATTGAAAGCAGCACAGTGTCATGTTTCACATAATATGGCGGGGGGGGGCAGCGTGACTAATACAGTGACATTCGCAAATTGTTGGGACTTCTGCACCATGTGACGGTTTAGTCATGCCTGGCTTTGTTCCCACTCCAGATTTTTCCAGATGGCACTCAATGGGACTATCTTAATGCTCACTGCACTCAGCTCTTGGTACTGATGAAGCCACATGGCACACAAACTGGACGAACGGGACGAAGAACAGGACGGGGCGTGGGATGGGGAACGGGACGAGGAACGGGACGGGGTGCGGGATGGGGAACGGGACGGGGTGTGGGATGGGGAACGGGACGAGGAACGGGGTGGGGTGCTGCATGGGGCGTGGGATGGGGAACAGGGCGAGGAACGGTACAGGGTGCTGGACGGGGTGTGGGATGGGGAATGGGATGGGGTGCTGGATGGGGCGTGGGATGGGGAACAGGACGAGGAATGGTACAGGGTGCTGGACGGGGCGTGGGATGGGGAATGGGATAAAGAACGGGACAAGGTGTGGGATGGGAAACGGGACGAGGAACGCACCCCGTCCCGTTCCTCGTCCCGTTCCCCATCCCACGCCCCGTCCCGTTCTTCGTCCCGTTCCCCATCCCACACCCCGTCCAGGGTGCTGGACGGGATGCAGGATGGGGCGCTGGACAGGATATGGGACGGGGAACAGGACGGGGTGCTGGACGGGATATGGGATGGGGAACAGGATGGGGTGCTGGACAGGGAACAGGACGGGGATCTGGACGGGATATGGGACAGGGAACAGGACGGTGTGCTATATGGGATGGGGAACAGGATGGGGTGCTGGACGGGATATGGTACGGGGGAACAGGATGGGGATCTGGACGGGATATGGGACGGGGAACAGGACGGGGGTCTGGACGAGATATGGGACGGGGAACAGGACGAGGCACTGGACGGGATATGGGATTGGGAACGGGACGTGCGCGGGATGGGATGCGGGAAGGGTGGGCGGGATGGGATGTGGGACGGGGCACTGAACCTGAACATGGGAGGGGTGTGGGACAGGGAGCATGACAGGGTGCTGGATGGGGCCTGGGACTGGGCTTTTGGACTAGGTGCTGGATGGGTCCTGGGACGGGGCTTTTTGACGAGGTGCTGGATGGGGCCTGGGACGGGGCTTTTGGACGAGGTGCTGGACGGGGCCTGGGACGGGGAAGAGGACGAGGTGCTGGATGGGGCCTGGGACGGGGAACAGGACGAGGTGCTGGATGGGGCCTG
>JAODLD010000056.1:4657255-4670078 GCA_026781065.1 Mormyrops boulengeri | reverse complement strand
CCCCTCCCCGCCCCGCTTCCTATGGCCCACGCTGCGGCAGTGGCCTGGGACGGGGCTTTTGGACGAGGTGCTGGACGGGCTTTTGGATGAGGCGCTGGACGGGGCCTGGGATGGGGCCTTTGGACGAGGTGCTGGACGGGCTTTTGGATGAGGTGCTGGACGGGGCTTTTGGACGAGGTGCTGGATGGGGCCTGGGACGGGGAACAGGACAAGGTGCTGGATGGGCCTGGGATGGGGCTTTTGGACAAGGTGCTGGATGGGGCCTGGGACGGGGAACAGGACAAGGTGCTGGATGGGCCTGGGATGGGGCTTTTGGACGAGGTGCTGGATGGGGTGCAGGACAAGACGTGGGATGAGCCGCTGGACAGTGTTTTTCGAACAGGGTGCTGGATGGGCAAGGGGCTATGCTTCGTAGGTCAGGTACGTTACAGCGGGAAATCTAAAGCACTTTTATCAATGTACCATGACAACAGATCTCTGGGTAAATTTAATGAGAGTCCTTAATACCACGTTCGCATTGTGGAGCCGCTGGGACGACAGTGTTCAAAAGCAGAAAGGCTTTATTACGAAAATTCGATTTCTTGTTTTGTATCATAAATGAACAAAAGAGAAGAGAAGCGATAAACAAAAGCTGGAAGACAAAAACAGTAGCGCCCTTCTTCCACGCTCCCCCACTGAGTCGCCCCGACTCTGCTCGTCTGGCCCTGTTCACCCCCGAGAGTCTGAACAGCTTTCATTAATAAACTGCCATGCCGCTGACAATAATTCCACAATCGCACTGATATGCCCGACAAAACCAGACTGGTACTGAATCAGACACCCTTAACAGACTGGCACAGTAGTCGTTTTGTACATTACTCACATTTTGCTCAACAAATTGGAAAGGAAAAAGGTTGCTATGGTAACCAAACTTGGTGGTCAAACAACCATGGCTTCTGCATGACAATAAGCAGTTCTTTTTTCTTCATTATATATTTACATCCTTCTCTCTAGCGATCAAATGAGGCGAGGCAGCTGCGGTTGCTGTGTGCACCCCATTCACCATGCCCCTGCTTTACGTCATGAATAGTGACTGAAACTGTGGCTTCTGTTAAAAGCAGCGCATTGACCAGGTTACTATCCGAAGTAATAATTAAGCCCATTATAGAGGCGGTGCCGGGTTTGTTGTTTCTGGGCCCCCAATCAAAAATCACTTTGCGGCTCCCAGGTGTTTCACAAACCATATAAATAACTAGCAAGTAAAGACAGAAGATCAGAACTAGCTAGCTGGTTAGCAGAACCTGCTGCTTCAACATCTCCAACATAACAGGAATATGTTTAATAATTAGTGTAGTGACTGTTCGTGGCCAAGAGGGGGCACCACAAACCTCGGTGACACCTAGCAAATGTGTCGCTTTAGTGGTTGCAAACACCACTGCTGAGTAAAGGGAGATGTAATCGACAAAATGCTTCCCGAATTAATAACTGATTTGACTTGGTAGGACCAAGCGAACATCAAAACTGCTGTGACCATCCATTGTGCAGCTTGTGCAGTCATAGAGGTTCCAAACAGGAAGTGAGGCAAGAGATGGAGCTACAGTATCAGCTTACATTCATTCTGGTGGCAGAAGCCAAACAGCGGAGAAGCTTGGGTAGCTGGGCTTTCCCATCGAAGAGCAAAGCTTCATTAGTGACACTGGAGTCACACGTTGCTTGGCTTGGATGATAACTGTGTATTTTAGAGGACAGTTAGTCATCCAGTAAGTGTGCAAACCACAGGGCACAGTTACACAATGATATTAATTTTGCAAAGACCAATATTTTAACATTAAAGTGTAATCTGAAAAAAAATGTATAGCTGATAAAGTATAATAAGTTTAGCTTTGTGCAGCCCCTCAACTCTGAAATGACAGAAAAAAGTACAAATTTATAATTAAATAGATCAAAGAATGAAAAGAGTTTAGCTGCTAGAGCATGCTAAAAGAAATTATAATGTACAGGTATATTTTATATAGTATAATTAAAAATGTGCATGACATACAAGATGAAGGATACCTTCTAGACTGTGTTACATGAAGAAAACTCCATATGAACATTGAATTTGTAGCAACTATCACAACAGAAGGAAACCTTAACCTTGCATTATAAACCCCACTGGATTTCTGAAATATGAACAGGAGATGATGCCGCGCAGCCGATCCGTAAGCGCGGCCGATCCGGCGCAGCCGATCCGTAAGCGCGGCCGATCCGGCGCAGCCAACCAGCTCCATTCGCACTCGTCAGACATCTTAATAGTTTCTTCTATACTACAATGGTCAGGGGGGGTTTTGTTTAAACATTCATTACTACATGCGGTTGCTCTGTCAGATTCATGGATATTTCAGAAGCCCACAAGAAAGACACCAGTAAGATATTCAAAAGAAATCTCACCAGCAAAGACGAAACTTCAGATAAAGAGAACTAATCCAGGTCGATTAAATAGTAAGTCGATGTAAAAAAAAAAAAATAGCTTCACATAGGAAGATGAATGAATGTTACCTTTATGTAGCACTTTTCAAAACACCCAAAGCACTTTACAGAACCAATGGGGAGCCCCCACCCGGAGGATGCGACGGCAGCCATTCATTCTGTGCCGGTACGCTCACCACACAGTAACTAAGGTGGTGAAGGGCCGGGAGAGAATTCGCTAATTAGGGTATCACCTCTACTCTTCAAAGATTGCCAAGGGATCTTTTATAACCTCTGAGAGGCAGGACCTTGGTTTTATGTCACATCCAAACAATGGTGCCATTTATATAGCACAGTGTCCCTGTCACTGCACTGGGGCATTGGAATCCATACAAACTTCAAGATGGGTTAACTTGTTGGCCACACCAACACCTCTTCCAGCAGCAACCCAACTTTCCTAGTTGGTCTCCCAGCCAAGTACTGACCAGGCCCAAACCTGCTTAGCTTCAGGTGGGTTACCTAGTCTGAACCGCAGGTGATATGGCTGCTGCAAATATACTCTATACTAGTATTTTCGAATCTGGTCTTTGGGGACTCAAGACAGTCCACATTTTTGCTCCCTCCCAACTCCTTAAGCTGAGAAAGAGCAAAAAATGTGATCTGCCTGGCAGGGAGCAAAATTGTGGACCGGCTGTGGGTCCCCGAGGACCGGATTGGGAAACACTGCTCTGTACGCTATGGATATGAAATAACTGAGAAAGGAGACATAAGGATACAATGAATTTTCTTTTGTGACTCTGACAACTTCCCTAGAAAAAACCTGCTTTATAAAATGACCAGTCAATCCATCAGCAGACTTTATCACGCAGAGCATCTTCTAATATCTTCAATGTCAGCTGTTTGTGGCAAAGATGTTTATGTTCACTAATTATCCTGTAGGACATTAGAGGAATAATTCAGCGGGGTAAAGTAAACAGAGGTCGAATGATGAAAACCGGACTTACATGGCGAGAGCGTAGCATGAAGTGGATGAAGCATTCTTACTTAGAAGTTACAAGAGGCAATTATATCCATAGAAATTAAGGAATAAATAGACTATTTCTAGCCAGGTAGAAAACTAGAAGAATAGTCTTGGCCATTAACAACTGTGAGTAAAACTACCAAAACTTTGAAATGAATTTTCAATGTACATTTTCTGTACACTGACATTGGCAGTCCATTCATCTGGAGCCCAAGGGATGCTTCAGTGCTTCATGCTGAGCTTCTGAACCAGTGACGGAGTAACGCCAGACTGCTAATGGTGAATCCCTCTGAGAGGCAACGCTAATGAGAGAATAAGCAAATAAACTAAAACAAGAAATAAATTTAGAAATCGAGAGCGTCTCTGCTAAATGGATTTTCACACTCTTCTCTCCGAATGGATATTCACTCAGAAGAGTGTGGATATTCCCTAACCAAGAAAAAATAGCATTGGCTTTTAACAGTTCTGCCATGTGACAAGACACTACCATTAGCCCAGACAAGACTTACACAGGAGTTACATGTGCTTAGATATCAGGAAGGATTTTCAGCTTCAGAGAAACAGCCAAAGTTCCTCCCAATCTGACAGGCTTCAAACGAGGGCCACAAGCCTGAACTCTGACTCAAAAGTGAGACATCAGAAGGATATTTCTGCCATTACAACTTAGTTTTTTTTAGCCTGAACCATATGAAAGCAATTGGAGGAAAGCCTGTTCCATTAAGCACTGGGTATATCAGTTCTGCTTCCTCACTGAGATTTTTCTTCATTTTCTATGGTATTGGGGGGTGAAAGAGGGACCCGCAGTTTTGCTACAAACTTTGTTCATTTTCAAAAGCATTTATCAGACTGTCGGCATTTAGCACCTGGCTGGAGGAAGATGAATACCGTTGTGTACGGTGGCAAACTTACCAAAGACTAATTGATGACAAATGTTGCAGGTAAACAAGCTTGTCAGGCTTGAGGTATACAAATGTAGGCTGCCTTCTCTGTCGCTTTACTGGAAACTTCTATAGTTGTAATCAAGTTGTACAGTAGTTCTATAATTGATATTGTAAATGGCCTCTGTAAATGACCAGTAAATATCAGAACTAATGGCATTACCATTGATTATCCTCTAGGACAGTGGGTTTGATAAAAAAAAAAAAAGAAAAATGCAACAATTAGAATCACACAAAACTTTTGTGCATAAAAGTCAGAAACATACAGAAATTAACTGTCCATTATGTACTCATGGTCCATCATTCAGGGACAGCCACACATATAAGCACAACATGGAGAAATTCAAGCAGAAAAGAAACTAAAACACAACATGGCTTTTTCATATTGCTTGAAAATCGCTCAGCTGCCGTGTTAATGAGAGTTATCGACGGGTGATTCAGTGTGGGCCGAACAAGCAGATAAACAGAAAAAAAATGGAAAAAGTACAAATGAATTCGTTTCAAACCATGTCTCATTACCAATTTTTCATATTTTTCTTAGGAGTTCATGTTCTGGCAGGGATCTGGCACCAGTGGTGCACCGATGGGGAAATTGTGTCCAATACCGATTTTTGTCTCACATTAACGATGACATATCCAAATCTGCAGTGAAACTGATACCTGTCAAAGTGTGTTGCAACTACACCATATAAAGCAGGCCATGAGAAATCAGTGAAGTGCCAACGTGGGAGACTGTAGCAAGGTTCTAAGCGGTGAATGAGTCGAAAAATCCCTCATCCTGCACTACGGAAAATGGATGACCATCCAATGCGATATCTCAATTATTTTAGCAGTTTTGTAATTAGCTCTGCTGCCGCTAACTTTGAATATCGATCAAATAACTCGGAATATTGACTAGTCTAAATATCGGCTGACAATATTGACCAGGACTGACAAATCGGACTGACGCTGACGTCTTTATTTATAACAAACATTGGCTGGTATGTCACAATATGTTAACTGATATATCACACATCTGTAGTAGGCGCCATTACCGCCGATATGAAAGTGCCGATTAAAATGGTTTGGGTCATGGAGGGTGGCTGGGAAAATGTCGGCGCATAATGAACTTCCAATTAACAGGATCAATATTCATTTCACACAATATTCAGCAGGCGTTACGTTTTCGGTCAGCTCTCAGTCAACTGTGGAGCTTGACTAAGAGGTCAGACAGCCTTTAGGATGGCCCTCTCCTCCGCCCCCACTCACCCTAACTCAGTTACTGTCTTTACTCCACTCACGCTGATGCAAACAGGCAGTATGACGGAAGGCACTTTTCCACTTTCACAGGGGGCGATGGCCAGGGAGGAGGGTAGCCCCTGATCTTGCCGGAAATGCTCACGACGACACAACGAAGACCGAGACTCGCACAAAGAATGACGTGAGGAAGAGTTTCTGCTGAAAGGTTCATCCCTCAGATGCGCAACATGCCTGCTTGGCAACGGCAAGCAAAATTGTATCGTGGGTTTCCAAGTAGACTGGCCTCCAAACCCCCCCCACAAAGGCAGACAGGATAAACACCCCCCTCCCATTCTAATTATCTTCTCCATGCTGTCACAACGGACCACATTCTGTCCAAAGACTTGCTCAATCCCTCTGGCTACCAAGAGAAGACATACTCGGGGGGGGGGGGGTCGCAATAGCAGGCTAATGCTTCAGCTCATCAAGAAATGCCCCAGTTTTGTTTGATACCCCTGCCCCAATGCCCCGCTCCTGCCCAGAGGCTCTCAATGCAGAAGGTCACGCGACACAATGTCACCTTATAAAACAGATTCCTTCCCCACATATATCGGCCAGAAAGGCTCATGACGGCTCAAAGGTAGGAGCCGATCTGTATACAATCTTCTAGCCAACAGACTTTGGTATCTTAACTGTTATGCCACCTTCTGGTTGACGCAGAAACACCCATCATCAGTGATGCCAGATTCAATCCCACGAGCTCTGAATGAGGTGGCAGCAGAGGCCACTGTGCAGTGAAATCTACCGGTTAATGATTCGGATACTCGACGAGAAAAATAACAACATCCTCACCATAACTTTCAAATCATCTCATTTTCCAGGGTGGTTGTGAATTTACCACAAAATGGGCAAAGAAGTCCCAAAAGGGAGCTTTTACATTTACAAAATACCTTTGTGCAGTAAGTGCCGAAATATCTGCCTTCTCTGAAGTTAAGTCAGAGGTAAATAATCTAGGTTCCTTTTGCGGTAAAGACTCAAAGATATCGTCATGATGTCACTATTTACTGGTTTTCTGCAAATGCAACTGATGTAAAAAATAGTTATAATGCTGCAGTGTATTAACCCAGAAACTGTACATGCCACTGGAATATGGAGAAATCAGATATAAAAACAATAGTCACTATCCACTCTGGACAAGAACAAGGAGTGATAGCTTTTTAGTTAGAAAAACACCAGCACTGAAACACTTGATTTTTACAATTTTTTGGGGGTAGATTTAAATAATATAATTTTAAACCCTATTAAGGGACTTATACTGATGACTAATGCAGGGGCCCAAACTGAAGTGACCAGAGAAGCCTGCTACCGCCCTGAAAGGCATAATGAAATAAGTGATAAAGGCGGCGGGCCTTTGCTAATATAATTAGCCGTTATTCCTGCCACACGCCCGGCACATAGTTCCACATCCAATAATAATGAAGCACGCTTTAAAAACACATATGGTTCGATGGCATCAGCGTAAACGTCATTTTTAATCCACTTTGGCTAGCATTATGAGTAATTGCCTTAATGAAATGTCCAGAAAAAAAGGTTCTAAAATGTCAGTAAAAAGCCCAGCCGTCCACATGAGGAACAAACAAATGCAGTTATTCTAGGTAAGGTACTGTGGATGAAAGAGCCAAGGTGAAGGAATAAATTAAAATAGATGATAAATAAATGATCAAAGAGGCTTGGGGGAACAGCGGTGAGATCATGACCCCCCCACCCAGCTGACGCCGCTGGCGAGAAGAAAATGAACGTGCCCCCCCTTCCCGGCCGACCCCATACACGCAAGGTTCTTTGTTCATTTCTGCCGCACTGCCCCCTGCTGGCGTCGGCAGGAACTCTTCCACGATTCCCATATGGACATTACGTCGCTTGTCTTTCTCAAGCCGGTCCACGTTTTTGCAAGCTAACAGTCGAACGTAACAAACCTAACAGTCTCTAACACCAAGTACCAGGTTCAGGTAACAATTCATGACAGTTTATGCACCGTCATTCATCGTCTGTCACGCTCTCACGCATGACTTTTGCAAGGAGCTCCAGCCAGTAATACATGCTTGCTGAAGAAAAGCATTTAGGAAGTTCATGCACTACCTCTGAGGCCATGACCCTGACATTATACATGTGCTCCATCTTACCCCATCGTCCTTCATTAAGGTATCAGGAAACTTTTCTCCTGGGCCTCGCTGACTCGGTACTTTACCATTAACGTGAAACGGAAGAACGGATCCATTACGCTTCAGATCTATACAACCATCATATTCCCTTCGCAAATTCCTGACTGTTGTTTATTTCTTTAAATGTTGATATCTGCAGTCATTTTAATTCACTTTAATTAGCTGTCAAGCTGTTTTCCGTCGTATCCTCTGATACGAACGCTTTTAAAATGTAAATGAACGTATAAGAGCGTATGAAAATGCCGCATTTCTGTTTTCTCAAAGAAGTTCTTATTCTGTAGCACGTCTGCGGTATATGTATGTATCATTACATTATGCTTATTCATTGCTCATACATGGGTCGATGCTCAATGACGTTAGCACTTCTTCCTGACTTTTATAATCTGTCTTTTGTGAAATTGAACTTCTAATCTGTCGAATAGCATAACCGGTGCTTTTTCATAAACGTCAATCCCGATATTATTCTAATTTGATATTATTCTAATTCAGCCAGTGGTGCAATTTCTTTGATGCATTACGGTAATTCACAAGCCCCGTAATGTATGCATTATCTACTTTTTTTAAAGCCCTTAAGAAAATTGCATTTTATTCTGTTGGATTACAGTGAAGTTGCTCTCTTAGGATCTGACATTACATTAAAAAAAGCTTTTTTTTTACAATTTCTATTAAAAAGAGGTTAATGTGACATTTCATTTTATTCTAAGGAAATAATTTGATCTGAATTAATTTAAACAGTTTAATAGTCATGGAAAAAAATCAGCTGCATTTACAAATAATCCGTGATTCAGAACAGAACAACCTTAATAATTATGCCCAGCTTGTAGTGTATGTAAGTCCATTGACGCACAAAGACCGACATACCCCCACCTGGGAAGAACAGGCAAACTACACACAGACAGAGGTGCGATAATATTCATGTGGCGTTCAAACGTAGTGAAAGAAGCATAGCTGTATCCTGAGTGTGCTACCCAGCGGTACAGATACCCAGCGGCGGAGGTACCCAATGAACAGACTTTCCTGGACCCAGAGTGACAACTGCATTGGGAAGCCAGTTGTAAATGTGTTTCTTTTTTGGTGCACTTTTTATGCCATTGTGCATTTTCTGGTATGTGTGTGTAGTCTTCATCAAAAATGGACAGAGGAAAACATCCTAGTGCGAAGAACTTGTTTTATATTCTTTTGTACAATTACCTGTGATCTATGCTGTCTATGGTATATGTATCCTGACTGCACATTGTGGATGCAGTTGACATGCACTGGATCAGAGTGTAACGTCTTAAGGTTACCGCTACTGAGACGTGTTTATTCAGTCGGGTCTCTGGCTGCTGTATATGACTGATGTGAAAGTGTAAGCTTGTAACCTTGTTGTTTTTATAATGTGATTGATACGTTTGATTCAGCATCACACTGTCTTTGATTTTGTAGAAATTATTGCCCATAGTTTATTAGTGATATTTAATTGTTTTATGAATTGTTATTTGACAGCTAATAAACAGGCAAAAAATTTATATATATATATATATACCTGGAAAGTGTAACCTAAGGGCCCCTGAACAGGTTAATCTGCCACTGCAGATACCACAAAAGCAGACAGAGACTCATGGAAAGGGCAAAACAGACAATGCAAAAGACAAACGATCCTGTTTTAACCAGGTCCTCACTTATGCTACATCTCCATGACCAACACATCTTGGATAAAAGCAGACCTCCACTCAGATGCTGTGGTAATCGGTCCCTGGGTGTGAATGACCCAACAAGCCCAAACAAACCAAAGCGCTCACAAGCTCCAGAGCTTCTCGGGGAAATTTTATTTACGAGTTTAATCTTGCGCCGCGTGGTAGTAATAAGTGTGGAGCGGAAGGAGCGCCTCAGCCTTAAGAGAGATGAGACTGCTGTTTGGTATCAGTGACTGCAAAAATGTTGAGTCTCCATTGTGTACTGAACTAAACAAAGAATTCGTACAGTGTTATGGTTTTACATACATCCTTGATACATTAAAATTCCGTCATAAAGTCATATGCAGTTATTATAATATGCAGATATGGCCAGAGTCAGTGGTGTGAATCCTGCCTTTGGATCACTGTGGGGGGTGTTTGCATGTTCTCCGCCGGCTCGTACCCTTGGTGCAGATTCCAGATACATGTGCTGAATTGGTCTCTGATTTGCCCATATTGTGTGATACCGTGTCCTACAGTGGGCTGCTGTTCCGTCCACAGTGTCCCCTGGATTTGGTGCTTTGTCCCTTTGTTCCTTCGGGTTCACTGGCCAGCAGCTATGAATGGTGGATGGATATTAATTAGCGATCTACTGTTAAAAGCCAAGCTAATTGACCAAGAGCCTGAAATTAGTAAAGAAAGACGCTTTCAGAATGACAGAACCACTCTGAGCCAAGTGTTGTTTGTCAGTGATCATATTGCAGAATGATATGCATTATATTTGAGAATTATGAATGATAGTATTTCCTCATGCTTGTTTGTTCGAAAAAAGTTGGAAGGGCTTAACTCCTAATTCTGTGCTCTTCCGAGACTTCAAGGAGGGATTTGCACCATGTAAACCATCTAAATGCTAATGCTCTTTGGCATTTGTTACTAATTAACGCTGGTATGATTAAGATCAATCTCAGGAAGCAGGCTGATCTCAGCACTCTCTGGGCATGTATTCCAAAGCCCTTGCTAAAAGGCCAGCGCTTCCCAGAAGGCCTCATCTTCAGAGCTTAACTCTGGAGAATTCATAGCATTATTTATTTTTGGTTTCTTCACATGATTTCTTAATGGAAAAAAACTTTAAGGGTACAACAGCATTGCCCCTCCAACAAGTTCGGAGCCTTAGCTGGTAGTTTATGATTAAGTGATTAAGTTGTGCCCCCCCTGCCCCAATCTCCGACTCTCTCCTCCGCCACTGCTGCTGGCCATGTCAGATATCATCTTGCAGCCCCCTCCTTTCTAAGAGGTGCAGAAGTTACCCTGAGAACGCTGCTTCCTCCTTGGTGACCAGATCCACATGACACCGAGGTTTTTGGAGGAAGGAATGGACAAAACCTTTTTTTTGGTCCTCAGAAAGGCCCTCAGATTTTTTATAAAAATCTGTCAAAAAAACTAAAGATGCCAAAAGTCTTGTATTTTGTTTGGTTACCTATGGTTAAGGTCAGGGCTGGGTGGGGGTTACGGTTATGGTTAAGGTCAGGGCCGGGTGGGGTTAAGGCTGTTGGGATTATGGTTACGGCCATAGAAATGAATGGACGGTCATAACAACGATATGAATACAAATGTGTGTGTGTGTTTGTTTTAAAAGTAGTATGAATAGAATATCCTGCAAGAATACTTTTTACTAATTTATTTAGTTATATCTTTCTCTTGCAAGTCTCCAAAGCTTAGATGAAAGGCGGATCTACGTGACCTTTCCGTGACCTTTCCGCTAAAAGGCCATTAGTGTTGCTCCGAGTAATATGTTTGCTTATGACAAACGTGCAACCTTTGAAAACTCTTAGCACGGTTGTTAGCCTGCCGTCCACTCCCCTCTCCCAGGACAAAGCGAGATGAAATGGGGATGCACTCGCGCACGTCACTGGCATTTGTGGGTGAACCAGACCACGTGTCACTTTAGCAACCTGGCCGTTACTATGTCCGGCCGTGTTGTGACCAGCCCTTCTCAAACCGATCAACGACAGCTACGGGAACCTGCTGCCATTTCCAGCCATATGTCCTGAACGAGTCTTCAGAATTAAATCTTATGAACCCTATCAATATCAAACCTGAACCAATGACAGGCACAAACTTTCACACAACCTCAGCATATTGATTTTGATAATATTACAAGGAAGTGATTCCAAAATGCAGGCACTGCAGTCCAAAGTCGCAGCAAAAAAACTAAAGTATGTCCTGCCACAGTCTTAGTCGTGTGGGTTCTCTCTATTTCTGCATGCTTAACCTTCAGATTGTGTCAGCTTTCTGTACCTACCTCTTATGCCACACGGGTCAGTGCCAACCCTAACACCATAGGAAGCTCATATAGGCACTCATTAAAATATTCATACATGGGAGAACTGAGTGCTTAATGGGGGAATAGTGTGATTTAGCTTCATACTGCACTGAATATTGTCAAATATATTCATCCTCTGGATTTCAAAATCCACAATATTAACAGTTTATTTATGCTCATAAATCATTTATTAAGAATGAAACATATGACTGAAAAAGTATCTTAGTTATGAGGTTCTTCTGCCAGATTTTGGCAGCAGTGCATTGGTCCCTTAATGATTCATTTAAAAATGTACATCCTTGCCTTTTATAAACATGCGATCAATAATTCGCTGGCACTGTTAAAAAGGCCGGGGCATCCTGATCTCCAAGTCCATCTGTTTTCTTCGATTTCATGTCATCTCCCGTGGCCTGCCTGTTGGTTTAATTGGTTCAGGCCTGAGATGTGGGCAGGTCCGTGGACTGGTAAGGGGGAGTGTGCTGTGATGAAGAGAGCACACCATTCCGAGAGACTAATTCTCCTTCTAGGCTTCAGCCCACGGCGCTAACCCTTTGTGACGGAGAGGGGAGTCAGCCCATGAAATATTCATGTGCTTATTGGCTGTGTCTTTCATCTAAACCCCCCCACCCGACTACAGTCACATCGGGTCATGGGAGCCTGAGGACCTTGCCCCTGGCTGAACACCCCTGGTACTAAACACCCCCGGTGCTGAACGTGGCATGAGTCTCAGTGTATGTGGGACAGCGATGTGAGGCAGGGAAGTTAAGTAATCGTCTTAGCTGTGCCATCTACACCCACGATGTGAGGCAGGGAAGTTAAGTGAGCAACTTAGCTGTGCCATCTATACCCGCGATGTGAGGCAGGGAAGTAAAGTGAGTGTCTTAGCTGTGCCATCTACACCCGCGATGTGAGGCAGGGAAGTTAAGTGAGTGTCTTAGCTGTGCCATCTACACCCGCGGTGAGAGGCAGGGATGGTAAGTGAGTGTCTTAGCTGTGCCATCTACACCCACAATGTGAAGCAG
>JAODLD010000056.1:4642070-4655668 GCA_026781065.1 Mormyrops boulengeri | reverse complement strand
TAGGTTTCCGTCTAGGGCGTACCCTAATAGTAGGTTTCCGTCTAGGGCGTACCCTAATAGTAGGTTTCCGTCTAGGGTGTACCCTAGCTTTGTGCCTTGTGCTGCCTGAGATTGGCTTAAGGTCTCCATGGGACAAAAATCAGGATAAGTGATTGGAAGATGGATGGATTGAAAAGTAAAGTTAGAGATAGCATTAAGTATTAGACAAATTACTGTGTTGATCATTCTAGTGACTATCATGTTCATAGAACGAAAACCAATAAACAACCCGCAGAAGCACATAAAAGTGATACGGCTTTCGCGACTCAGAATGTTAAGGGGTGTCAGAACACTGTAAGCGGGGATATGAGCCAACTGGGAGTCACCGATGACAAATTTCCACATTAAAATCCTGTCCTGTTTGTCAAAGCTGGGCTGGCTGGCACACAATCAGCCAGAAAAACAAACAAACGCATCTGTGAACAAAGACACAGGTGTCCGTCTCTTCGCGTCAGATTTCACACGCGATCGATACACAATCATCATGGATCGGTCAGCCCTGTTACCCTGATACCACGGTGCTATCCGTCACTTCCAGTCCCGCCTTCTGTAGATTGTCTCGCTGAGGCAGAGTGCACTCCCCCTTACCCTCAGCCCAATGAACATTCCGGGCACTGAATGGAAGCAACTCCAGCCATGAAATGAAGAGGTGAACTAAACTGTGATGTTACGGGTGGCAGCCCTTCGTGGACAGCTTACTCTACAAAGAGCAAGTGGAGGGAGCCGTAACGACAATTTCCCCACGGGGATCAACAAAGTATTGATTATTATTACTATTATTATTATTATATGGACCAGCATTCTCTTTCAGATCACTGAACAAGGGGTGCCAGTGGCCCAGTGTAAGAGAGGACCCTGGGCTGTGGAACATGTCATAGCTACTCTGGGACTCCCCTGGCCCTCTCCTGGTCAGGCCACGACACTGCAGCTTGGTACCGAGACCGAAGACTGAATTAGCAATTTGGCAAATTGAGCATATATGCACAGGTCTGCTGGTACCAGATCAAAGACGCAAAAACGTAGATGATAAAGATAAACACATGAGTCAAGTTAAACACCTCGGACCGAATACCAAATTGGCGTAAATTAATGAATCAGAAATTATGAAAATGACTCTCTGTAACAGGCTGGGAGAGCATTTTGTTTGATCTCTATCCCAGGAAGCAGACAGTGAGAAGCAAGGAAGACAATGAACACGGGGCTAGTCCATCTTACTGCATACAAACGAGAAGTGTTTTAAAGACATGGGTTGGGTTGGTTGGATAATGAAGATAAGACAAGAAACAGGAAGTTTTGGGAGAGCATGCTCATTTTGATAGAGCTGTCTGATGTTTGGCTAATTCAAACTAGGATGTATTAAATGTATACATTATAGCTAATCTAAAACAGTGTTAGATTTAACATGGAGAAAGTTAAATATGTTTGAGTGATACAGAATAACTGTATAATTTTACTTAGAAGGAAATATTTATTTCAAAGTAAATGTTACAAAAGCTTTCATATGTGGTAGTCTGTGAGTCCTTGGAACGGTGTCAGCATGCGCCGTGTTTGTATAGTTAAATGACACGTTTAGCCAAGGTCACGAAGGAGAGAAGGGGGCTCTGTGAAATGGCACCACGCTACGGGGATGCTATTCTGGGGCGTGCTGAAGATATTTCAATATGTTTGTTGTGCTCTTCAGAACAAGCAGGAGCCAGTTGCTTGTTTCTGGTTATCACAAGTTTATAGTGCCTGAAAAAGCGCTCTTCATCTAAGACGTTTTTCATTTAAAGATACATTTCTATTTGGTTTTAGTAATTATATGTTTAGGAATAGATTTATAATTATTTTATGTGTGTGCTGAAGTCTTAATGAAAGATCACAAGCTGTGAGAAAGGAACTGGAACTGGATGCTTTGCATAACACAGGTCATAGTATCTCGATTCAAAGATTCAAAATGCATTAGAGTGATCATGAATCTGACTCTTATAAAGAGCCAGTACCTAAACTGCCTTTAAATGCGCTGGTATCCAGATCTGAATATTAATCATTATTCTTATATTCACTCTACAATACCAGGAACATTGTATCTGCTTTGGGGAATTAGTGGTCAACCCACACAGACATCCAGTATAAATAAAGGAAAGTGCACTTCAGAGAGAAGTCTCCAAGGACTGGACAGGAGATATCAGGAAGTGTGGAGGAAGGTAATTACTGCAGGCTTGTTTGTTGACCTGGATGACAGCTGTTGGAAGAAGCCTTTCAAATATTAGATTTTTTTCTGGTTGATGAGCCATTGATCAACAGTTTTCTGGAAATATTTGTGTATTTGAGAATGGATTTGATGCCTAGTTCTGTTGCTGATCTAGACTTGTTTAAAACCAGTCATGCTTTTAAGGTTTCAATGTTCTTAATCACAGTCATGAGGCTAAGCAGTACAGTAGGTTTGGTCCACACTGTCACTTGGGTCTCCAGGTTAGAAAAAGTGGGATGTAACTAAACCCTGTGAAGGAGTGTTTGTTTGCTGGAACTTGAATTAACCCATCCCTATAGGCTGAAGATGCAACAACATTCAACAAGCACTCGGAATCAAACTGTGACAGCCAATAGCATCCAACCTAGGATGTGTATCCAATAGCGCCCAACCTAGAATGTGTAGCCAATCGCGTCCAACCTAGAATGTGTAGCCAATAGCGTCCAACCTAGGATGTGTATCCAATAGCGCCCAACCTAGAATGTGTAACCAATAGCGCCCAACCTAGAATGTGTAGCCAATAGGGCCCAACCTAGAATGTGTAACCAATAGCGCCCAACCTAGAATGTGTAGCCAATAGCGCCCAACCTAGGATGTGTATCCAATAGCGCCCAACATAGGATGTGTATCCAATAGCGCCCAACCTAGGATGTGGATCCAATAGCGCCCAACCTAGAATGTGGATCCAATAGCGCCCAACCTAGGATGTGTATCCAATAGCGTCCAACCTAGGATGTGTATCCAATAGCGCCCAACCTAGGATGTGTATCCAATAGCGTCCAACCTAGGATGTGTAGCTCCATTTTTCCACTGAAAGCCAGTATTTTTCACCTGTTTCCTCATGCACAGTTCTTACTCTGACTCCACACTCGCTATGTTATATAAAACAGATTTTTGGACCTTACAGGAATAAAAAGCCAATATGTCAGCCAAAAACTACACTGGAATATGTTCTAAAACAAAGGGATAGAGAGAGAGAAAGAGAGAGAGAGAGAGAGAAATCAATTCTTTGTCTAGGTTGCTTCAGGAAATCCAAAAACGGAGAATGGTTTTGGGCATGAAGTTCAGGAACACGGAATGTGATTTACATGTCACTGTGTGTGTATACAGTACCTTATGTGTACAGTGTTTGCTGTACACATACACTGTAACCTTATCCCCTGCCATTAACCATAAGTAAGTAAACAAAATATGAGATTTAGGCATTGTTATTTTTTTGATTGCATTCACAGATCTTTGTAGGGACCTGAAAAATGGTGCCCACAATGCCAAAACTACATTTGGTCCCCACAATGTGATATAGATTTCATCCACACAGACACACACACACACATATATATATATATTAGGGTGCTTTTGATTAACTTAACGAAATCAGTGCAGCCACACAGTTTGAATTTAATTAACATACATTTCCTGACAATTAATGATGCTTCAAAGCATGTTTCCTACAGGCCTTACGTAGACTAGGCTACAGCACACACTCATTCCAATTAAATTCTCAAATTTTATTTTCCCTATCTTTTGTCTTTGCGTGTAGTGCACATCAAGTGAATTTATTAATCTCTGTCTATGTATAGAATTCTTTTATCAATTCAAATGACTCGAAATGGACCATGTCACTGAACCTAATTTATAAGTGACCCTACAGTTTGGCGCGTTCATTATCGCCTTTAGTACCGAACACAATTAATATTTTTATTTAAAAACTTTTGAAAGGATTATTAGTTTGCAGTAACAATGTGTCATTTTCTCCCATGAAACATTCTTTTTAACACTCCTGTTAGCCAATTAATATACATATTAGCATCAAGTTATGAGCAGTCAAGGACACATTAGAAGTTGTTGATTCTGTGCCAAATGAGGCAAAAATCTGAGACCATAAAGGGACCACAGAGTATCTGTCAGTGTTCAAAGTGCCCACCCTGCTCTTAAAGGTGTGCCCTCGTGAGATGAAACCCAGCACGACATCACAAAAACTCTGCACATGCTGGGGTTGAAACTCCCACCTTGACGACGCTACCCACAATGCCAAGCAAGGAGCCTACGGGGTGACATTCCGAATCTGCACAGATCATCTCATCTCTGTCTTCTAGATTGTGACTGGAAGGGGGATGGCCTACCATGTCTTCCACAAACACTGATGGACCACAAACCATCTTTACAAAAAAACACAAGATAGCTAGTTACCTTTACTTATTTGTGAAGAGCACAAATGCCTAGAGATCCACGACGATATGAGTCAGTTTTTCCTCCTCTTTTCATCCTTCTGCCTTGTGCCTCCTTTCTCTATCTGTCTTTCGTATCTGCTGATGATTTCCCGCTCTCTCATCCCCCAAAACTTTACCGTCTTTAAACCTTGTGAGGGTCTCTCCTAGGCTGCTCAGCCATTTCAAGCTACCTGGCTGGTCTAAATTGCTTGAGCTACAGGGTGCTGCCTGTTTCAACACCTCACATGACCCTCTCGTGTCATGTGACTGGACCAGGGTGATCCTGACTTTCCCTCTTTCTAAAATCTGTCAAAACTTCCAACTCCTTCTCTGGTTTCAACGCCGAACAGACGGTGCCGACGTAGTGGGGCACAGTGGTTCAGCTCGGGGCGCGGCCCACCTGGGGGTGTAAGCACCCTGCAACATCCCTCACACAGTCTTGACAGAACTGCCTTTCGTCTCGCTGACGCGAGCAGCAGGGATGGATCCCGGCTGTGACGTTCAGGAGGGGAACTTGGACGAGGACGGAAAAAGAGGGGAAGGATTCCAAAGCGCGACAGGATCGCCTGGCAATCTCAACTTTTCTGCTGAACCTTTCAGAGGTATAAAGAAGGAGCAGGACGTTGTTTTGTTTGTGTTTATATATACCCTAGACTGATCCTATTTGTAGTCTACCTCTCTCCTTAGTTGCTCACTAATGGGTGAATCAACCACATTCTGAAACCAATGCGGCCTGTTTGGGTTTAACAGCCAGTTAATTCCAGAAGTATTTCAACTGGAACACTTTTCGCAAGATCCAATACTGGGATTTCAAACCTGCCAAGTTTTAGCCCATTAGATAAATGGCCATATTCGACGCTTACTGCTAGCATCCAAGCTGGACGTGGTGTTATCACATGGGCTCAGATCTGCGAGTACTTCCTGTATGATAGGCCACTCACCCTATTTCGCCTAGTTCCTTGCAGGTAATCTGGATTCAGGCAGCACTAGTACCTTGCCCAGGCAGATAGTTGCACTGAATTCGCTCCCATAAAGAGCCTCTTTCATAACCTGCAGTGAGTGACGAATGTGGCTGTAGAAATAAGTCGCACTCAGGTGCTGGCAGCTGGAGGAAGCAGATGAGGGGGTCTTGGTTGACCACCCGCTATGAATGAACATTACCAAAGACAGGAAATTATACAGGGACTGGCAATCATTGTACAGGCACCTTCCAGCAGACCACTGGGCAAATCCCCCCTCCCCCATGACATTTCCAGGAGTCCTAGATGCACCACTTCCGTTTGAGGAGCTGGAAACATGCGCCACTTCAAAGAGGGGCCTTCACTGCTTCGTTTGAATCTTCTAATAACATGGTTTCAATATATAACCACTCCTTCCCCCAGGTCCACTGCCACCCCCTTCCCAACGGATCTGTTATAAGCTCCTATTGGATTAAACCAGCTGGCCAGTGAACAGTGCAAATGAAATCCTACTCACTATTGGTTACAAGGCTTTGTTCCTCCCATTACCAGCCAATCGGGTAAAGCCTTTGGCATTCATTACTAGCAGATGACTGATGACCGGCTGGGTTCGGGTACATTTGATTGGCAAAGTCAGAACGTTCTAAACGGAAGCCACTGTGAAGTATTCCCCAGTGAGGCACTGGGCTGAGTATGATGTGTTCTGCAAGGCTGTGGGAGGGTGTGAGTGAACTGCAGTCTCCTCAGAGCTTGTTACTCCGCTTGATGGAGCCCACGGCTTGTGACCGTCCCATCCCCGCTGAGCCGCATTAGCCATCTGTGGCAAAGAGGCCAAGAAGAGCAGGGTTGGTCACTGGGATGGGTTCCTCAAATTCTCATTGGCTCACAGCGGCATGCGCTGCTGCCTGAGCCCCCTACAGGGCTGTGTGTGTAATCAAGCAAACGGAACTCCTCCGAGTACATTACGTCACTAAGGCAACCTGCAGACTGCAAAGCAGCTGGAGAAGGGTGTGTACTAGTCTTCACCTATAGAGGGCGCCTATTATGGGATTGACTTGTTTGGGTAAATAGGGGGGAACAATTTTTATACATATAATATGCACACACAAATACACGAATCGGCACGTCAAATTCAACTAGACCCTTTCACAGAAAGGAGACATTAACACACAGATTTTATGCAAACACAACAGCTCATCTGATGAATGTTAATGAACTTTCTGGATGGACTGCAATCTGAACAATTAACAAGTGATCCCTGTTTTTTCCCAAGTGAACGTGACACTACGAATAAAGCAATATATCATGCAGCAACCAACTATTCAGTACTATCATGCAACGGAGCTATTTTTCACAGACAATAAATGTTGCAACTTCCTGCAAACACGTACCGACTGTGGAGAGTTTGGCGTCCGTTCCCTGTTGTGAAGTCATTAAAAGTAACGTCATTAACATTCTAATCGAATATAGTCCGGAGAGCTTTCCGTCTGCTTTTCAAACATTTCATTAACCGTGAATTATTTATCTTGCATTTCGGGTGACGATTGTTCTCTTGGACAGATAACCATTAAAATTCAGTCACAGACAGCAAAGCTTGATTAAGAGGTGTCCCGAAACCTGGAGTGAGCACATTACGTTTGCGTGGCTCATGATGGTGAACATGAGAACTTCTGTTCCTGAGAACTGGGATTTATATTTTATAAGGGGCAGCAGGGGTCTGGGACACTCCAGGGGAGTGACGTCTTCCAGAACGAGCATCCATCCACACGATACACTTGACATCGCTCGAGTCTTGGGGCAATTCAAAACCCTCGCTTTGTTTTTTCCTCTTAACTGAAATCTGAATGAAGTCTGGGACACCTAAAAAAGCCGACACAGAAGCAGAATGTGTCACTTGCTCTCTCTTGGGATCCAGCCATCACTGTCTTTCCAGCGACAGTATGCTGGCAAGCTACATAATCGCTCGTAAAATATCATGGGTATACAGGAAATAGAATTACAATGATTAGCTTAGCGACAATTACACTTTATAAATTCCATTGAATAAACCTGGATATTATATTGAACAACAAGAAAATAACAGCACCCAAAGAAAGGCACTGTCTCTCACACAAGGCGGGGCATTAATCAGGACACGGGTTCAGCATGGAACATAAAAGCCAGTGCGGCGTTTACTCCATCTACTGCTCCACCCAGCAGCTGATGGAGTAAGATAAGGAGCAGGGAATTAGCGATGACATTCATACCAGCTCCAGGAGATACCTTCTTTTCAGCCATAGTTTGGGTCTCCGCTCACTTCTTTCGCATCGGTGTCTTAATCCTGGTTTGAAAAGACAAGAAGAAAGAGAGTGTGAACAGCGAGTCCAGCAAGTGTTTCTGGTGAGTTTGTTTGTTTACAGGAATTTATACATATGTTCAAAGAACAGAGGAGAGGGAGAGGGAGAGATCTGCAGAATGACCTGAAACATATGCGTTGCTTAACTTGGCTAGTTTAGCTACCATAAAAGATACGGTTATATTTTATAAGGGGCAGCAGGCGCTATAAGCTTTTCAAGCTGCTTTTTTTAACATGTTTCTGAGAAGGTATTAAATATAGCAGCCGGCAGACGTTTAAAAGGCTGTGATGAGATGGCGTTTCTCGTTTTCCATTTGTTTCACTTCCAGGGCCGTTTCCGCTACACCTTCTCCGTAGCACCGTACAGGATCGCCACTCATGCTCACTTTTCATCAAGCCTTTGGATAGTTCAGGGCAACACAGTGATTGACCTTTTATAAAAAGGAGACCAGTTTAAATAGCAAATTGTCAACAGTAGCTTGAGCCAAGGGAATAGGTTTAGTTTCAACAGTGGTAAGGACCAAACCAGCCCCCAATCTCCCACCCTCCTAAACACCCACGCTACTCCCACAATATTAGCGGGGACATGTCCCCACTACCCATACCCAAATCTACACCCTTGGTGTTGAGGTTCAGCAGGTTGCACTGTAGCCACGGAGATGGATTCGATTCCCACGCTCAATGCCATGTGACTAGAGCGTCCATGTTCTTTCCATGATTTTCTGGCTGTACTTTTCTTCGCCCTACCATCCAAACCATGCATTTACTGTATGTGAACTGGTGTCCCACAATTGCCCATAATGTGCATCTGAGAACCCTGCAGTAGATCGGCATCCTGTCCCAGGCTTGGGATCTGTTTCCAGGGATCAGCTTCAGGCTCACAGTGCCCCCTGTAGGGGATGAGCATTTATGGAAGACAGATGTATGGACAAAAGGATAGATATTGCCAAGAAAGTACCTGCTAATCTGACGGTATATGGAAATAAAACTTCAAGTAGAAAATGAGATTGGGAGGATTCTGTCCAGAGGAGATTTAACGAAGACTCAGGTAGGGGTGGATTAATGCATAGCCCATCCTATGCTTCAGCAAACATAAGAGACCCGCCCTGTTTGGGAAAAATGGAATGGTTAGCTGAATCGGCAACACCGGAGTGTACTTGCGGATGTCAGTCTTGGGCTGCTGAATAAATGAATCCAGCCCTGGACACAGCTCTCCACCTTCAGATGGGAACCTCAGAGGCTTCTGGGTAAACGCATAAAGGCGGGAAAGTGCATCATGCTCCTGATAGTCTACAGGAGGTGTCGCTTAATGAGTCTAAGGAGAGGGGTCAGGCTCAATCACAGTCAACATTATCGTGTCTAAGAAAGAAGGTAGAAAGAGCTGAGGGCGATCTCATCACTGCACGTTTATTTCCAGGCACACACCAGCTACAATGAGCTTTGCTGCACTATGCGCCATTAACATCCTATTAATAGCTGAAGGACACTCTCTGTCCTGCTGTTTGGACGCACAGCTACTCTCCCCAACTCCGGCGATGTCAAGAGTTCCGGCTCCGGCTGAATACAGATGGGCCGTCTGAGGGGCATTTGGATGCCTGTCCCGCCGACCCACGATGCAGTGGGGCCAGGCATCTGGGAATGGACGCATGGGGCATGCAAACCAGATGGCTGGGGCAAATGGAACAGACCGCGAGAGAGAAACGGGTCAGGAAAAGCCAGAGGTTCAGGATCTTTCCGGCCATCCGTCCATTTTCCCAGAAGCGCTTATCCGGGGCGGAGTCGCAGGGAGCCTGGAGCCCATCCCAGGAAGCCCAGGGCACAAGGGTTAGGGTTAGGGTTAGGGGCCGCCCTGGTAACTGGGATGTCAGTCTGTCAGAATCTAGGTTCACAATCCACGTACCAGTCAAAGCTGCTCTACCAGTAAGCCAGTGTTTCATATAAACCATCATTCTGTTGGCAGAATATCATAGTGTGACTACTGGCCACAAGGTGTTACACGCAGGTATTAAAACACCAGGGAAAATTTTACGCATGTGAATTCCATTAGTACATATTGACCAACAGAGGGCAGTCATTTAAGTGAGACAATTGAAGTCATGTGAAGCGCTGATCCCGGTAACTCTTTTCTTCGAGCGCAGGACAATGATGTTTCATGTGAAGGTAAGCGCTTACCATACCAGGGTCATATTCAATACTGAGCTTCAGCATCCAAGGATTCAGACATGTCAAATTCAAAACATCTTAACCACCGCGTCACCTGCTGGCCACCCTCCAATACTGCATTAAATTATTTACTTCACTCAGCTTCACTGAGGTCAACAGCAAAAGGTGCCACAATGGACAAGAAAAGCTTTTAATAGGACCTGTAACGGTGAAACAAAGAAGCCTGGGCGCCCTGTGCGTACTGTAGCGTCGCATTTAACAGGTTCAGTCCCTCTGCAAATGTATTGCACTGGTAATGTGCACAGCACTGATTCTACTGAGCCATCAGTCACATAACTATAACTGCGCCACTGTCTATTTGAGGCTGAGCTCAGTGGGAAACCGATCCGCTGGCATCTGAAGTGACCAACCTGGGGGCGCACGAACCTGGAGGACGGGGCATTGGCTGGAGCCGTGTGCCACCCACCCAAACGTCCAGATTAATCAGGCCTCATAATTAATCCAAAAGACAGAGTGGTCTGGGAGTCTGGTTTTCGGATAAGGTGAAACTGATCACGGCGATCTTCCGGGCACCCCCGCCTCGTGCAGAGGGAACTCATCCCTGAAAGAGGTTTGACGGTGGCCTCCCCTTGGCGAGCTTCCCTCCCTGCCAAAACAGGAGTTACCGGAGAATCGGTGTGTGGCAGATGAATTTCCGCTCCTTCCCATGGAGATAGGGTGTGGGCGCCTGGTAATAAACACGCCAGCGTTCAGTCGAGAGGATTTTAATGATGTCGTTTTCTATATTTACATCATAAGGTGTTTGAAAACCGCTGTTAGTTGTAGGGAACCCAAGCATTCTACTCACCTGTAACTAAATTTAATTTTAAGTTCATGGTGTGTTAGAGAGGCTGCATTCAGCAGTGATGGTCTCGCTGTTATAGGTTTGCAGTCTGGCTTGTTTAAGGTGGAGATTTTAAATCACCAGTCTTCTTTATTTTGTTATGGGGAATTAACGGATATGCGGCATACAGGCAAAACATGCAATGCGATGTTGTGAAACAGACGTGCATCTGATGCGAACAGGCGCTGTGATTTCTCAATGTACGTGAGAAACAGCGCCACCTGGCATCTTCATGGGGCATAAATGACTAAGAGAGATATGTCGGTTAGCTAGGACTTCATCCTTGTTCACTTATGTTTAGCCCAGACCACGGGCGAAAATTATTGGGGGCTACCTTAAATACGGCAAGTTATCTAACTAACCAAGAAATCTCATTGTGATACAGGCCCCTGCTCTCTGCCTGTGTCACACTTGTGTTTATCTGAGCTTCAGCTGTAGCTATTTGGGATGATGATACCGTTCCTAAGCTTCCATTTCGCTGAACTGCATATGGTTGGGCAGCAGTTATCAGGACGCACATATCTGGAGGCAATCCCAGACGGCCTGGAGTGAAAGGGGGCGTGGCCTAGGAGAGACAGCCAGGTATCATGCGGGACAGGTAAACTCACTAACACACTATGGGCAATTTACCAATTCACCTAAATACAGGAGAAAACTGTTACAGAACAGGGAGAATTCAGTCTTTCTGCAGACAGAGAGATGGAGGCAATAATCTTGTAGATTCGGTATACAGTAACTGCTACCGACTGAGTCTCCCCAGACAAAAAGATAATATATTAAAGTACTTGCACCCAGGTTGTGGAACTCCCTTGTCACACTCCTGTGACTCCTAGCCTCCCTGTTTTTAAATTTCATCTGAAAACTTACCTTTATTCCCTGGCTTTTAACCTGCAGTGAGGCTGGACATTCTGGTGGTCCATATTAATTGTAGTTTATTATTATTATTTATCTATGTGTTTATACTTCTGTGCTCCATGACTTAAATGTAAAGCACTTTGGTCAACAATTGTTTTTAAATCTGCTCTATAAATTAATTTGATTGATTGATTGAAATCCCGAATCCCAAACATCCGGCTAAAATAACAATAAAATATTCTTGTAATGCGTTTTTATTACCTACTTAGAGCAGTAATGCATAGTTTTGAAGATTCTAATAAAATATAACAACCGCACAGTATTTAAATGATCGCTGTCTCTTAGGACTTAAGAAACGTCTCGGTTCGAAAAGCTGAACCCGCCGCATCGAGATATCTCTGCGTCACGCAAAGTTTTGTTCTTGCGCTGGGCATTCCAGATGTGCTGAGAGGCTGGGTGTGTGTGTGTCCGTGTGTGTGTGTGTCCATGTGTGTGTGTGTGTCCGTGTCCGTGTGCATGTGTGTCCGTGTGTGTGTGTCCGTGTGTCTGTGTGTGTGTGTGTCCGTGTGTGTGTGTCCGTGTGTCTGTGTCTGTGTGTCCGTGTGTGTGTGTCCGTGTGTGTGTGCGTCCGTGTGTGTGTCTGTGTGTATGTCCATGTGTGTGTCCGTGCGTGTGTCTGTGTCCGTGTGTATGTCCATGTGTGTGTCCGTGTGTGTGTCTGTGTGTCCGTGTGTCTGTGCGTCCATGTATGTGTCCGTGTGTGTGTCCGTGTGTGTGTGTGTCTGTGTGTCCGTGTGTGTCTGTGTGTGTGTCCGTGTGTGTGTGTGTCCGTGTGTCTGTGCGTCCATGTGTGTGTCCGTGTGTGTGTCCGTGTGTGTGTCTGTGTGTCCGTGTGTGTGTCTGTGTCCGTGTGTCTGTCTGTGTGTGTGTGTCTGTGTGTCCATGTGTGTTGCCTGTGTGTGTGTGTCCACGTGCCACAGTGCCTTCTGAGCATCCTTTCCGCATTCAGAACAGGAGCGCGTCTTCCCAGAACAAAAGGCCGTACTTCTGGTTGCCATGGAAACAGTCTCCCTCTTTCTACGCTTAAACGTACAGGATTCACGTCGGGCGCCACTTCAGAATTAAAGCCCCAAAATTCCCGGTAACGGCACCCGGTTGTTAGGCACTGATTGATAATTCACTTTATTTGCATGTGATGTTTGTTATGCTGACAACCTCTCTAAACTGGTCTGCATTGTTTACCCATTAGAAGTAATTTAACAGAGAGAATGGACAGACAAGCATTTGAATCCCACAGCATTTAGGATTAATGACAGTTTGGACCTGCTTGCTATTGGTTAATTTACTAATGATCACTGGAATCACTCAGGCAGTGATTGACAGCCAACCACATTACAGCAGATGGTGATTAATCCATCGTTCACTATAAATATTTTTTCTATAACGGTGTGTCCTTTGCAAATGCATTTCCTTAATTTCCAGATATATGTGGAAACCAAGGATCCAATGAAAACACAAAATGTCTCTAAACCGGATTATTTATTAGACAATAAATTCATATGAAAAACAATGAAGAAAACTGAATGAATAACTGAATAACAGAAGAACTGTTTTAAGCAAATACAACCAGACTCACACCAAGAAAATGTGAAAGTTCTGGAATCTGATATATTCCGGGCCTTTTAAATTTGATGTAATTTCATAAACAGAGATTTCAGAGAAAGCTTTTTGCAACTACAGCAAAGTGGATGAACTGCAGCTCAGTCACCCAACTCGGCACATAAACAGCTGCATTTGCAGCGGAATGGAAATGCAATAAGCACTCAGTGAGGGCAGAACACGGCGCTGTGACCTTCATCAAACATTCCAGGTGGGGAGAAGATGCGGCCGCTGCCATCAGACAGTGATAAGTTGTTGTAAA
>JAODLD010000056.1:4616362-4628270 GCA_026781065.1 Mormyrops boulengeri | reverse complement strand
CTTCACAGACCCCTGGCTGGGAACCCAAAGGGATGACCTCATGAAGTCTACCGTCCAATCATTCAGCTGGTCCTTCACAGACCCCTGGCTGGGAACCCAAAGGGATGACCTCATGAAGTCTACCGTCCAATCATTCAGCTGGTCCTTCAGGCACTTGAGAAGACTCTGCTCTGGGTGCAATTAAGCGTCACTTATGTACCTTGTTTTGTGCTAAGCTGCCATTTTCGTGTCTATATGATACCGTCAGTTAGTCTTGTCAGGTCTCTCCTTTTTGTGGTCCACCTGTCTGTCTGTCTGTCTGTCTGCCTCTCTGTCTGTCTGTCTGTCTATCTATACATCCATCCATCCATCCATACTTATCCAGTTACATCCACTGTGCCCCGAAGCCTGTCCCATAAAAGATGAGACACAAATCATAGCACACGAAGGGCCAGTCCATCACAGATCACAGAGTCGCACACTCGGCAGTGGTGTCGCCTCATAAACTGCTGGGTAAATTTGAGCTGATTTATTTGAAGGCATTTGTTACCACAGGGGAAGCATGTGAGATGTTTGCAAGTTGGACAGTAGCTGTTCATTGCTGATAGGTACTCAGTCATAATGGAGTTAAACATATCAGTGAATGTTCGGTATCCGTGTGTGTGCTAAAGGACATGCAATGCGGTATCAGCAAAGACCTATTCAAAGAGAATCGATACAGGAACGATAGCAATAAAGTTACTGTCGCTATAATCTTATTAGGTTCTCAGATTGTTGGAAGATTTGTATAGTTCCTGCTCCAATACTGCTTACATTTGTACCTGGGCATTCACCAGAAGCTCAGCCTGGCTGCACTTGTGCCTAATCGACACCTGGACAGCCATATGTCTGTAATGCGCTGTTTACCTCACACGCATGCAAATGTAAATAATCAGATGAACAACATGTTGCATCTATACCAGCCAAAGCGTCTCACACAAACGAGAGACGTCCTAAGCAGAAGTCTCCAGAATTACCTAAACCGTGCATCTCGGGGGAAACGAGAACGTGCAGAAGAATCCCACAGAGATGCAATACACACACAGACAGACACACACACACAAGAAGCTCGGGCCAGGTTAGGCCGCGTCATGCTGCAGATACGAGGGGAAATTCTAGAAGGCTCTCGATCTCAGCAGCACATACATGAATGTTCCTCTCAACTAAACGGCTTGTTTTGTCATTGCTGTTTTGTACAGTAATAACGACAAACATGAACCACAAAGTAGAGGTTCCAATATTTACATGCTTTCATCCCACACATAAGAGCAAAGTGAAAGGACAGAAGAAGGGGAAGAAAAACACTAACAGATGGTGGTGGGAAAGTCGTCTTTGAAATGGACCCTTTCAGTCTGCTGCAGCTTTAATAAGCATAATAGCTCATTATTATTTTTGATCTAAATACAATCAATTGAGTGTTTTGTAGCCCTGCAGCCCATTTGAAGGGTACACACATTCCTGGACTTTAATGCGCAATTCAGTCTATTTTCTCAGTCCTTGATGTACACGTTCTCAAAACAGCTAAATACAGAAATATAAGCTAAGTACAGACCCCCAAAACTGATAAATTACAATAATAATGATAATAATAATAATACAAAAAATGCTAGTGTATTCTTTCTGTGTTTGGACTGAGCTGGTTCTGCCTTGTGTGTATTTGAATGCAGCACGCTTCAGAAATTCTGTTAATCCTGAACACGTCAGTGAGATCGAACCCCTCGCTCAGCCACAGAGAGACAGCATTCATCAGTTTGATATTTGTTTCCAAACGCCACTCATCACAAGCCAAATAAATGATGACGGCAATAAATACACTCAAAGACTTAAAACGGTGCTCATGCCAGTACGGCCAGAAGGTACTGGGAACGTTTGAGGTGTGGAGAGTAGCGTGGGAGCTGGACTCGACCCGATCCGCCCACCCAGCACAGTAACGCCGGGCGTGGGCCGCTTTGTTTCGGAGTAGTGGGACATGAACGCACACAAACCGGTAACAGTACCTAGTCAAGCTGGCAGTTTTCCAGGTAGCCCTTTCATGCCAGGATTAACATGGTTGGGGGGCGGGGGGGGTTGTCACCAGAGGGTAGCGACAGCAAAATTTTATTAAACGAGGTTAGATGAGGCGCCTTTTTAGCAAAAGCCTTGGATGCCAGAAATATGCTAATCAATGTTCGACCGCAAGCAGCAGTCTGACAGAGAACCACTACAAGTCGGTGATTAAAAGTGAGCCTCTTGTGTGAATGCATCGGTGCGTTACAAAACCCCACGATTCACAATTAAGCCCGCGCTCTCCCCCGACCATGAATGTCTTGGGGCAGCCCCGTAAGGCGGCACAACTCATTTTGGCCTGTTACTCATTTGGCTGCCGTGTTATCAAAGATGGTCGTCCTCGTGACAGTGAAAGGGACCCAAACGCGGATATGCTGCAGTGACTCCACAGAACTGGAAGGGCAACATCTTAAACTTTCCAGTTTGGCTTCTTTTGAGACACATCCAAAAAAAATCTATTTTCCGATTTGTTCCTCTGTTTCAGGCGTCCAACAGGCATGATGCACATCATTCCCACTCACTGTTGCTCTTGTTGCATCTCTCCTTCATTGATCCCTCTTGAGGCCACCGCCATGAGTAATACATGCCAGCCAGTCTTTCAAAAGACTGCTCTTCTGCATGGACATACCGCTTTCTATAAAGCACAGTAAGTATACAGTGTAGGGATTAAGAATAGAGGTTCTTGGTTTACATACCAGGGAAGGGCCTGGTTGTGAAACCTTGAGAAAGTGACTGCGAATCCCTGTTGAAATTGGTGAATAAAAATAATAAATTTAAGTTGTAGCAGAGTTGCCAAAGCTACAAAATGTAAATGTAGTTCAGCCACGCAAGTGTACAAACAACATGAAATGCAGTAGAACATGCTTGGAAAAGACACAATGAAGCGTGGGAAGACGCGCCTTCCACCAGAGAGGACGCGCCGCTCCTTAGCTCTGCCGTGCGGAGCTTGGGAAGACGCGCCTTCCACCAGAGAGGACGCGCCGCTCCTTAGCTCGCTGTCTTACTTTGTGAGCCCCTGTTTTTGTTCCCAAACTCAACTCCCAGTATCTGCGTTAGTAGAAGATCCCTTGCAATAAATTTCACTGGAAAGCAGCATTTTCACCAGTGTTACATTTTGTGGGTTTATCATTTGAACAGCTAATGGTGGCTCCTTCACTGGCTCGGGGCTTTTTTATTTTAAACGCAACGCAAAGAGTTTTTCGCTCCACTTACAGCTGGGAACTTGAAGGTACAGAGACCTTTGTGGTCCTCCTTTACAGGAGCATCTCAACAGGGTTCCAGACATAACCAGATGGATCCGACACTGGCAGCCGGCCACGCTGTACTTTTGGTAGCGAAAACTCCCACAAACCCCCATCAAAGTGACACTAAATAGGTAAATCATTCTGAGATAAATTGCGCTGGCCATCGCAAAGGTTCTTCTTCTGTTTCTAATGCACGCACCCTGCGTCTGGATCTTTGTTAACGTTTACAATAAAACCTCTTCAAGTGTTTTTTTCCAGCTGTTTTTCATCTCAAAGAGCCTGGGAGCATGTAAGATAGCGACATTCAAAACAAACTTCAAAACCTTCCGCTCTTTATCCAGAGTGTGCCCTAACCCTCTGTCCTTCCCTTTTGTTCCCAACATTTACTATACATTTCCCTTTTTATCTTGAGTGCAAGACAGCACACTGTGCACTTAGTTAAGCCAATTTCAGCAGTGACATTTGAGAGGCAGTGTGGTATATTTCTTTGGGACATATTTTGACATTGAAAAAATCTCAACGAAAGGATTGTAAAGCCCCAGCCTCATTATGGACAGAAATTATCCACTTTTCAGTTCGGGGCGCACTTTCGACCAATGGCGACAAAGCAAGGGAAGCCAGCGTTTATAATGGCTGTTTAGTCTTGAACAAAATGCCTCAAGTGTTTTCCAGAGCTATTTTAAGAAATGAACTCCTTCTTCCTTCTTGCACTACAAAAAGCCTGTTAAACACTCAGAAAATGTATATGAATGCATCAGAAGTAATTGTTTTTTCTTTTGAAAAAAAAGGTCACAGTAATTTCAGTCAAGCTATCAACTATCATCTGCCTTTAGTGGCCATATGTTGGCATGCCAGACTGCGATGAGCATTGAGATATCGCCTTTCACCTTTTGCTTGTAGCTGTAGACCGCTTTCATTATGGCACAGCAGTTTTGGACAGGGTAAACCACAAGAGTTGCGAGTTACTTCTTACTGCCATTAATGAACGTTTTAGCCAACTGCATTAAGCGGTGACTAATGGCGCTTTGTTGAGTCACTGTTGCTAGTCTGTAAAATGTACAATATTTTCCTATTAATGTCAATATATCATTCAATGCTTCTCATACAGTTAGCCTCAGCTAGCGAGAAGCCTGTTTCCCTTATATTTCTGTAACATAGTTTCTTCCAAAGTTAGCTGTAGCAAATTATCTCCTTTGTCTTTGTTTTCCATACAGTATGATCAATGATCGCTTTCATTTTTTGGATGTTCCCTTGCATCGTCTGGCATTTTACACATAATTAGCTACTAAGTACATTCCTCTATTGTCAGCCCGATGGTGCCATTGTTTTTCTATGCAGTCTGAAGTTAGCCTCCCTTGTGGCTACATTTAGCTTAAGGATAAAAGCTCAGCAATGGAAAATGTTCTCTCCATGACGAGGATGCTCACCCAGCGGACTTCCAGTCAGCCCTTGAAGTGAGAGCTTCCCCATTTTTCAGGATCCATCCCCGTAAACCGCATTGATCTAAACGCTTTGTACCCTTAGAGAATGTCGCCTTGCCTTTATACATAAGAGCCTCTCTGCTCTTTACGCTGCCCTGCACCTCCCACTCCCCCACAGTTTAATGCTGACACAGCCCCCACCCAAACGCTCCCTCCTTGTCGACGTTAATTGCCTGGCATTCATTTTACTTGAAGTGTCCTTGAGCTCTTGTGTATAGAAAATATCGGGTAGTCATCCAATGGCCACCTTCATTTTTTGTCTTTCATGGGAGTCTTACCCTGTGACGCAGACGATCTGTTAAGCTAAGGACAATATGCAAGCAACAGATATTCATTTGAGAGGACATCGGAGGAGGAGGGAACTGCACAAGGTGTTAGTGATAGTAAAGCAATGAACTGTTCTTTAGTCTACAAGCCTGACATTTACAGGCATTTACAGTCTCTATGAATAGGTGAATCAGGGGTGTCTGCTTATCGGTTTACAGTAATTCTTCAATTCTGTGTTAGTTGCAGGCCATTGCTTGACATATAAAGCAGAAACACAACAGATCGCACATGCTAGCCCATGACACATCTCATTCAATCCTTTGAGTCTGAAGTAAAAGCTCCATAAGATAACTTGTATTTAGAAACATGTGTTGGGAACACACACATTTAGAACACTTTCTTGTAGAGTAACCCCCTGTCCTTTAAAAGCAAGGGTTCAAATACTATGACAAGGGCAAGCTTTACGGAGAACACAGCATTCAAAGACAATGTTTATCAGTGACCTGGTCCTTAACGTCCTTCAGCGGCATTATAAGAGTGCTATGTGGACTTCCTTTGCACGCTTGGCACACAGCATGTGCACCATTCAGCTAGTGACATGTGGCCTGACCTTGATTTATGTTTCCTTTATTTCCCCACAATGATTCACTGAGGGCAGAATTTTCCTTACGCCCCAAGGCGCAGCTTTTCGTGTCGGCTGCCGTAAATTTAAAACCAACTGAATGGAACTTCAGAGCTTACAAATTGGGCAATCTATTACAGACAGAGGTGCGTCCAGGGACTGACAAACGTCATATTTACCATGGTAAATTGACAGGAACTGCCGCAAGCCCTATGCTGACCGTGCCGATGCACTGGAACAAGAGCTTGCTTAGGGAGCATAATCTTAGACGGTGGAGTAAACAACAGCTGCCGTTCCAGACTTACAGACAAGGATTATTTAATGGCGTTATTTAATTAGCAGATGACTAATTAAGATCTATGTTTAAAGACAGGGAGGGTACGGATTGTCTTTGGCCTCCCTACTCACCTCTAACAGGAAGCAAATTTGTCGTGTCTTAGAAGAGCTAGGAAAAGCACTGGTCTGCATGTTGGCTCATTTAATCCAGAGAGCCAAAAGGTAGCATTGCAGGTTGGTTTGCCCACCCGTCGCATCTCAAGGGCTGTAATAAAATGCCCCTGGTCCTTTCAAAGCTCCCACACCCTGTGAACAGACACACAAGGGCCCAGAGCATGAAATTACCAGCCTGTGGAAGGCACAAATTCAACGAAAAGAGTAGCGTTTGTGTAACCTTTTAATGTACTCTACGGACTTATTTAATCCATGCCAGAGTCATTCAGTTAAGCTGGGCGTACACTGGGCATACACTGGGCGTACACTGGGCATACACTGGGCGTACACTGGGCATACCTGCTTTTTGACTAACATTTTCTTTTAACTGATCTGCCTGAATATAACACGGATATCCATCCATCCATCCATCGTCCAAACCGCTTATCCCAGTGGGTCGCGGGGAGTCCGGAGCCTATCCCGGAAACTACGGGCACGAGGCAACACAGATATCATAAAACATTTTTGTTTGACATGAATCTGCTTATTTCAGATCCATTATGGAACCCGGGTAGGGCCATGGTTGAAAAACAAAATTTCTGAGAATGTTTTCCCCTCTTTAGGAAAAACACCAAAAATTATTGCAGTCGAAAATTATGACTTAGTACAGAAGCAGAGAACAGTGCTTGCAATTATTTTTTTAATGCCATTATCTGAAGATAACGTAATGTAGAAAAGGGCAGAATATGCTATGCGGTTTAAAAGGACTTGCAGCTAGCAGACAGTTTACATTGATATCTGAGGCTCACTCTGTATGTCTGCCATTGTGTAGAAGGAACAGTGTGCAGAACCGCACATTCACTTACTGGAATAAGCCACAAGAACTCAGACAGTATGTGTAGATGGAACAGTGTGCAGAACCGCACATTCACTTACTGGAATAAGCCACAAGAACTCAGACAGTGTGTGTAGATTTGAATGTGGGTGTGAAGGTCTGTTTATATCAAATATCTCTATTTTTATCATATCATCCTTATAATTATTCAAAGAAAATTATCATGTTACCTCGAAAAAACAATGCAAACATTTTGCAAGCACAACAGTCTTTGCTTCCATAAGTTAGTATCAATATTGAAACAAAAAATTTGATATTGTCACAGAAGTACTCCGACTTTCAGTTCAGATGCTTGCGTACTCATTGTAGGGACTTTCCATGATGGACGGGGCCCAGCACGGGCACTCTGACTGGCCTCTGGTTATGCAGGCCCATTCACAGCGGGGCTCCATGCACTGTCTGTCATGACGGAATACTCCTGCCCTCCTGTTGGTTTGTACCACACTGGCATTGACAAGACCTGGCTGTGTGAAACCCTGCCAGTAAATCATGGTCTTCCCCTCCTCAGAGTACTCTGAGTAGGTACTCACCACAGCTGACCATAAGTCCCCCCCCAGGTCATGCTCTGACCCAGTCGCTTCACATGGGGGTAATCATAGTGTTTTAGCTAATTCATGTATTCACCAACATTCCATACCATGCCATGTGATTAACACCCTGGCAAAACAGTCATGTTGTCATGGATCGCGGGTAGGGAGCAGGGAAAGAGGAGCAGGATTATTTGGGGAAGGTACACTCGGGAAAATAGAGCAACTGGCATAGGTGAGGTGAAGACGTTACTACGTTAATGTCCAGACTGGAGAAACCTTCACAGACACTCACTTAAATACACAGAGCTAATTAACACAACTAGCATCAGCTGATAACACGAGGATTCCACATGGGGTAAACGAGGGGGCGTGGCACACAGGAGGATCGGAACGATCAGGGCGTGACACGTATATTGCTCAAGTTTATATTTCAGAGAGACAGTAATTACGCCACAGCATTTACAGATGCGTGGTATGTGGTATTTCCATTTTTAAAAAGCATTAACTGTAATAAGATGAGTTTAACCTCAGGATACCCTGAGCTCGTCTGTCCAGTTTCCGCTGCTCTACTCACTTCTGCTTGAATTCGCAGCCAGAGAGGAATTATATAAACAGCTGTGAGAGGTATTTTGGCTATTCCTCTATAAAAAGTTGGTGTATTTTTGGGTTTATTCGATGTATATTTTTGGGAGGTCTTGCTTCAGAATATGCCACAGTGTTTCAGGCCAGGACTCTGACTCGGCCATTCTGAAATACGAGTTTATTCTGCTTGCGCCACTGTTGTTAATTCACGTCCATGTGTTGCATCATTGTCACACTGGCCATGACCCCACTTCTTTTGAGTTCCAGATCACAGACACCTGGACATTCTGCTGTAGAATTTTGTAATACAAACTTAGAATTCATTTGCTCTGTCGATGATCACGAGCTACCAAAAGACAGCAAAGGAGGTAGAGTGTCATGGATGGCATTATCCAGGCATAACACTGTACTCATTCACTAAAAAATGCCACTGTATCCCAGGCACTCTCAGACCAGAAATGTCTGGTCACCCTGAGCTGTGTTTGCCGCAGCAGCTACTTATTTTAAACGCAGTAATAAATGCACATGCAGGAAACAAAACAGTAATTCACATATCCGTCCATTCTTGTTTTAAGAGTAGCTAATGTATTTCGTCACTGGAGATTTTTTATATATAGAAAACATTCAGTTTAACTTCACACCACTGGCTGAAACTCTTAAGTTGCTGTCATAATGAAGCGGCACAGTTCTGGAACAGCTTAATATCAGCAGACAATTTGATGAACTGTAATAACAGTGAGCTTTCAGTGATGCTGCATGGTAAATCACTGCAGTAATACAGCGCTTAAAATGTGCTAAATTATGCTTATATTATAGTCAGAGTTAAACATGCCACCCATTCTATCATCTGAAATTCACCACTGATGAATTAACCATAAATGCTAATTTTCCATCTGTATATTTTAGCCATTGTCATCCTTAGCCATACAATTATCGTTCCATAATTATGAAAAGAAAACAAAAAAGTTAATTATTTGCTTCACTGGCCAACTTCTGAGCAGCAATGCATAGAGGAAAATTAACAACCTCAAAGGTACAAATCAGGTGCACGTGCACAAACCGGGGCGCTTCACTGGCTAACAGGCTGCCAGTGGAGCAGCAGACCAAAAGATGTCCTCGTACGCTAAAGGTTGCCAGTTCAAGTCCAGGAGCCCCTTCAGCAGTATCTGCACGATACTGAACCTGAAGACATCTAATGAATTATATAGGGGTATTAATGGAGGCAGGCAAAACGTAGGCTTAGCAAATATTTTAAGTCGTGTATGGGGCAGAGTGTGTCAGCGGGTGTCTGTGATTGGAAGGCTGTCAGATGAAATCCTGTGGATGGCAAAGTCATCTTCTGCTTTTTCCCGCTCCTGTGCGGCGTCCTCTTGGTCGCACGCTCATCTCCACTTCTTGTGGTCCAGGGCGTCCGCTAGGTCCATGTCGCCGCACTGGATATCTTCCTTCAGCCAATACATCCAGTGTTTTGTGGCTGTTCTCCCCGCCGCTTCCCTGGGGCACCAAGGTGCTCTGGATCACGTGTCCGTACCATTTGAATCGTGCTTCTTGCATCTTCTCCACAACTGGCGCCGTGCCCATGAGCTTTAGGATGTTCGTGTTCGTGACATGGAGCACTTGGGTTGGGTCAGGCTTAGCGTGCAGCGAAGCATTTGCATCTCCACTGTATGTAAAGGTCTGCTGTGGTTGGCAGAGTGATGTCACCAACTGGACGCCTGAGCATGGCTGTTAACCCCTAATTGCTCCAGGAACTGCCTAACCCTCCATTCTCAGTGGTACGTCACTTTGGGTAAAACCATCTGATAAAGAATTCGTGAGGGTTAGGGGCAAAAGATCCCCACAAATGTGAAAATTTCCAAATAACACTTGGGACCCCCTAATCTCCCCCTAATCTAAACCTGTTATCTAGCCTGACTGATAACAGGTTTACTGAGGTATTTTGCTATCCATTTTAAATGAGTACATCTTGTTTTTGTATAACCAGGATGCATATTTGTAGTATAGACATATTTACCTGAATTCCGTGTATCTGTTATCTGCACATTTGGCCAGAATCCTCACTGGACCTAAAGCTCAGGTCTAATTAAAGCAGCTACTCATTGAGGAAGAGCAAACAGCCTTGCATTAATACATTAATTAATATGTTTTGCTTGACAGGAGCTAATAAGCAGACTCTGAAACTTCTGTAACAGCGAAGGCAGCGTCAGATTATGAACAGACAAGTGCTGATTGGCTGAGATTCCTTACAGGGTTCTGGATATAGTCAGAGAGCACAGGGAAATCAACGGACAGGCTTTGATGCAGCCAAAGGTCTCCATTGTTGTGTGATGGACAAAAACAGGGTCCAAGTAGAAGAAAAGATGGTTTCTCACACATTATTAAAAAAAAGATTTCCTTTCAAACAAGGTTAGCGATTTCATGCCCCTGCTAACAGTTAACAGTAACAGTCAACATTGACATTTTGTCATTATATTGTTGGTATATAGAACCGGGTTTTCTTTTGAAGAGATAAATAAGCAAACTATATGATAAGTTCTACTAGTCTAACAAGTCATCAGCATAGTTTTTCATTGTTTGAGCAGGCAGGAGATATTTATTCTAGAACATTCCATCTGTAGATTTCATGTCCCAAGACCCAGTCTGTCCAGGAGCAGATCAAAACATTATTTCAGGTCAACAGTTACAATAAGGCGAGGGTGAATTTGTCAGCCCAGTAACATGATACATCAGAGGCCAAAGTAATTAGTGTTTCTGTGATTTACCCACAAAGACAAGGAATTTTTTGAGGATTGAGTTGGTGTTGCTGGGATTTACCTCATATGATTTACACCATGAAAAACACATACAATCTCTCAAACACAAATCTGACAAGTGTGACAGGACAGAAAAAACGCACAGTGGCTAAGCTATTCATGACCAACAATCACTTCATCTAGAACATTTTCAACTGGGGATTCGCAGCAACTGAGATCTCACTTGATGGTACAGAAAACATTAATATTCATTCAAATTTCTTCATATTTCAGGACAGTGACTCAGACCACTGTATACTGAAAGCCTGAAAATATCTGCTACGGGTAAAATTTAAATTGATAAAGAAACTATATCCTCAAACAGCCCACTCATACTGTATAATGTATCCCTAACTTTACATTTACATTTATTATTTCGGTAAATCCCAGTAAATCCAAAGTGACATACACATGAGACAGAAAAAATTAACATAAAGCTCCGATGACCAGAACCAGCTGGAAGATAAAAATAACTAACGGGAAAATAACTATACTCACAAATATCACCCAGCTGAGAATCCAAGAAGCAAAGTCTAGTATCAATATACAGAACCAAATACCATCAAGGAAACCAGGGGCAGGTCCACAACAGAAAGCTGATGACTACGGTGGAAGTTTGGGGGAAGTTCTGAAGCTCTGCCCCCCCCTCCAAAAAATAACAGGATGCTGAGTCCTGACACTATTTGAGATGATACCTACTGATGAGTCTACACTGACACTATTTGAGATGATACCTACTGATGAGTCTACACTGACACTATTTGAGATTATACCTACTGATGAGTCTACACTGACACTATTTGAGATGATACCTACTGATGAGTCTACACTGACACTATTTGAGATTATACCTACTGATGAGTCTACACTGACACTATTTGAGATGATACCTACTGATGAGTCTACACTGACACTATTTGAGATTATACCTACTGATGAGTCTACACTGACACTATTTGAGATGATACCTACTGATGAGTCTACACTGACACTATTTGAGAT
>JAODLD010000056.1:4602015-4614366 GCA_026781065.1 Mormyrops boulengeri | reverse complement strand
GAAAGTTTGGTTTTGCAAGAAGAGTCAGAGGTTTTGTGAATGTAGCTTGAAAATTGGGTTTTGTGTTCACAGTTTAGGGAAAATGAGAGCAGCTTTCCAGGAATGTGTCTTAGCAATCGAGAAAAACTGTAATAGCCAAGCACAGGACATTTAAGTTGAATTAAATCAATTAAGCAATTAATCGACTGATTTTTCAGAAGACAGACAGTGTTTCATTGCAATAGCAAAAGTTCAGGATAGATGAGGATGATGGGATAGATGAGGATGGGTGGCTTAGATGAGGACGAGTGGGATAGATGAGGACGGGTGGGATAGATGAGGACGGGTATGTTAGTCGAGGACGGGTGGGATAGATGAGGATGGGTGGCTTAGATGAGGACGGGTGGGATAGATGAGGACAGGTATGTTAGTCGAGGACGGGTGGGATAGATGAGGATGGGTGGCTTAGATGAGGACGGGTGGGATAGATGAGGACGGGTATGTTAGTCGAGGACGGGTGGGATAGATGAGGACGGATGAGAAAGATGAGGACTGGTGGGATAGATGAGGACGGGTGGGTTAGATGAGGACGGGTGGGATAGGTGAGGATGATGGGATAGATGAGGACGGGTGGGTTAGATGAGGACGGGTGGGATAGATGAGGATGGGTGTGTTAAATGACAACGGGTGGGATAGATGAGGACGGGTGGGTTAGATGAGGATGGGTGGGATAGATGAGGATGGGTGTGTTAAATGACGACGGGTGGGTTAGATGAGGATGGGTGGGATAGATGAGGATGGGTGTGTTAAATGACGACGGGTGGGATAGATGAGGATGGGTGGGATAGATGTTCAAAGCACCTTCAATGATATGAGCTTACAATGACTTTGACTTACAAGTGACAAAGTTTTTAACAGGAGGCCTGAATCCATCTCATTAACTTAGGATGGGTAGCTATTACTGAGTTCAGCTAAGTGACGCTTAAGATACAACAGTAAGTGTCCAATTTCTCTGGCTGCTAGCTGAGGCAAAACCCTAAGCCACCCCCAAGGTGGGACTCGGAGCAAAATGCCCACAGTGGCCCTTCTCATTTATTTTTTCCCTGTTCCTGATCTTGCGTTTAGTGGGGCTGTCACACGATTTTAAACTTGTTGTTCTCATGTCAGCAGCTTAAATAATTTACAGCCAGTTCCTTCATGCGGGAGGTAGCTGGTTTCAATTCAGTGACTGGCGTTAATATCCCTTACTGTCATTGGCAGAAAATGAAGTGTCTATATGTGTCCATGTTCTCTGATGATGATCCGTCCCTCTGGCTCACCTCCTTTATTCTTCCATTTTGTATTGTACTCTCTGGCTGATTGTCCATTGTACTTGTACACTCAGTGTAACTGGAAATGATTCATCACCTTGGCCACCATTAATCTCACCTAAAATCGATTCGATCTTTTTGCTAGCTGTCTTTTTTTTTTTTTGACCCATTTTTTTGTTTACTTTTTTTGTTTATCCAGGGATTTATTCATTTGTTTTGATTGCGTGTCCACAAACCAGAGAACAGGCTAAGATCTGAAACCATTTTGCCATTTATCTTAACCCCTGTTTAACTACGTTCAGCTGAAATGCAGTGCTTGGAAACGGTGACTCAACACGCGGTGTCTCCACAGAAGCAGTGGCTGTTCACTTTGACACTCGTTCTGAGGTTTTTAATAGGATTTAATAGAAAATCCAGAATTATGTGAGCATTCTGTATAGAATTAGTTGTTTCTGGGTGTTGCGCATTCACGTCTTACATATAATGCAGTTCATGAGATTGATACCTCCAAACACATTTGTTACGTTACCCTCTAACAATACTCCATGACTGATTCCCCAGTGGAGTTACGTTATGAGCCTGAAGCCAAACCCGGGAAGTGCAGGGCAGGAAGCAGGGGCCGTCTAGGATGAGATGCTAATCCATCACAGGGCCACACAGTAATCTGTACAAAAGCATCTTTAGGAACTTAAAGGACTTGCAATGAATACATATACTCCAACACCTCCTGAAAAGGAGGTTTTCTATATTACTACTTCTGAACAAATCTATCAATCTTTCTCTGCAAGACTGATGTTAAATTCTGAAACCATCCAAGGCCTCATCACTAAGTGTTGGTAGGTTTGATTGAAAGTTACCGTCGTATAGAGCGCGGAAAGCCCCCATTTCACAGTGAATTACTGCAGTCAGACATCACTGATGGATTTGTAAACACAAGACAGCGTCGTCAAGCAGTTTTGCCATTTAGGAAATTTAAAGTCCACTGAAGGAAGATTGTCACTGTGACTCTGGAAAGCAAGGAAGAGTGGTTATTGTATGGGCCCCGTAGGACAGAGAAAATGCCGGTCTTATTCAGCAGTGCCTTCTAGTCTTTAGCATCAAGCTGTTTTATTACAGCAAGCTTTCTGAAAACAAAGCTGCATTGAAACACGGCACTCAGTCCAATCCGATCCGGTACGGTTGGTAAAAGTAAAGACTGCCCCTGCGGTTTACAACTGATTATTTCAATTAGCAGATCTAAATTGGATATGGACCTGCTCACCCAGACACAAGCCCTAACTTGTCAAATGATGTCATTTGATAATCAATTTGGTATTTTGGTCATTTGGTAATTAGCATTAGCCACTTAGCATTCTGCCAGAGCATGAGTGGATCTTTCACTTCAGCCCTGAGGTTAATACCCTTGCTTTTCCCCTTAGTGCCCCGGGAAAGTGAATGCCCTCAGAAAATCATGACCAAGACTTGCACCTGACGGAAGACACTGGAAAAATCTGTCAACCAAAAGCCCTCCCCTCCAGAGGTCGCCCTGCAAAAGATTGTGGTGCTGTCTTAAAAGAAATTGATCAAGTCTAAAAACAGCATGGAAATGACAGAATGACACTAAGCCCAAAGTTCACATGCTTATCTTAGTGACGTTAATTGAATGGCCTGATATCCTCCAAGTTAATCCTTCAGCAAGTAAGTAGGTGCGATATTCTGCATGTTTATCACTAGAGGAAGATGGTCTCACACCACCAGAGCTGTAAGGCCTATTCCTTATGCGACTTTATGTGAGCAATGTCTGTATTCTGTGTCCTGGAGGACCAGTTTAACCCTAACCCTAACCCTAACCCTAAACCCTAATCCTAACCATTTGCAGATTTCCCTGCCCAAACACACACACTAAACCTGGAAATTAGCTGCTTATCTAAATAAGGTGCATTTGAGCAGGAAAATCTTCAAACTGACCTTCCAGGACTGGAATTGGGGAACGCTGGTCTTGACCCACTGTGACTCTGTACTGGACAAGCCTCTATGGAAATTGGATGGATGATGGATTTATTGATCAGCAACACTAAACATTCACCTTCCGGTTCATTTTATAAAGTGTCAGCTAAAACTACATTATACTGAGATTTGGCCTGAGAGATCCAGCTAATGTTCTGGGCTAGGGGTGGGCGATATGGCAAAAAATGTCATTTCTTTCAGTCTTTCAGGGTCCATGATCTTGTCATGATATTTTTGTATGTTGGTTTTTTTTTTTACTGAATAGTACCACCAAACTAACTCCACAACTTAGAGAGCAATGTTGTCCACACGGCAAACAGGGAGTGTGTCACAGGCTGCACACTGCATGGTGCCAGGGTGCAAAAGGGAGAGAGGAAGAAAGCCAAGGTCCTACTTACGGTTTTCTTTTACTGGATTGTTTGTGCATCAAAATGGATTTGGCTGACAAAACAACTTTAGATGCATATATGAGCCATGTAACTGCAACTGATAGAATGTGCACTCCAGCACAATAGTAACGATCTCTCCGGCAGATCATGGAAACATTTTAATGACTCACAATCTCCTCAAATGGCAGACCCCTACTCTGGGTTACTACAGCAAGGCTCCTGTGGGACTCGAATCAACAACCTTCTGGAGTCACACCCTTAATCCTTATACCTACGACTAATGGTACATATGTATTTAATATTAACAAGGGAAGGGTGTAACTTGTAAATGAATACACTCCTTCCAAAAAAAATGTGCCACACCCGAATTGCGCAACATTAAGCTTTGGTCCATTTCTTTTTGCCCCGGAATGTACAACACAGCGCACTTTCACATAATGAACACACCTATATTAAATCTATAGTCAACTCAGAAAAGGTCTTGTATGATTTTACCTCTGATGAGATACACAAGAGCAGATAATGAAATCAATTCAGAGTAAAATTCACACACGAAGGAGAGACAGAACCCGGACACACCTCTGTGGGTCCCATTATCATAACGCCCTTGCCACGGCGACGACAGTCCCGCTCCTTTTCCGGTTCCTCCATCAGAAAATGTTTTACAGGGCGCCGAGCTGACAAAATGATGAACAAGTGTTTTAATACATCCATCCCTGCATCGATGGCAGCCCATTTCTCAAGCTTATTCCAAGGCAGCGACGGACTGCTATGAAAAATGCCCTGTTTACTCCCCCCCGTCCGTTGAGCCACTCACGTTTGCATGTGGCATTCGGCTGACCTTTAAAGATTAAACAGACTAATAAAAAGTTGATGAATAGTTGCTTTGTTACCATTGTATGAGTAGGCTGCCGCTATTAGCTGCTGCTAATGGCTATCATTACTGTATGCAGGTCCAGAAAACTCTGCCATAACATTGTAATATACAATGCATCACGCCTGTGTAAACAGCATGTATACATTAATAATTCAGATTAAGATCTTTTGTAGTGTCTTTCAGACCAGGCATGGGGATCATCATCCTTAAGGTAGTTAAAGGTTATATTTAAGCTCTTTTCCAATTAGCAGAATGGAATGAAAGTGCAGGGCTGTGAGTTAGATGGCATCGATGGTTTAGCGCTAAGCTGCACATGTTCGGACTCCACTGCACTTTATCATAATCATTTGGATAGCAGGTCGATCCCCTGGCCAGCCAGGTGGCTAATAGAAATACCTTCCCTATAATCCCGTGCAGTGGCGGACACTGGCAATCAGGACTGCACTCCTCTGGTCTCTAGCTGCTAAAGTCATTAATTTACATTTACTTATTCATTCTGCAGTTAGACAAAAAGATGGTGGTTACAGGATTAACCAGAACATGTTTGGAAGAGATATATAAAGAGCGACTGCAAACTTTATCCCTTTCTCGAGTTTTTTTTTTCTTATTCCTGAAAGATTCCAAATTAACGCCTTTTCAAAGGGATCAGACACCTGTACTAAAGCAGGATCTTGCCAGAGGAGCCCATAGCACCAACACAGGCTGTGTAAATATCATCCAATACAAGCGTTCATCATAAATTAACAATTTTAGACTCCATACCCATGTGACCCTGCATAGGACAAGCGGGTATAGAAAATGGATGGATGGATATTAGTTGTCACTCATTTGTTTAGCAGTTTAGTGGCCATTTTAAGAGTCAGGCAGGATGAAGGACGACACATGGCATAGAACGGACCCAGACGGGTCACACTGAGGTCCGGCAGCTTCTGGCTCAGCGTGAGCTCAGAACCGCACAGGACTGACGATCACTCCAAAAGTTTTCATTTAAGGGAAAAAGAAAATCCTTTGTTAGACTCAAGTCAGGTGCACATGGTAAATGCAGCAGGAAGCCTGGCACCCGTGGCGGGAGTTTACCGCCGCCATCACGACCTGACCTGGACCGCGTAGCGCTCGTCAACACCATACACCATAGCCACCAGTCATCCACCGTGACAGGTCTGGCCCAGGCGAAGGACACCCATCTGATACAGTATGTGCGTAGCAGTCCGACCCAATCCAATCTGATCGGATCATGTGTGCCTGGCAAGAGGGATTTAAACCGACAGCCGGAACGAGCAGCGGTGGTTTGCACCAGGGGACAGGCCTTCTATAGAAAGGCAAACGGTTTTAAGGTCTGATATCACTGACTTTTTGACAACAACACAAAAGACCCCAGTAATGTAATTTCTGAATCTACTTATTCAAATACCCCCAGGGTATGTGAGAGAAACCTTGCTCCTCTCAAACACGCTCATAAAATCACAACAATATCCAATACTATTGGGACCACACTGCCAGATCGCAGCTCTCTCAATCTGCCCAAAGTAAATATCCTCTAATCACATGGAGTTCATTCCACTAGAACACATTAGAATGTCTGAACAGTACATTTTACTTGCAGTTACACTGTCCACTCAATGGCCGGATCCCCTGCATAGCAAAGCAGCAGACCCATGTAAAGGTGGTATGGATATTGTTAACAGCACCCAAGAGAAGTCTAATCCTAACCCTAACCCTAATCCTAATCCTAATCCTATGCCCGGTATAAACAGAGAAAAAGTGAGCAGAGGCTGATTTACTGGGTGCAAGCTGGATGTACACCTGTCTGTACTGGACATTCAGATCTTTACAGGCAATAAACTGGGGTGAAATGATCATAACAGAGGTCTAAACTAGGGGTTTTCAAGCTCCTAACGCAGATATAGGAAAATAAATAGAGTCTGAGCTTTCAGACTGTTACAGACAGATATATAGATAGAACATAGAGACAGACAGATAGACATAGAGAGAAGAGAATCTTAGATTAGATTAGATTAGATTAGATTAGCATTAAGGGTCCAAGGGGGAAATTATGACAGACAAACAGACAGACAGACAGACAGATAGATAGATAGATAGATAGACAGACAAGCAGAGAAAGCACCTCGTTCCGCATTCAAGACCGTCACGTTAAAGAGACTCGTGAGTGGAGGCAGCCCTCGGCGAGCCAATTGGCCATCATAATCATCGCGCTCATTATCATCATCAGCTGACAGCTTGCCGTGGCTTTGCGGGGGAGTGGGGATGGGCCTGGATGACAGATGGAGCTCTCAAAGGTAGAACAGGCTCCATCCCGGCTTTCTGCTCGTCCATCACACGCGTGAGAAGTGTATGCCATCCAAAATAAGACAACTGAACTCTCGAACTTGTCATTATCGAAGATGTTTCAAGAACAGGTCCTTCATTTCCTTGTTTACACCCAATTCCCATTTACAGTACAACCTGGAATGAAAATATGATTTAATGCATTTCTATTAAAAAAGAGAATTACAGAACATATTAGCGTGCTTCACATTTGAGGAGATGAGAGGTAATGAGACATATTGGTTGATGTGGCATGCGGACCCTTGATTTTATCATATGTCCCTGGGGACGGTAATTGAATGAGCACAGGGCTGATTAATCCAGGCTTGCAGTTCTCTTTAACAGCATTTGACAGGTACGAAATGGCTAGGGATACTTATTTAGCGGGACTCTTGACAGTATCAACACCTCCTATGGGAAACTGGGTCTCATGCACTTTTTCAGTTCCAAACTTCATCAGACAAAATTACATCACATTGACATTCATTATTAATCGCGTCTTGTTACAAACGCGAACGGAGCAATGCCTTGTCTCATTATTTTAATTCTAGCCTCTATACTGTACCATCCTTTGATTTGGCAAGAGCTTTCACGTCAATACATTGCTAGTTGAAGAGTTTTCTACCAAATTCTCCATGTTCTCATTCCCGTTTGCAAAAAGAATATTGCCCTTACGCACAAACTTGACTGCCAAAATTAATAGGCAGAACACAAGTCACCCCCTTGTCCATATTGTCAAAGTCCCTTGTGATGTGAAAGGTGGTCAGCAGTTAACAAGCCGAGATGTCTGCGAAAGCTCAACTATCATCGCACCTCCATAGGTCCAAGGCGAGCCGCCAGGTCCCTAGACCACTCGGTTCGGAGACCAGCTGTTTGTCAGCCAGAGGGAATAATGAAGACGCGCAGATGTATTCACCGCAAGAGCAGCCCCTTTAATGTTCTCGTTTTTTCAAAGAAATGGTGATTTGGCAGGACTGTGAGTCACTACAGATTCAATACGGATCTCGATTCTGATACTTTCTGCAAGAGTCAAAGAAGCAATGAGATGCTTAGGAACACAACACTTGTTGTGTAGTTAATGGCTCTTCTACAATGAAATGTATGCAAATACTAAGCAGATGCTTACCACTAATGGTGGGACAAATGAGACTCCCAAACTTAGAGCGTCGGGCTCCGCAGCACCGCTATTGACATCCCAGTTTAACCCAACTAGAATGAACAAAGTAACCAATGGGAAGAGGGCTAAATCTGACAGGTCGTGCCTAATGATTCTTTGAATCATGACTTTATGATCCTCATGACCCCCCCGAGACGCTTATAAGTTGTGTCGAGGGAGGATCCACACTGCTGAAGTCACATGACTCACTTCAGCCTATGACGGATCACACTTCCACACTACTCAAAAGCTGACTCTCCTCAGCCAGGCACTCAAACGGCTGCCAGAATGATAGACAGGAAGTGGCAGTTGTTTTTTTTTTAGGGTGGGGGGACAAGATGGGCCATAATTCATACAGACAGACCAACCCTATCAGTGGTCAATGATATGTTTTGATGGGGCCCACTGGGGCCAATCAGCTTCCAGCTGGGGCCAGCGCCCCTGTGACGCCACCCCTGCAGAGACTGAAGGTCTTTCAATGTCAATAGTGTCTCATGAGGTGTTCTGCTCTCATGAAGAGGACACTCCAACTAGCACGTGTGGGCGACACATTATATAAATGAGGCTGCAGTTGTCATGCTCCACATAGATGCCAATGTGCCAATTACACGTCCATTCAACAAAACACTAAACGAAAAGCCTCACAAACCCAGCCTCAGCACGTCTGCGGGTCCTTGAGCGAGGCCCTTAACCCCCAGCTCCCTGGGCGCCGCTACAGGTGGCAGCCCTTCGCGGACAACTTACTCTGCAAAGAGCAAGTTGAGGGAGGGGTAAAGAGAGAATTTCCCCACAGGGATCAATAAAGTATCAATTATTATTATTAATTATTATTATTACTTTGAGGTCACACAGTACAAAAACCAATCAAGTACTAGACCACCAATTTCCCAGTAAAGACCTATTGGCATAACTGGACCAGCCTTAAGCCTTCCAGAACTTTCCGGTACCTAATTAAGGTTGTAGCAATCCAGAAGCTCTCCCGGGAAGCTCAGAAAATAAGACAAGAGTTCAGCTTACAGCGTTATGCCAGTGCATCTCGGGGGCTGTGCAGGAGCACCATAGGAGGAGAGCATGCAAACCGTGTTCACACAGCAGCAAGCCCTGACTAATAAAATAGACTGTCACCTTATTACAGCTCTCTTTGGAAGCATTATTGTTAAAGTCTGAGTTTTTAAGATATGCGTTAATGAAAGCCACTCAGGGAGCAAGAAATGTGTGCGGATCTTCCCCAGGGGCCCTTAGCAGACCTCACCGGCTCTGCTGGGCCATTGTGAGAAAAACACAGTAGTTTATTTCAGTGCAGGCCGGCATATTTTTACTTCATCAGTCTACCTCCCACACGCATCATATTTGTTCCATGCAATAAAGGCGGTAAAGAAAGTATCTCACAGCAATATGTTTTCACAGCAAAAACTTATTTCGGGATTATTCAAATACACTCCTACTGATGACAATAAACTTCACTCCAAATGACTTCCTAGCTGCAATTTAAATTTTAACAATCGTCTCCTGCCAGTGGAGTCCCACACTGTTGGGGACATTCATGCAGGCAGAACTTTGCACAAGTTCTGCTGAGGTCTGCAGTAGACGCACTGAGAAGAATCTGTGAACCTACTGGCTCTGTGGGGTTTCCCTCAGCCGAACCCCATTCAGCAGCCCCTCCGACTGCCTGCTTCAAAGCTAGGTGGCTCTAAGCCCGGGGGAATGTTCCATAAAGCAGGATTTCCCAGTTAGCTGGGTAACTTGGGCTTAATGTGAAAAATGCCCAATAGGAAGAGAGGCAAGTGACATTCCTATTGCACAATCCTTACATCTGGCTTATCTGGCTAATGGAGAAATCCTGCTTTGTGGAACACACCCCCCCAGACCTGTAATCTTCCTCACCGTATAAACATGGCAGCATCCTGAGCCCATAGCATCGGGAGTCCTGCTGCTTCTAGAAAAGGCTGCTATTTGAGAATTGCCGTTCACGTCTCGAACCTACCCTCCTGGGGAAAACCCCTTGCACTACCTATACCATATATCCGAACCTCACATCCCACACGTCCCTGAAGCTTTTCCCGAGGCTAGATGATCCTGGTGGTTCATAAACCCCACTGTGCTTCAAGACAGTATACTGATTATCAAACAGGAGTTTATAACCTGAAAGCAGTTAGCGCACAGCCGCGGAGCTTATTTTAATTTCATTTTAATTTAATTACTGCTTTTACAAAAGAGATGTCCCTGTCCTCATAGGGCAAAGTAGTGTTTATGAACCAAAGACCTGCAAATGAATTCTTAATTAATCATTGATCGCTGTTGAATTAATGTTGACTCAATTTAATTGTATGCATATTTTATTTTAAATACAGCAAAATGAGTAGTATTTATTCATTTATTTTGAAACCATAAAGGTACAGTAAGGGACTACTAGGGCTATTATAAAATTAAATATTTTAGAAGTATTGAAATATTATTTTATATTAATGATTGGTTTACATAATTCTAACAGTTTTCTGTGTGATGTCTGAACGAGTCTGGTTACTTATTAGTCATTAATAATAATAGTCAATAGGTTAGGTAAAAGTGTCACTGAATGAACAGGTTAATAAAACTGAGCCAATCTTTTTAGCAGAACGGAATTAAAGGTTTTGTGTCACTCACACGATTTTGTCATTTAACTCTACATTTGCTTTCATTTGATATGGAGTTTCACTTCTCGCTCTAATACTTCTTAGTCTGTCGATACGCTTCTTTTCAATGAGACATTAAGCCTCAACATTAATCTCGGCCACATGTACTTTATATTTAACTGAACAAGCATCAGTAAAATTCTTTAAATTCCCCTTGAAAATAGACCCAGCTGCTGCAATATACAGCATTTCGTCTTCATAGTTCAAAAAATACAGGCTGAAACGTAAATGGCTGGGATATAGCGCCATCCTCAGGCTGACCGGGCTCTCTGTGCTTGTCTGAGTAGTGGGGTGAAACTGCACCTTGTCAATACCATTAGGCTGTGTTGGCCTCAAGCTCTGGGCAGCCCATTCTGTTTTATGGCAGAATCAAAGTAATGGTAATAATGACAATTCTAAGCCAAACAAGGAGGGTTCCAACACGATGTCAGTGGACATCGGCAGGTACGAGATGAACCATCTTCTCAATATCTGATATGATGTGGAGGTCCCCTTTATTTGCACTGCACAGGCTTTCATAGGACATGCCTAACCCAAAGTAAAATGGAACTCACAGATAAAGTTTTGCGCAAAGAATTATGGGTAACTCGCATGGTACATTATGCAGCAGAAAAGAGCACTGACACACCCAACCGCGATAAGATACCACAGCGTGGAGCAGCACTACCTATGCAAAATGGTACATCTCCACTGGACGATATGGAGGAGGTGAAATAAAGTCATAGATTAAAAGCGGAGCTAAAACAGTCTGCACTCCTCTTTTGTTTTATGTGGAAGCAATAACTGTGTTTAACTTCAGCTGCCTGTAGTATTTCTGAAAGGAAATACACTGAGTAACTTTCTGTTAAGGTCACCGAAACACTCCAAGAGGAATACTAGCCTATACATTTGGTATAACCCTAAGGGTTTTCTCTAAAATTCTGTTTTATCATAGATTCTAAAGTACTTGGAGTTTCTGAAGTTTATACTCATTAATTTTATCTGGTCTTTAATTTTTCCTGGTGGTCCTTTGAAAAAGAGATGGAATAAAACCCAAAGTACAAATATCTTAATTCATACAATTTCCACATCAAAAGAGATGTAGAGCACAGAATATTCATATATATGTATATATATACACACACACACACGCACGCACACACACACAGGTTTGTCTTTGTGGGGACACCATTCATTTCTATGGGGAAAACTCTGATCTGAACATGATGACCTTAACCCCGACCCAGCCCTAACCTTAACCATAACCTTAACCCCCACCCAGCCCTAACCTTAACCATAACCCCAACCCAGCCCTAACCTTAACCATAACCCTAACCCTAAGGTCAAGACAAACACTTATTCCTTCAAGCTCAAATAAAGTTACATCATCAACAGGCGACAAAGACCAGCAATCTGGCTGGATAGACAATGTTCTCCGCCTTTCTTTAGAGATTAAACCCTATTTGCCATTTGCACAAGTATATTAAAGTATTTCTCTCTGCCTGACCCATCTTGCTCTGCATGCGGGAGAAACTTTGGGGTCACAGCACAGGGTCAACCAGAGCACAGCCCCCCTGGAGCTGGGGGCTGCTCAAGGGCCTGCTGACATGTGACTGTCCTACCGAGGCTCGAACCAGCCAACTTCCGATCACAGGGACATAGCCCGCTGACATGTGAC
>JAODLD010000056.1:4544260-4555147 GCA_026781065.1 Mormyrops boulengeri | reverse complement strand
GTCCTTATGCTGCCTCTGTGTTCCGAGAATGTCCTTATGCTGCCTCTCTGTGTTCCGGAATGTCCTTATGCTGCCTCCCTGTGTTCCGTGAATGTCCTTATGCTGCCTCCCTGTGTTCCGTGAATGATCTTATGCTGCCTCCCTGTGTTCTGTGAATGTTCTTATGCTGTGCCTCTGTGTTCCAGGAATGTTCTTATGCTGCCTCTCTGTGTTCCCTGAATGTTCTTATGCTGCCTCCCTGTGTTCCGTGAATGATCGTATGCTGCCTCCCTGTGTTCCGTGAATGTTCTTATGCTGTGCCTTGTGTTCCAGGAATGTTCTTATGCTGCCTCTCTGTGTTCTGTGAATGTTCTTATGCTGCCTCTCTGTGTTCCGGAATGTCCTTATGCTGCCTCTCTGTGTTCCGTAAATGTCCTTATGGTACCTCTCTGGGTTCCGTGAATGTCCTTATGCTTCCTCTCTGTGTTCCGTGAATGTCCTCATGCTGCCTTTCTGTGTTCCGGAATGTCCTCATGCTGCCTCCCTGTGTTCCGGAATGTCCTCATGCTGTCTCCCTGTGTTCTGTGAATGTTCTTATGCTGCCTCCCTGTGTTTTGTGAATGTTCTTATGCTGTGCCTCTGTGTTCCAGGAATGTTCTTATGCTGCCTCTCTGTGTTCCGTGAATGTTTTTATGCTACCTCTCTGTGTTTCGTGAATGTCCTTATGCTGCCTCTGTGTTCAGTGAATGTCCTTATGCTGCCTCTCTGTTCCGTGAATGTCCTTATGCTGCGCCTCTGTGTTCCGTGAATGTCCTTATGCTGCCTCTCTGTGTTCTGTAAATGTTCTTATGCTGCCTCCCTGTGTTCCGTGAATGTTCTTATGCTGCCTCCCTGTGTTCCGTGAATGTTCTTATGCTGTGCCTCTGTGTTCCAGGAATGTTCCTATGCTGCCTCTCTGTGTTCCAGGAATGTTCCTATGCTGCCTCTCTGTGTTCCAGGAATGTTCCTATGCTGCCTCACTGTGTTCCATGAATGTTCTTATGCTGCCTCTCTGTGTTCCGGAATGTCCTTCTGCTGCCTCTCTGTGTTCCGGAATGTCCTTCTGCTGCCTCTCTGTGTTCCGTAAATGTCCTTATGCTACCTCTCTGGGTTCCGTGAATGTCCTTATGCTTCCTCTCTGTGTTCCGTGAATGTCCTTATGCTGCCTCTCTGTGTTCCGGAATGTCCTCATGCTGCCTCCCTGTGTTCTGTGAATGTTCTTATGCTGCCTCCCTGTGTTTTGTGAATGTTCTTATGCTGTGCCTCTGTGTTCCAGGAATGTTCTTATGCTGCCTCTCTGTGTTCTGTGAATGTTCTTATGCTGCCTCTGTGTTCGAGGAATGTTCTTATGCTGCCTCTCTGGGTTCCGTGAATGTTCTTATGCTGTGCCTCTGGGTTCCGTGAATGTTCTTATGCTGTATTTCTGGCGCTGAATAGCATTAATCGGTTCCTGCTTTGCTTGGACATTGTTGTGTAGTTCCTGCTCCAATGCTGCTTACACTTGTACCTGCACATTCATCGGAAGCTCAGCCTAGCCGACTCCTCTACAGCAGTTATGTTCATAATGTGCTGTTTGTCTCACTTGTATGTCGCTTTGGACAAAAGCATTCGCTAAATAAATATAGCATTCTAAGTGGTATTTCTTTTCTTTTTTAAAAAATAAAGCATACATGTTCCTTAGTTGCAATCCAGTCCTCAGGGACCCACAGACAGTCCATGTTTTTGCTCCATCCCAGCTCCTGGAAACACTGTATTTGTGGAATTCATTATAGTGTCTACAGCAGGTTCACCTTGGCGACCAGTTCATAGAGTTGAGTTAAGGCGTATCTGATTGTACCTGGGGCAGCCCAAATCGACAAGTCAACACAAAGTGTTGTCAGCATGAGAACGATGGAATCGGAGGTGCACTTGAGACATCATTAGAACTCAAGGCTTCATTTTACATAGAGTGCATCTCTATTTACTCTGACGCTCCCTCCATTATGCACTATTCTGCGCTGGGGGGCTTCACACTCCATCAATGAAGCATCAGAACATTGTGCAAAAATTAATTCATTCATGGCAGGTTGTCGATTATCTCCAGCATACAGCCCACACTGGAAGCATCGCAGAAGTTCCAGTTCACAAAGAGCTCCGACGTAAATCACTTCCCACACTGGCGAACTGTGAGCTTCTGCCATGTTATCCGGTGTATTTACGTATCGAGTGAAGACTCTGTATGTTCTCTGAAACAAACCATGCCCTCTCCCAGAGGGCAGAGAAAAAGGATTCTCCGTAGATTATATACAAAAGTCTGAACCAGAAGTCTGTCAATGGAGATTTAACAGTGTATCAAAGAGACGGATCAATTCATATTCAGTTACCAAATGCCCAGACAGAACTGGCATGATCAGAGCCCTGGAAGGAAGCATAACAGACAAGAAGACTGCAGAAAAAAAACAAAACACGCAGGAAAAAAAATGCTAAAAATAAGATTTGTAGACACTGTATACACAGAGGTGGGGTCCGACAAAGACCCAGGGACTGTGAGGTATGGACAGAGCCAGCCCACCATGTTGGGACCGCCTAGGGCACCATTTGATTAGGGGGCGCAAAACAGCGAGTGAAAACAATCGGAATACCACAAGCTGCGTTCCGTGACATTACGCTTATTTACACTAGTTTTGACATTTCACTTTTTTCTTGTGGAAGAGACTCAGCCAGAAACCCTGTGCTACTGAAATGTTTTTAATATAAATGAATTGAGAAAATTATTTTTCTGCTGCTCTGGGCGGGGGAGCGGGCACTCAGCAGAACCTCATCAAAGGTGCCAGAAGACCCAGGGCCGGGCCTGGGTAAAGACATGCGCTTCTGCCATTAAGTCCTTTAACTATATTTACTAACCATCCATCGACCTACAAACAATCCAATCTGATGAGCCAAAACTAGCAAGCACCACCTTCGAGGAAGGGGGCGCCACATCATCACAGGGTTCATGGTCACACACTATGAGCGATTCAGAGACAGAGCCCTACACACAAAGAGCAAAGCGAGAATGGAAGCCACAAGTGACAGTGCTCACCGCTGAGCCGCTGTGACTCGCCACCATATAGATATATTTATGGTGCAATTGCTTAAGTTGACACAAACTGCGAGAATGAATGAAAACATGGGAATAGTGTTGAACGGTGAGTGAGTGAGTGAGTGAGTGAGTGGAGAATCTTATTCTTCCTTCTGAAAGGAAACAAGATGTGTGTTTGTCACAGCATGGCTTAGTTCAAGCGTTCTGGGAAACACTCCCCATTCTGTTCTGATGTATCTGATTACTTCTTATTCAGACAGAATCTCAATCCCTTCATTGAAAATTCATCAATAGTCTTCTAATCAGCAGACATGGAAATTTTATTGCTGGGATGGTAGCGTGTGCAGTTTCTCAGTGCCAAGCCATGACATATAACAGCTGTGGGCTGACCCACGTCAAGACAGTCCGCTGTGGTGAAGACCGTATCTCTAGCAAAAGAAATCAAACAAACCTTCGACTTCACTGGAGGGATGACACAACCTTCACTGCAAGCCCAGCTCTAAAAACAGTCACAAAAATAATAATAATAAAGATAATACATTTAAGAAGCAAGTTAGAATTAAATAATAAAAACAGTTTGAAACTGATGACCAGGGTCGCCTACACTTGGTGTCCAATAACAACCATATAATATTGTACACAAGCAAATTTTAAGTTCAGATTATAATGGTGCAGGACTCCCTGGAAGACCTGAGCTTTTCTACATGCTGAAATCCAGAATGAAAATGACACCATAATAGCACTGAAATCATTTAATGAGCATTATATTAAAAGCAAGAGTTTGGTTTTACCAGCTACACATCAGCGGGCCCTTCGGCTGTTACAGTAAAGCCACGATGAAATATTAGGGTTTTCACAAGCACTGCTGCTCCCTTTGCCTAGAAATGAAAATAAATAAACCGAGACCATCATTAACATTTAATACTACCTTGGTCTGGCAGCTGAGGGCTTTAAAGGCTAACGATCTTCACATGAAATACCTAATACACACAAACTTGCTGCCACGCTAGTGATTAAATACTGATTTATTTATGCTACTAACTTTGCTTTTATGTGACTTACATAGGTTACAATATTGCACTTTGCTTTCATGTGACTTACATAGGTTATAATGTTGGACTTTCCTGTGACTTAGGTTACAATGTTGCAGTTTCTGGCAGCCAAATTTTTCCCAGGACAATCTAACTTACGTACCTCGTCGAAGGGTACAACAGCAGAATCCTCTACCAACGTTTCTTTCACAAGTCCAGCTCCATCATGCGAATAAAAACTGTGTGACCATGCATGTGAACTTTGGCATTTTGTTCATTTTCTGCTTGTTATTCGTTTTCACAGATCAGTTTTATTTTTCGGACCACCTGTCCCCTTGAGCAAGGCACTTCAAAAAATAAACTGGCCGTACCAATCTGAGCCCAAGAAGCCGATTTAGTTAAAATAATCTGGCAGGCAGAAGTGTATTGTTGATCTAAAAAGCAGTACGTCTTTCTGAGGGGAGGGGGGACCGTGAGCAACATATCATAGAAACACTGACTAGAAAAACGTGACTGTTCATCATGAGTGTAATCTCTGAATGAGAGAGGGAAGCACAAACAGAGAGAAACCTTTCATCACCCATTACCATGAGCCATTAGTCTTTGTCCAAGTCTCCCTCCGTATCATAATCTAATCTACGAATCCTGGCTTTTACCCCACAACCAATCACAGAAGTCAGGCGAAGGCTAATAAACCAATCACAGGAGTCAGCCAGAGGCTAATAAACCAATCAAGCTGTGCGCAAAAACCTAAATTAATCCAAACGGAAATTGAATTAATGTAAATGCAAACCCAACTCATTTTAAGCAGCGTCAGTGATTTGCCGGAATAGTACATTTATATAATGGCTTCTTTTGAAGAACAGGTTCAGAAAATGAACTGATCAAATATTTATTATGTTTAACAAAATAGTAAATAGAAGTTTCTGCCTTTCCTTGTCATGAAGAGAAGCAGGTGCGGAAATCCTGTGATCAGCACGGATTCTGCTGGGCACAGCTGGGGTGATATTAAGTAAGATAATGGAAACGCTGCATGAAAAGGACATTACCTTTGAAATAGCAAAATCACAATTATGCGGCTACAAAGGTGAGTCATACTGGCTCGAATGCCAATTAGCGGTATATAAAGGAGGTCTGACAATCACAACTGTGATATATGACCATTCAAAGCAACAGTTCCACTGAGGCCGAAGAGTCGGTGCCGAAATTGCAGGTACATAACCAAACATGAAAAAATGATTTACTGTAATATGTTAAGGGAATAGTCTGGAATAGTGCACGTGCAGCACTGCTAAGAGGGACAGCGATTGGTCATATCCATACGCCAAGTCCAGCCAGCCACGCCCAGTGATTTGTATCAGAGTCTCATCTGTCAAATCACCAAAGCTTAAACAGAATTATAAGCAAGACTAGGTTTTTTTTTTTTTCCCTCATCATAACGAAAGTCAGTCCACACAGAAACATAATTGGGGGCAGCATCTATTGTCCAAAATTGAAGATCCAAGTCCCAACTCTTCACTTTTCAACCTTTCTAGTATTAGGCCTAACTCGTCTTACATGCTAATACATCGACATTGGTGTATCTCATGTTTTGATGCATTCTACTATGAGCCTGATTACGACACGTTATTTTTATTTATCAGATGGAGTCAGATTAATTGAGTTTTAATGCTCATTATCTCACTGTACAGGTTACTGTACAGTTAACTTTTGCCAGGAAACTGTGGTATGTTATTCAAATTAGCTTAATGCGGTACATGGTGAGAGGGACCCTATCCCAGCAAATAGATGGATTAAGGTGGGGGACACGGTAGATCAATGTTTTTCAACCTTGGGGTCGTGACCCCATGTGGGGTCGTCTGGAATTTAAATGGGATCCCCTGAAATGTCTAATAATTGATAAAAAAAATTACTGATAAAAAATATTTTTTCAACTAATTATTATTCTTTTAAAAATTATGATTAAAACACCTGGCTAATCTGGCTACTCTCTATTTGCAACACAGTGTAACAAACATGAACAAAAACTAATTCTAGAAAAAAAATGTCTATGGGGTCGGCAGAAATTTGTGACAAATGGGGTCACAGGCCAAAAAAGGTTGGGAACCACTGCGTTAGATGGAAAGCCACATACATACAGCTAATATACTCCTGTCATTGTGGGGACTCCATACATTTCTGATGCCATAACCCTAATCCTAAATAATCCTAACCCTACCCAACCCTAACCTTAACCATATGTAACCAAACTAAATATAAGACTTTTGGCTATTTTAATTTCTTGACTGTGGTCACCGATTTTTAGAAACTTGAGTTTCCCCTGTGGGGACCCCACAAAAACATTTCAGGTCCCCACACCGTCATATAAACGCGATCCACACACAGACTCACACACACACACACACACTCACACACTCAATAGGTCAAAATGATACTAATTAGCCTGAATGCATGTTTGAAGATGAGCACAATGTCGGGAGAATATGCAGACTGAACTAGGACTGCAAAAAATTATTGCTTTAATAATCGATTAATCGTGTGATTAATCAGCCTGGTTTAAAGAAAAGTGCAAATGCATTATTTAAAAAAAACATCAAGAGATCTTTAAGTCATAGTTGTACACACTTTACACAGATTGGAGAATCTCTATTTAAAGTGACAAACTGGTACTAAGGCTTTACAGCCATGCTGAGTGAGGTCAGTCTAGCAGAAGTTGCAGGCAGACTTCTTTAACAATGTAATATTAAAATGACTCCACACTATTCGCACAGTATTCGCACAGTATTCGATCTTGTATCGTCCATTCGCAGACGCACCCACCGTCTCGTCACATTTACCTCTCTCACAATTGTACTTAACACACCAACATTAAAACTGCTAGGTGCTGACATCATTATTCGCGACGTATACAGCAAACCACAAAAATGCGACTAACCGATTACAAAGTTCACCGCTAGCTATTTTTATTGCTGATTTAATGATGTTATTGATTAATTGTTGCAGCCCTAAACTGAACACCGAGACCAGGGGCTGAATCAGCCTCCCAGCCCTGGAGGTGAGAAGCAGCAATGATACCGACTAGTGCTGTGCTGGGGGGTGAAATCAGTCGAAAGTCTTTTTGTTCCCTTTTCTGGCCCCCGCCAAAGCAGCAGCTTTTTGTTAGCCTTGTGGCTTTGTTTTCCCTTCTTCTTTTCGGCTGTGTAGGTCACCCACCCCCTTCCTCCCAGGGGAAACTCCCCATATCATGTGGTTCTACCCTGAGCTCGACTTTCCCACGCTGGCCGTTTACTCTGCCCTTGATTCGATGTGATTCTTTAACATCGCAATAATAAATAATAATAAGCAATAAATGTTGTTTCACATGCGCCCAGATCCACAATGTATGACAGATGAGGTGTTTTGTTGTAGTTAACATTTGGCAAATGAGATGAGATGAAGCCTGATTGGACAAAATGAGATTAGATTAACTGTGAATGGACCAATTATTTTTGTGTTAACAAGGCAGGGAAACGAATGGGTCATTAGATAGGTGTCTCCAGGGCAGGTTTGTCAATACTCTGAGGAGAAATGAGAATGCTATCGATTCATGTTTCTAGTTAATTATACCGCAGCCACAACTTGAGATACAGGGGCTTAAGGAAAGCGATTCGGGAAAAGTGCACCGATCGTTAAAGTCGCCATGATACTGTTTTAACCCTGTTGACTTTGCATTGACATTACGCAAGAAAGAAAATAGTATCATAATTAAAATATTCCAACTTCATCTTTCACTGATGACCACTGTGTCTTTTATTAAGACTAACTCTAAAAAGGAATGATTTGCTAAACTCTGGCTTTTGTGAATGCACCATTATCCATCAGCTAGGAGACCGATACCCGACAATAGCAGAGAAGTTAAAAACATCTTTAGGGGTCTTTTGACCTTTGCCTGATACCATGACCCCTACCTTTGTGTTTTGCCAAAGTTAATGGAGCAGAAAAATAAACGGATTTGTTCTGGGTGCAGCTGTCCTGTGACCGCGGGCACAGACCCTCTAATGCACACGGTCCGCTGGACTTCACGTTCCACACGCTGACTTGTGACAATAAGCCACACACCTGCAAGTTTCGACTGATGAGTCCTTCCAGCTGCCAGCTATTTGAAGGCCTGAAAAGCAATGATGGGTACAGACTGGCACAGGGATTAGCTCAATTAAGAAAGCGGGCCAAACTGGAAACCCAGAACGTGCACCCACCCACCCAGGCAAATAATCAATAGTAGATGGCGTTTGTCAGGGGGGTTTTTACCTCTGTGACGAGGTAATGGCAGAAGTGTCCTCATGGTACAGCAGAAGAAAGACGAGACGATACAGCTTCTCACCACTGTTTGTTGTGTTCCGGGGCCCCAAAGCGCCATTAGTGGGGCCCTGAAACAATAAACGGGGCCCCTTTTACACACCACAATACAGAATGACATTCACAGTTTTGTATTGCTTGTTTAAATTGCTTGTTTAATCCCTCGGCAAAGTGTTAATATCCAACTCAGGCCACAGATATGTGCTCATCTAAACGGATGCATTTGGACTCTAGTTAATGCATTAATAGGCCGGGTTTGAAACAGACACCGATTCTTTGCATGTGAACAAACCGTGGAGTTTGGTGGGGGCAGGAACCGAAGCAGAATCACAAGCGGTGCAAATTGGAAACTTCAAACAAAGGCACTATCTGAAGGCAGAAGTACAGAGTCAAACTGCACCCCTCTAAGCCTCTCTCCAAACGCTGACAGTTTCCCCAACAAATGAGAGTCCATGGCTTTTAAATCCGAGCGAAAAAGAAATACTGGTACCCCGTTAATTAACAAAGGCGGCACTTGCAAAGCAATTTCAGGTTCAGCGCTAACGACAACGTTCAAAAAAACCAGACACCCATCACAGACTTGGCAGAGCAATTTAGTTCATTGCACTTTTGTTGGGGAAAATCTTTTTGTTTGTTTGTTTTTTGGTTCTTACGGTGGCACAGTGGTTAGAGCAGCAGCCAGACACTGTCAGGGTTGCATGTGTGCTAAGCTGCCATCATATCATATATACCCCATTCGAATGCTAAGCTGCCATCATATCATATATACCCCATTTGAATATATGACTACTTACATCAACAGTGTAACATGGTACAGTGCTTACTTATTCATAATATTGTATAATATTAATATGAATTCTCATCTATATATATATTCTCAATAGTAATACTCTATATATATGTGGTACAGCAAATCTCTGCCATCACTCTTCTATACCGCTCCATCGCAGTCCTTGCTGCCAAACTGCATTATATCTTCATTATATCTGCCTAAGTCATGCATCCCTCAGACAGCACGTCTCAGTGACAGCGTCCTGCCTTCTCCTTGTACCGTCGCTCTCTGTTTGTGTACCCTCTCTCCCCCGCAAACGCCTCCAATTATTTACGGACATTACAAACATTGGGGGGGCGGGGGCGGGAGCGGGGGGGCCGTAACGACAAGCCCGGCCGGGGTGTCAGGCACGCGTGACAGTCCCCCGCTATCTGTCCTCATGGTTCACGAATGACAGGTGAGAGCACGGCATGAAATATTGGTGGGAATGATGTGTCCTGCGCTGACGTGGCGTATGTCGTTATCGTGGAGCTCGATAGTGGCAAGTCATGCCATTGCAGACGCAGCTTTACTCATTCCCGCGGCCGCGTGTCAAACCGTGTGCCGAGACGTCGTTGGAGGCTTCCAAGTTATTTTATTTTTATTATCGTTACTTTTAATGGCATTTGAAGAAAACAAAAAAAATTAAGAGACCAAAATAACTGGACAAAGAACAATAACAAAACGTCCCACTGGCTGAACAAAAGACAAGCACAGTTTCCCCTGAAGCCTAAGGAGCCAAACCTGCTCCCTCTACCATTAATCTTCCAGGTAAGGAGACCCAGAATCATCACCAGCTATCTTTGGGATCCTGCCACACAATGGTCCTCCAGACCATGTATGAAAAATCCTACAGTCACAGTCACTTCCGATAGCATATAGATCAGTGTTTCCAAGTCCAGTCCTCGAGGACCCACAGACAGTCCATGGTTTTGCTCCCTCCCAGCTCCTGCAGCTAAAATGAGGACTGTCTGTGGATCCCCAAGGACCGGATTGGGAAACACTCATATAGAGGTATGGCAAAGGTGGTTGTCACCTCAGTGGAACCCCTTACATTATGCTGAGGTTTCCTTGGCTTAGAAGATCCTTTCTGTGGCAAAGCAGCTTACAGTATATATAACGTGTGCATGTGCAGCTTACACAGAGTGTGCATGTGCAGCTTACACAGAGTGTGCATGTGCAGCTTATACAGAGTATGCATGTGCAGCTTATACAAAGTATGTATGTGCAGCTTACATTAAACACAGAGTATGTATGTGCAGCTTACAGTAAACACAGAGTGTGCATGTGCAGCTTACAGTAAACACAGAGTATGCATGTGCAGCTTATACAGAGTATGTATGTGCAGCTTATACAAAGTATGTATGTGCAGCTTACAGTAAACACAGAGTATGTATGTGCAGCTTACAGTAAACACAGAGTATGCATGGGCAGCTTACACAGAGTATGCATGTGCAGCTTACAGTAAACACAGAGTATGTATGTGCAGCTTACAGTAAACACAGAGTATGTATGTGCAGCTTACAGTAAACACAGAGTATGCATGTGCAGCTTACACAGAGTATGTATGTGCAGCTTACAGTAAACACAGAGTATGTATGTGCAGCTTACAGTAAACACAGAGTATGCAT
>JAODLD010000056.1:4523459-4540812 GCA_026781065.1 Mormyrops boulengeri | reverse complement strand
TGTGTGTGTGTGTGTGTGTGTGTGTGTGTGTGTGTGTGTGTGTGAGAGAGAGAGAGAGAGAGAGAGAGAGAGAGAGGCAGAAAGAGGGCTTAATTGGTGGAGCCATAACACACACTGAAAGCTGTACCCTTTCCCGTGTTGCTTGGATTAAACACTTCCTGTGCACAGGAAGTAGTTAATCCAGGCAGCATAGGAAGTGGTTTATCCAGGCAGCACAGGTAGTGGTTAATCCACACATCATTGGAAGTGGTTAGTCCAGGCAGCATAGGAAGTGGTTAATCCAGGCAGCACAGGAAGTGGTTAATCCAGGCATCATAGTAAGTGGTTAATCCAGGCAGCACCTGCTTAACCACTTCCTGTGCTGACTCGCTGTACTCAATAGAGTGAAGTTATGTAGGCAAACTGTGAAAAACTGAATGAAGTATGTAGTGTTCAGTATATTTCTCATTACTGCTTCTGACATCTTTGTTAGCATATCCCACAAAACCAAAATAAGCATACTTTCTCATAACTTCAATTAATATGTTGAAGTAATTAATAAATATTGTTAATTAACCAATTCATCACCCCCTGGCCTTTTTGTAGGTCACTAAATGCCACATGACCAGGGGACACGTGTGACTGAAATTAGCTCCAAACACTCCTTCTGAGCTATGGGGGTCGCTTCGCTGTGATTCCAAGCTTTTCCCGTTCGGTCCATGGGGGTCTCGGCAGCCCCATCAGGAGGAGCCTTCGCTTTCGGAGAACTTCCTCAGCCGTATTGGAAGCCCTATCTTGCAGGCCAGCTTCAAAAGGGCTGGGGGCAGGGGCTGAGGGGAGATTGGGGACGGGGAGGTAAGGGTGTGTGTGTGTGGGTGTCTTTGGTATTTCGAGGCCACTCAGCCCTCACTGACCCCTGTCACAGTACCCCCTAATGTCAGCTGCAGAGAATAGCACCATTTCTGTATTTTTATACCATGGGATGTTGGATCTCACATAAAAAGTAAAAAGCAAGAGGTGAGAGAGTTCGACTCCCATAAAATGACCGGGGACCCCTAAATATTTGTTTATATCTTGCTTCATGGTTCTGAGGCCTACAGATTAATTATACTGCAGCACCAGCCAGGAATCAGGCAATAATTCATCGATGGGCTGTACTTTAGTAAAGCCTTTGCATGCATGTGTTATTTAAGGCTCAAAATCAACAAAAACATCAGATTTGTGCGTTAGAGCTGAGTCACAAGACAGTGTCTGGTGACACATTTTTAAAACGGAGGCAAAAAAGAAACGTGCGGCATTTGTTCCCAGAGGATTTTGCATGCCACACACCTAAAACGAATTTAAATTGTATCAAAGCCTTAGCGGGGTTTGCATGCGGTAGACGATTTGCAGGCCTGTCTGACACTTGGCTGTGGTTTGGTCACGCTGCCCTGTAACGTCATTTTCACGGGGCTTGTGGCCACAGGTTTCTCACAGATGAGACAGGTTTTGGGATTTCTGTTGTTGGATACCTTACATGTTTATTCCGTTGTTATTTGAATGTTTTGTATAACGACAGGAAAAATATGGGGCCATTAAATAGTATTTCCTGCAAAAAGCACCCGATGCCAATAAAAAAAAAAAGGCTTGAAGCTGAGTGTGCTTCTGTAGTCGCTCATAGCTATACTCTCACTGAAACTATTTAAACTGTTAAAATGCAGTAAATCTCACATGGGGCTGCAAGTGCAGTGCTCACAAATGCAATGAGGAGAAGGTTTCACACCATTTCCCTTAGTTCCTCTTCAGTAGATTGTTATACCCAAGTGGAGGTTTATCCCTGGATTACTGCTTTCTGCCCGAATTGGTAGGGAGGTTGTGAACACCAGGGTTGTGGCGGGGGGAGGGGGGGTGCTCCATAGTGTCAGGGTGACGTCAGCAAACAGAGTGATGAGCTGTTTGGCTGTGCAGGTCTCTCTCTGCCCTGAACTTCACTAAGAACATGAGATGACCCACAACTCCAGTCCTGGCAGGACAGTATATGTAGCTATGCAGATTGGACGATGGTGCTGATGATCACCTATCTCCCAGTCCCTTATCTTGATCTCAGGTGTGTGTGTGTGTGGAGAGAGAAAGAGAGAGTGTTTTTACATGTGTGGGGAAGGGGGGGGGGGGGCAGCATTGGGCACCAGGCTGTGATACACTATGCATGTGACGATGACGACGACGATGATGATGAAGAGCATGATGATTATTATGACAACTGTGATTATTATTATTATTTGTCTTCATTTTTTCACACCCATGTGTTTCATAAATGACAATTTTTAATGCAAATTTGCCTGGCAATGGTCTGGCACACTTCATGATGACTCTAAGATACTAATAATAGTACGATCATAATATTAAGAACAATAGCCATGTAGTCTGTGTATATAGCTCTTAATGGTATGCAATAAGTGACTGGGTTTACGGTTGCCAGAACTGGCAATTATGAGTAACTCTCACAGATGAGATTAAATACTCTACTGGTAGAGTATTTAAACAAATCTGGCAACGCGATATCCTTTCAATCTATTGAACAATAAAAAACAGAGGATGGTGGTAATCCTACAAGGATTTTCCATTTTCACAAATTGTTCATTTACATAATTTTCATTGCTAACATCCTCCGTGATTAAGTTTTTTTGGCAGATAATTTATGAATATTTCACAAGTTTTATGCACTACCGAGTTAAGCATGTAAATTTCACAATCCGGTAGCATGATGCATAGTTTGAACCCTAACCCCGGTTAATCCTTCCTGACTTCACAGCTTTATGTGAGTCACTGCAAGTGTTAAACCTGGAAAATGTTATTTTATGAGAATGTGGAACAGAAACGGTACTACGTCATTCTTAACAATTCTTTAAGTACCGCGGTACTCCGTGCCTCGTTACCACACTGCATCAGCCAGAATGCCCCCCTCTTCTCATCGATAGCACAGCAATTTTGCTCATTTGAACAAATGCTGCAACATTACAGAGTGCCTCATATTTTCGAGTAGGCCTTCCAAAGCAATCATATTAACAGGCCTTGAGAGCAATGACATGTGGACAAGTCTTTTGGCTGAAAACCCCTCAGCGTTACTTAATAACTTTCCTTTAGAGATACCAAGCAGTGCAAGGGACAGCATCAGTGGGGATCGCAGCCCTGATGCGCATCATAAAGGTGACTCCATTCCTGCACAGCAGCTGAATGGTGTGGAAAGCAGTTAGAACCCAGACCTGAGCTCTCATCTGTATTGCCTACTTCGTGGAAAGGATGACTCACACTGTTTTTCTTTAACTCACCCCAGAAAGAAAAGCGTTGTGGAAAATGTTTGATGCTACATTGTGCCATAACTCTGTTTTAAAACAGGCCACAGATAATAAAGCACGATGCACAGGAGAACATGAATGACTTCACACTGCACTGAAAAAAGCATGATGTACACAAGGCTGTATGCAGTATGCAGTATATGTATACAATAATCCACGATTTGGGAATTCTTGTCTTACTGACTATTGGGTATTTGGGCTGCACTAGCAATTCAAACTGCTCAGGAATAAGAGATCTGAAGCTCTAGTATTTTTGCCAAGGGATAGGAGAGAGTCCTAAGAGTACAACAGTAAACTGTAAGTATAATTAGTTTAAAATCTTCATTGTTATAGGTCCCTGGTAACCAAAACATACTGGGGATCAGTAAATATATTTTGTGACTTATATACATATGTATAACCCACCTACAATCATTTATTTCTGCTATGACTCTGCTCCAACAGGTAATTAAAGAAACAGATTATTAGTCAGGGAACAGCTTTCACCGCCCCCACACGATAAATCCCGCCAAACTGTCACCGGCTGCATATTACACTTTGTCACCATGTAGCTTAGCAACTGCATGAAAGGAAAAGTAAATGAATATGTATATTTGCAATGTGACACCATTGCAGTTATTTTTAAATGCTTTGAAAAAGAAAAAAAACTAAAGTTAAATGAATGAACATTGAATTAAATACAATTAAATGAATGAACATCACCAAGTGTGATTTAAGGGCACCGAGAGTGGATATTAAATATCCATCCATCCATCCATCCATCCATCTTTCGTACCACTTACCCAGTTTATGGATTTAGGTGTCTTAGTAGAACTGACATTAGTTTAGAATAAAAACTGTCTAAGTATAAAACATGATCTCTGTTCGTGGTCCTCACTGGTAATGTGAGTGAAGTACCACACATTGACCCTGCCTCCTGTCACAGGCCACTACATCCACCTGAGGAAACACAACAATGAGAGCACTGTGTAGCTATGAAATAATCAGACGTCCCCATATATAAAGACACACACACACACACGCATGTTGGTGTACCTATCTAAATGGGGACCGTCCATTCATTTCTATGGGAAAAACCCTAATCCCAATCAGGACACCCTTAACCTCTACCCATCCCTAACCTTAACCATAAGTAACCAACCCAAATACAAGACTTTTGGCATTTTTACTTTTTTGATTGCATTCACAGATTTTTATAAAACTGAGGTTATCCAAATGGGGACCTCAAAAGACGTCCCCAAAAGTAGGGAAATTTCAGGTTTTAGTACTTTGGGGACAATTTGGTCCTCAAATGTGATCTATGCAAACCCACACACACACACACACACACACACACCCCGAAATGGGCCTAACCACCAATAAAACATGGAGCAACCGAAAGCACTGCACACAAACAATACAGGCGTCGGTGCTTAGAAGCGGACGCTAGAAAGGAAGACTCACTCACAAAAAGCTTGAGGTGGCGGGCGCACACCAGGCCGTCTCCCCCATTGTTGCCAGGACCACACACAACGAGCACTGAAGGCTTGGGCTTGACCAGGGAGTCCAGCGGGTAGGTCTAGGAGAAGCAGGAGACAGCTCACACGCGTGAGCACACACACACATCACAACGCTTTAAGCTTCACAAGCATCCAGCCATTGTTTCCATTTATGGCCATTTCGTTTGACTATATAAACAAAAACACCGCGCAGGGGCGTCTCTTACCCGAGCAACAGCTGTGGCACAGCTGAGGCCGGCCAGCTCCATCAGCTGGTCCACACTGAACTGGTATTCAGTGAAAAGCTCCTCATCGATGCGCTGGGCTTCCTCCTGGCTTCACGTGTAAATACACACGCACGCACACAGGGGATCACACATCAATGCTAACAATATACACAGATGCTGCCAAACTTTGTAGAACGTATTAAACATGGTGGTAGGACCAGACACAGAGAGACAGATGTTTAGACTCACCCAAGGTATTTAATCGGTTGGGCCATTGACGACAGGCGTCCCGGGCACTCCAGATGGGGAGGAGCACTCCCACTAAGTAATGGACAGGATGCCCTTTGAGAGAGAACTCTGGCTCCTTGTGACGTCACCAGGACCCCAATCCCAACCAGGGTCCGCAGCCCCAACATACAGAGGGCGCTCTCTGACACTCCTAAGCATTTCGGATCATTCCATTAGTTCATGAAGATTTATCATGACAGGACTTTGTCCAGTGAATGTGATTAATGCTATAAGGATTGAAAATAAACGAACAGCAATATATGCACAGGGAGAGAGCTTGAGATTGACGCATTTTTAGTAAAAACCGGTACAAACATAGCAAGACACATTGTTCAGTAGTGTAATTGAGTAAATCACCCAGACTGCGTTCTATAACAGGGGTCCTTTGTCGGTGGATTGCAAAAACACGCAAACGTTGTTACATTGACGCAGACAGAATGGGTAGATCGATACGTCAGTACTTGCATCGGTATTGACTTAAAAATGTTATCGCCCATCTCTAATTTCAGTGCAAGTAGCATTAAAGGTAATATCCATACAAACGTAAATGAAAAAGTATATTATTATTTAATGAAGTTGTTATCTCGATATAATCTTAGAATGCTGAGTAACAATCTGTAATCAAGACCTACCTTACCCTGAAGACATTAGTTTAAAATAGTTAGGATAAAGCTGGCATGCGTTAAATCACATAACTAAGAACACCTAAGTTTAATGCATACTTCATAATTTTAAATTTTGCTATTACCAGCTTCACTTGTCAGTTAGCTATACTAGCTATTTAGGCATATTTCAAAGAGACACTTACCTAACTGCTAATCAGTGATTACTACAGTCAAACGTTCGTTATCTTTCAGTGTGCAAGAATCGATAAAACAGAACAAACCTAACCTTAAAAACAATGTATACAAAGTAACTCGTCCGCTTGCTTTTTCGCATTCATAGTTAATGGCATGAATAAGCCTCTCCAAACTGAATACCGCCACCTAGTGTACGGGATGATGATAATAACGCCGCCCGCACCAATATCAGAAAGCTCTACCGGTAAAAGGCTTAAAAAATACAATTACTCCGGAGAGAAACGTTCTTAAAAGGATACGTCATATCTTCAGTGAGCAGAAGAACAAACATAATTTCATTATCTCCAAATTGTTAAAGTTTATATGCACATATATGCATGAGTGCAAAATATGAGGGATGGGGAGATTTTAATCCCCCCTCCCCCCCAATAATCAAAACCAGCCAATACACCCACCTGGACCCACTTAAATGGGTGCGGACCTCAACCCCCCGATCCAGTGCTCAACCCAAAGTTATGCCTTTACAGATATGTGTATATGTGTAAACTTTTACACCAATCAGCCATAACATTAAAACCACTGACAGGTACACTGGATAACATTGATTGTACCATTACAATGGCACCTGTCAAGGTTGCCATTAAATATGAGGCAAGTGGACAGTCGATTCTTGAAGCTGATGTGTTGGAAGCTGGAAAAATGGGCAAGTGTAAGGATCTGAGTGACTTTGACAAGGGCCAGATTGTGATGGCTAGCTGTTTGGGTCAGAGCATCTCCGAAACAACAGGTCTTGTGGGGTGTTTCTGGTATGCAGTGGTCAGTACCTACTAAAAATGATCCCAATAAGGGAAACCAGTGATCCACCGATGGGGTCCTGGGTGCCCAAGGCTCATTGATGCATGTGAGGAGCAACATGCAGAGCATGATTTTCATTGTATGGTGTGACTGACTATTAACGCACATATGACAAACTTCTTAATCTCTTCTGTGCCTTTGTGTGTGACCGATTCTACTGGTTCATGCTCGTTAGTCACTCAAAGGAGCTTTTATCCGGAGGGGTGATCCACAATTTACAAAGCCTCTTTCTACCTGCGTAGTTGAGATTTTACCCTGGTGATTTGTAAAGTATGGGTGAGTATTGTGATACTTATGTTGGCATCTTTGAGGGATTTCGCCATGGGCGTTATAACCTACTGCTAGTGATGTGATTAGGTTCACGGTCTGTTTTAGTGTTCACGTCAACTGTGGAGCATTCACCAACTCATAACAGTACATTTGTATAAATAGTTTGGGTTAAAGCATCATTAAAAACAAATGGCTGGCAACTAACCCAACTAACCCAACTCCCAATGATAAAAATGAGCCACTTTCAAACGCAGTGCTGTGAATGCAGAGTCATGCTTCAGCTGAATATACACTGACTGTGTTCAGCGCAACTGCAGTTTGCCTTTAACAAAGGACAGAAAGCTGTGAGATTCAGTTTAAATTTATTTCATGTTACAGTATCATACACATTCATAAACTGGCAGAAGAAAGTTCACACAAAAAGCATACTGTGAAAATCCAAATGACTTTAACCATTGTTTTTAGTTTTGCTTCAACCCAAGTTTAATTTTTCTAAACTATATTTACTCAAAATGGAATACAAATTTTGAATACATACCTCTACGTCTTCACAAAATGTGTAGGTAATATCATTATCAAAACAAATCACTCATTCAAACTCGTTAGCTAAAAACCCCACAACCATAAACCTGACTTGTCAATTTAATCGCCAAGCGCATTTTCTTAGGTCTTGCAGTGGGACCCGTGTCAAAGAGCCAGTCAGCACCAACATCTGAATCTGTCTCGTTTTATGAACCCCCAGAGCTCCCTCCTGTGGACACGTGGTGTAATGACCAGGGACAACACTTTGAAATCAGTATCCTATTTACCTCGATCAAGAAATTCTTTTACAGTTCATTTTGCATAGGTAAACAATCAACAACATTTAAGGAAACATTTCTCAAATGACAAAAGACAAAAAATCCATCCTTCATTTTAGGTCAAGTTGTCTATTTAATATATAAAATACAGTAAAACATACGCAAAAGGGGAAGGTATCAAGGGACAAATGGATACTTTGGTACAATAACAAACACTTTTTGTAAAAGCAGTATAGAATTTTAATAACATGTCAGTGCATACTTTGTTTATGAAAATATACACAAGTTGTATATCATTCTCCAAAAACAACAGAAAAAAACATTTAAAATTTTCTTTACAACAAAACTCAAAGCAAACTAGCCAAACACAATATATTAACTATAATTTCTTCTTTTAAACTTTTTTTCTTTAGCTACATTTTCTCTTGAGGTTTACATTTTTAATACATTTGTTTACTTTTAAATGCATGAAGCATTATGTTTGAATACCATGCACTTTATATTACTGACGTCGTGTTTGTGTTCCATGGCCAGAAATTAAAAAATGTATCGTCCCAAGTTTCAAAAAATGCATTTCCAACCGAAAATTTCAGCATTTGACATTTTGAAAATTTAACTTCTGTTAGGTAACATGTTGGTTTCATTCATTGCTTTAACTAATATTACTATAATCACTTTATTACTAAACCGTGCAATTTGAACACCCCTTTGAATAAAAACAAAATCAAAAGAAACAAAATATGTATTTATAATATATATATTTATATATAAAATAAAACCAAAATCAAGATGGCTACCCTACACAAAACGACAGAAAAAGTAACAATGATATTATTATGATTATTATTATTTACTACTACTGCTTTGTTAAAATGTAATAATAATAATCATAATAACAACAATAATAATAATAATAAATGACAATAGAACTGGCACCAGCACAAAGTAACACTAGAAAAACGAGTGAGAGTTTAAAAACATCATTATACACTGGAAAGGGGTGCATGTTTTTCCTTTTTTCCAAAGATTGTCTTTCGATACCATAAATTTGTTTCCTTATATAGTTCTGACAGAGAACCATGTTGACGTTTTCAATGACCAGGACCCGCGAGTGTCACCGGCGAGAAGCACGGCAGCAGGTCGATGTGGCCGGTTTGCATCTGTCCGGAGCTCCGTTTATCTGCCCGGTGTTTCCACTGGGGGGCCTTCAGAGAAAGTGGACCGCTTCCACTGAAGACAAGGATGTGTGGCCGATTAGCAACTCAGGGCACGGCCGTGCGGATACACCTGGGAGGCGCGTCTTCGGCTTCTGCTCACGTGCTCTCAGTTAGCAAGTTGTGCTAATGCTAACACGTGCCGTTACCGCTCGTGACGGCCGAGGACCTCGTCGCTACGGACCAGGCGGAGGGCAAAGGCGTGTGATCACAGATCTGCCGACGGCTCAGCGTGTCATACACGGGGTCGTGATCCCATCTTCTGTCGGTAGAGCTGCTCGCTAATAACCGCCGTCTCCCTCAGCCTCCGCCCACCCCCTCCAGGTCCTCCAAACCAGCTGGGGGCGCTAAGCCAGCGAGACCCCTCATGACAGCGAGAGGCACCAAGCAGCTGGGGGCGCAGGCTGATCAGGGAAAGATCCAGATTGCTGAAGCGGCAGACGGGTAGTGGTACAAGAAAGTAACACTGGCCGGTAACTGGTCGATTGTTTAAGAATTGTTTAGGGGGTAGAGGTGTGGTGTGAAACGGGGGGACTGAATTCCTGGGGGAGAGTGCCTTTTCGTTTTAATCAGCTTTGGGAAAAGACCCACCCCATCCAAAGAAACAACAGGGGGAGGGGGAAAGTGTCTAAGAAGTGTCCTCAGTATTTAATCCCCCTGACGGACGGAGGAAAAGACGCAGCATACAGAGCAGGTAAGGGAGGCTTATCCAGCATCTCAGGTATTCAAGTTTCCCAACAAAACGAATTATTATTAAAAATGCAGAATGAACGGGGGAAAGCGACCAATATGAGCCACGGGATATGATGTCATCAGTCAGAGGCTGCCGAAGATGGGGGGGGTTCCCTCAAAATATGATCTGAATGCCGCAAAAAAACGTTTATGACCAACGGCACCGATTCTTCCCCGGAAATGACGTCACCCACGATATCAAAGCGTATATCAAAACGGAGGGGGGGGGGGAATTAAGGAGGCTGTGATAGTCACCATGGGCCAAAAAGCTGGCAGAAACATGTCTGAACCATGTGTGATCAGCTTCCATGTTCACCATCTCTCTGCTGTCTCTCCGCAAGTGCTAAGCAGACAGGCCGTCGTCTTAACGAGCCTAATGGAGAATTCCGTGCACGGCTCTCCTCTCTACCTCTGACCGATGGTGTCTCCCTACCTCGGAACAGGTGTGACTTGTCCGCCATATGGTCTATATGGTGTTCATCTTTCAGCAATTCTCGCACAGCTGTTACGAGAACGGCGGAGAAGCAAAGCTTGCAGCCATAACGCCGGCCGGTTAATTCACAGGTGAAACTTTTACTACTGCTTTTATTTTTATTGTATCCTTAAAACATTCAAGCAGCTAACATTTTATTTATTTAGCAGACACTTTTATCCAAAGGAATGTACATTTTTGTGAGATAACGCAGGGTCAGGCAGTCCCTGGAGCAAAGGACCCACTGCTGAAATCACTCTGCCAACCCCGGGATTTGAACCTTGACCTTCTGATCACAAATATTGAGGTTTAGCCCACTAAGTTACACACCACCCCCAAAATAAAATACCCATGATTCTGATCCAAGAAAACTGTTCAAGAACAACTGAAATGCACAAGAAATATAAAATATCAATGTGTCACATGAGGAATAATGTGCAGGTTCATTAAAAGTCTGTGAAAACTGCATTTAAACACCAAAACAGTAGGTGATGTGCACACTGAGCTGCTAACCTAATGTCATATGTGTGCTTTTCAGTCTCACTGACCTAGTTTATGGAAGTGAATATTTTAGGTTAAGTAAGGCCCTCAGGTTACTAGTGCATGTCCTTAACTACGCTACCCTGCACTACCAGGCCAGAATTACAGGTGAGGTTGTGCATTTAATCAGAGCAATATTCATTTCTTACAAGCATGATGTCCATTCTATATATAGAGGGGGGTGTTGTACAATGCATTTCAGGGTCCTGGAAGATCCAGTGCCTGACTTAATTATAAATCCATGAAGAAAAATATCCGTGCAACTTTCCAAGCCGATGCCTTCTGTAGTGGTCGTGCGTCAGAACCATTTTATATGTTATCAAAACAATTTTTCACAAATGGGTTTTCGGAACAGGGGTATTTTGAGCATTTTGGCTACGGTGGGGTTTAGTGGGTCAGATTGGCCCTGCAAGTGCCGTTGTAATCAGAACAAACAGATGAATCAGATGAGCTTTGAAGGATCAGCATAGATCACAGCAGATCAAGCTACATTAAAGCAAATTCTGTTTATTTAACAGTGTTGATTAAGGCAGAATCCACAGTGGGGAGAGAGATGTTCTTCCAAAGGCTGTCTAATCACGGCTGTATTAATAGTTTCTATTGCTTTTCAAGATTTGGATAAAAGTTTTAATTACTGGCTTCCAGTACAGCGATTCCTCCTGAGAGTGTTGCACGGCCCATCAATGATAATACTTGTTTACCGAGTTGTGGGCTATTGGTAGATACCAAGAAACAGGCATCACATGGTGACGTGCAGACGTTGCACATGCAGACGTTGCAGGTATCTGGGCACTCGCGAGCAGAGGAGAGCCTGTGTCTCAGTCCTCAGGAAGCATCTGGATGGGGGGGTCACAGGGAAACTGCAGGCATACTGTGGGAAAATCCTCACTTGTACCTTTTCATTCCAACTACTTTATAACTCAGTTATAACAGTATACAGTCATGCGTCGCTTAATGACGGGGTTATGTTCTGAGAAATGAGTCATTAAGGCATTTTCACTGGTTCAAATCCTGAGGCTCGCAGACTGATATCACTGTCGGGCCCTTTAGCGAGGCCCTTAACATCAGGACCAGTTGGCCCGGCGTTCTCACTGGAATGTTCCACTGCATAAACACATCAGCTAAACAAGTAAATGTATAACATGCATATATACTGCGCTTTATGTGACATGATCGTGGAAAGAAATGGCTTATGTTATGTTATGTTTATGAAACGGAAACAACAACAGTCTCGATATTTTCATGGTTTGAATGCATAGAAGACTTTCATATTTATGCCAAAGAATGTTGCATATTGATGGAACATTTCAGATATTTCTGGCTTTTAAGTTAACCATAATTCTCTACTCACCTCAAAATTAATAAGCATAACAACCGTTAATTAGTCACCTAGCATGATTTAGCATCACGTGATTTTGTGTTAAAGGATTATGCATTTTATTAAAAAACTTTCTTTGTCTATGGTAGTTTGAGCAACAGCCCCAGCTACAGAACACAGAGTTGACATTTAAGCTGCATAATATCTGTTACTGCTATCAAAACATGCCTCCGAAACCAGCTAAGTCAGCCTTAAGAACTAGCCTGAGGCCACTGGCTGTTCATTAGTCAAAGATTGTCCGTAATGGCCGTTTAGCCACTATTAATATGCAGCACAACATGAATCACGAAAACAAGAAACGGAACTCAAAAGTAATCAAAAGTAAACCTTAAATATAATTTTAAAAGCAGTTATTACTGCTGCCGACATCCCACATCTGTAAATAAGCATTTATATTCTCTAATTTTCAGTATAAAATAAAAATATTAATTGGAATATTCAAAACATCAGAAATGCTTTAATATCAAAGATCAAAACATGGATCAACTTCCTTGCATATGAAGCTTGACTGTTTAAAATGATGATTAAGATGGGCACGCTTCATCAGTGAGACCAGCTGACATCACCTTGGACGACCATGTAACAGGATTAACCTCTGCAGGTTGCTGTGCTTTTGTTGATACCAGGAAGTCACCTTCAGTAATGTGTTTTTGAAAAGGAGATTGCAGGCTTTTTAGATGTGTATGAGTGTGAAATTAGAGATCCTGCCTCCTTCAACAGGCTCCCTACTGTCAAAGTGATTCCCATCCATCCATAATATAACAGCTTTACAGCCAAATTTGTGATGAGTCCATGATTGTATAAAAGATACAGGAATGTATCACAACACACCCATGTAAAACACCTTGGGGTGACTCTGTTGTGAAAGGCACTATACGCGTATAAAAATGAATTGAACTGACCTGAATAACATTTGCTTCAGGAAGGAGCCTGCAATAGTTTCCTTTTAGCTATTTGTAATGATAGGGAATTAGACATGACACACCACCGTGACATTTATGTCTCGTAAAGGAGTGGTGCTTATGAGCAGTTAACAAATTTGACATGCAACCAGGAGAGATGAAGACCCCAGAGAGCTTTGTACCTCAGCTGGACCCTGGGAAGAGCTGCTATCCTCAAACACTTTCATGAACACCCCCCCCCCGGACAAAATGAAGTAATACAGTAGATGTCTACAAGTGGAAAAAAAGCATCCAACTAATTCAGCTGTTGGGTGAAGGAGAAACATCTCAGACAGATACTCCTGCTTATTAAATTAAAAACATAATCTCACAGAGGGGTGACCGGGAGCTCAGCGGGAAGCTTATCTCCTCACATCTCCAGCGGTGGCCGTTTCAATTAGACCAGCCACACTGCAAGGGGGGGATTTGCATGATCCGCTCATTTTTGTGTTCAGTTTCCATTGGGTTCATTGAATTTCACCTATGAGCCAAAGGCAGGAGACCCTACGTTTGCCTTACTGCATAAGGCAGTGTGTCCAGTCACTGGATGGAAGCTTTCTGTAAGGAGCCTGCCAGCTATCCATATGTCACACGCTTCCTGGGTACCGCTTCGCTGGCTGGGTTATAGACCAACATGACCTTGGCAGGATTTGTCACTAGTAAATATCTGGCTTATTATCCCCAGAAATGGGCCATGCGGAGAATTTCCACATGGAAGTCTGTAAGGATACGCCATAAGTCTTCATTCTAAGGCTGACAGTTATACAAAAGTGCAAGTAAAAACATGCTTGTCTGTACAGGTCTCATAGAAGAACATCCATTGTGTTCAAGAAAAATTAACCTAAGTCACCCTACACAGGACATTTGACCGAGTCACCCAATGCAGGACATTTAACCGAGTCACCCAATGCAGGACATTTACCAAAGTCACCCTACAGAGGACATTTAACCGAGTCACCCAATGCAGGACATTTAACCGAGTCACCCAATGCAGGACATATAACAGAGTCACCCAATGCAGGACATTTAACCGAGTCACCCTACGCAGGACATTTACCAAAGTCAGCCCTACGCAGGACATTTAACCGAGTCATCCAACGCAGGACATTTAACCGAGTCACCCTACGCAGGACATTTACCAAAGTCACCCTACGCAGGACATTTAACCGAGTCATCCAACGCAGGACATTTAACCGAGTCACCCAACGCAGGACATTTAACCGAGTCACCCAACGCAGGACATTTAACCGAGTCACCCAACGCAGGACATTTACCAAAGTCACCCTACGCAGGACATTTAACCTAGTCACCCAATGCAGGACATTTAACCGAGTCACCCAATGCAGGACATTTAACCGAGTCACCCAATGCAGGACATTTACCAAAGTCACCCTACGCAGGACATTTAACCGAGTCACCCAATGCAGGACATTTAACCGAGTTACCCAATGCAGGACATTTAACCGAGTCACCCAATGCAGGACATTTACCTTACCTTAGTCATTCTACATGGAACATGTGCCTGAGTCACACTCCAGCTCTTGCTGACTCATATTCTCCTCTCACGCATCCAAAAAGCTTCCTCTCACACTACCGCATCTTCAGTGCGGCTCACCACTAAGCTGATCATCCTGCCCCCTGCAGTCCGACCAGTGAGTCTGCACTGAGCTTTTGGCTCAGCCTGGCCTCAGTGTGACCTTGTGCCACAGGAGTGCTGGTGCGGCAGCTCTGACTGACTCTCCAACTCAATCAGAAAAGAAGACGTTACTCTCACTCTAAAATTGTCAGCATGGACCAATTCAATGCAATATCAACAGCATTAATTAAGGACAAAAAGAAGGAAATTCTATGGTGATCCTCTGTAGAAACAATTATCCAACAGGACATCTTTTCCTCCTTCAGTGGGTAGAGATCCCCCCCCCAAACAAATGGAACAGCCCTGGAACTGAAATGGCCTTCACATTTAAGAAGTTAAGATCCCCTGGGTCACGAGATTCAAAGTTTAACAGCTATAACATGCAAAAGCTTCTGCTATAGGTTGAGCTCTCGATCCCATTATTGAACTAATTGCTCTGTAAAGTAAAAAGTATTCTGAAAGCTATAAGGCTGCGTAACCGTAATTGAAAAAAAATGTTTCAAATATTAACTCTTAGGACCCGACAGACGCAAAATGTGACAATTTGCGCACCCAATAATCTCAGACTTGTGGACAGGTATAACGCATAGACTTGAATCGCGTATCGCTGGAATCCAGAGAACTTACTCGATCCGATCGTCCAAGTTGCAACGTTGTGCGGCTGAGAGGGTTAAGTTCCCTAGTCAGCTCCGCGGCTACAGTGTCAGCATACTCATAGATAAAATATGCAAGACAGACACATGCTCTGTTCCCAATTACTGGGAAGGACTGAAGAAAGATTTGCAGGGAACATGCAAGACCCGTTAAGAGGTACCTTCCCCTTAATTGTTACCCCATGAGTGTGGCCGGCCTAATGAGGACGGACTCATTTGTGTCCGTTGATGGGCATGTCTTGGGTCAGAAATGTACACAAACACAACGGCAGAAACGCAAGGTGTGGGAGGCTCAGCAGAGGGGCCTGCTTCTTGTTTTGGAAGGGAGAGGACACAGAGGGCCCCGGTCGGACAGGCCCTGTGGCACCAGGAGCAGCCTGGCATTAGGTGAGAAAATCCGCTAGGAGTGACTGGGGTTGTCTGCAAGACCCAAGATTTACAATGAGCCCCAATGGATGGAGAAGAGGGTTTGAGATACGATTTTTGATGCGATATCGGTATATATGCATTTAACACAAAAACAAAACTTCAAGTACTGACAAAGAATAAAGAAATACAATTCCGTGGGGGGGGTTCTCAGTTTTAAATCACTCGGACACATGACAGCACACAGGTGACTGATATCACTATACTGTTCGGTTCTGTAGCGATAGTCTTCACCCTCACCCAAGTTCGTTTGGCTCTGCAGTTGTCTGCCCTCCACTCTCCACTTCACTACCGTAACTGGAGAAAATATAATAATTTGGAGAAAATATAATAATTTTACAAAGATCTGGGAAGGCGTGGTGACGATTTACTACGAAAAGTATATGGAAGAATTAGGAATCCCAATAAACTTAATAAGCCTACATCCAGTCTCGGACACTGAAGAAAACTGCGGAAAGCGTCCCATTTGACCGGAGACATACTCTCGTAGAGAATGACTTGGAGGAAGACGTAAATTATGCAGTTAAGACATCACAGAAGCATGCGCCTCATTCACATATAACTAAAGAAATACCTAAATGAAAAATAATAATATTAACCTATAAATAAATTATTTATATTTACGAAAGTATTATCATAATATGTTAAGACATGAAGATGCGAATGTGTTCTGAGAAGAGCCGCAGCCTGGTATGGTACAGTATTTAAGACTAGATGTACTTCGGTCGTGACTCATTTCACATCGACAGTAACTGCAAATAACTTTGTTCTTGTCGATGGACCTGTCTGACAGAGTTTTGAAGCTGGACCTGCCATTCAAAATACCTTTATCTTTATTCATTATTTTTCCCGAGCTGCCATCCGACTCAACATGCGTTAATGGCATCAAAAAAATTTGTCCCGTTATAATGAATTCCCGTTGATGCCCTAACCCTAACTTTGACAGCCCTAATAAGAACATAAAAAAATTACAAACAAGAGAAGGCCATTCGGCCCATCAAGCTTGTTTGGGGAGAACTTAACTCATAGCTAAAAATCTTATCTAGCTCACATTAATTAAAAGGAACCCAGGGTTTTAGCTTGCACTACTCTAACAGGAAGACTACTCCAAACTCTAATTACACACTGTGTGAAGAAATGATTTCTCAAATCCAGTTTAAGATGTTCTCCCGCTAATTTCCAACTATGGCTATGAGTTCTTGTATTTACACTAAAATTTAAAAAACTACTTGGTTGACCAGCATCCAGACCAGTTAGAATCTTATATACCTGGATCATGTCCCCCCTTAGTCTCCTTTGCTCGAGGCTAAACAGATTCAGCTCAGCTAA
>JAODLD010000056.1:4509734-4523359 GCA_026781065.1 Mormyrops boulengeri | reverse complement strand
AGGTGGGGTCTTACCAAGGAGTTATATAATCGTAGCATCACCTCCCTTGACTTAAACTCCACACACCTAGAGATGTAGCCCAACATCCTATTGGCCTTTTGAAATACTTCTCCAAACGATTTTCCTGAAATGCGTGAAATCCTCAGAATTCCATTACCACTCATCCGATACAGGGATAGGTGATCTTGGAGCCTATCCCAGGAAGCACAGGCTACCAGGCAGGGGAATTCCCAGAATGCCAGTCTATCACCAGCCACACGCTCTGGGCAGTTCAGCGGTGTGAAGCAATATTGTGACACGCCTTTCATCTGGAGCGTTTCTACTCCATTTCCGCGGTGGCACAAATCAGCGTGCAGTTATATAGTGGCCTCTTGGCACTTCGGCACATCAGCTCAGCCCTGCCGCTCCATAACTACAGTAAATGGCTGCTTAACGCAGAGCCAGACAGACCGTTAAGAGTATGCTTAAATATCATGGGGGTGGGGGGCAGTAGTGTCACCCTCCCCAATACCCAAAACATTGGGTGTCTTCAGTTTGACTGGTGGTTTTACCCCGACATCTTATATACCTTTCCGTACAGACATCCTTCAGACACATTGCAGATTTAAAAAGCTCAGGAAAATCACATTTATTAAAAGTGTGACAATAGAGACTGTTTCATATTCAGGTCAGACGAAACTCCGGCATTGTGGAGAATCACAAATTAAGCGTGATAAACAGTGATAAACACGACCCTTGTCTGCTGAACCAGGGACATAATACCTTTCTTTCATCTCCATGGACCTGAACGTCTAAATGCTTGGCCCAGCACTTGATACTTACATATCAGCTCCTGGAAAAGCTGTATCCTCGTCGGGTGGTGAGAATATAAATGGAGTCATTCAAAAGAGGCATCAAAGCTAATGGCTTCACCTGCGACAGAGTAATGTGTTGGTCAAAGTTTTGTATTGAACATTATGATGGAAATGGCTTCCTCCCACACACAGGGTTACTTTGCACTTAAAGATGCGGTGTTGCTCCGTTCCCACTTCAGAGGCGCGTCAGGAAGCCACAAGCCTCATAAATGCATTAAAAATGCATGCCGTCGAAAAATGTCACGTAATCGGTAAATCTGAGACGTTACAGAGAAACCAGTAAAGCCAGCAAAGACAAAGAAATGCTCCCAGGAATGATCTAACTGGAAATTTCTAATGACCAAACAGCAGCCCCCTCTCACCCATCTTCCTGGTGCTTATCCAGCCCACGGCTGCGGGGCTCTTATGGAGATGAATGAACTTTGGAGAAGATGGCTTGAGCCAGCAAAATAAATAATAATAATAATCAAACTTCTGTGAGAGTCCAGGGAAAGACAGAGCACTCCCTCCCATCCCAACAGACACTGAATGAGAGGGAAGGCCGAGGAGAATTTACTAAAATGCCTGGAAACAAACTCAGATGCTGTAATTAACCCCACAGTGCCCAAAGTTGTGATGCTGTGATGATCTGCTCTGGGCTCAGCCCTTTGTTCTCCTTGCTGGATTGTAAACTGCAAGATGTATCCAACATCCTGTAGTGCTATTCAGATTCACATCCTCGCTAAACAGTGCACTCTGAAATACTCATAAGTCACTGCAGTGTGTAAACAAGACACACTAGAGTGCTCCATGTACCACAATGCAATGCGAAGGTGGCGTCTATTGTCAACTGTTAATTAGTAACTGATTACAGATGAGTGTAGGGGGCTATGCCCATAAAACATCCCAGCCCTCTGTCGCCTGACAGAAATATTTAACTATTTATTCGTTTGCTTGTTTGTTTAATTAGTTTTTACTTTTTCAGCCTCCTTTCTTTAGTGAACATTGGTTCCATAAATACTGAGAATCGACACATGAGCCCAGGACCAACAACAATATCAAAAAATACAAATAATACCTGGATTGAAGGACAATAAAGCACCCTGGAGCCGGAATAAAGCTGGCTTTACTTAAGCCAGTGTTGTGCCTTTTCACGTCAAATACGGGGGAGGAAGAAAAAACAACTTTTTTTCTTTTGATATTCCGTTCAGACAGTAGCCAGCGGGGCCGTATTTCATTCGCCTTTCGCTCGAGTCACCTGTGTCACTGACACCAAAGAGCGTCTGTCTGTGGCGTCAAATGCTATCACATCAGCCCTGACATCTTGGGTCCGAGAGAGACAGATCTTTCCATAATCCGTAATAATAAATTCCATAATCATTTATTCAGCCCTGAGTCACAGTGAGGCATAGTGGACAAGGCAGGACAACACTCTAGATGGAATATAACTCTGTCAGAGGGCACAGACAGGGTGGCACACTAAGGGAAACTCAGAGACGGCGATTAACCCGACTGCAGGGTATTTGGACTGCAGGAGGGGACGGGAGTACTCAGAGGACACCCACACGGGCAGGCGAGAAGAGCGATCCGGAAGCACAGAGCCCCACACTCACTGATGCCTTGCTACCCTCTATGAACGCCTCGCTCTCAGCTCTCAGGGAGGGCTGTATGACACCTTACTACCCTCTATGAACGCCTCGCTCACAGCTCTCAGGGACGGCTGTATGATACAGGGGCAGTTCTGGGAGTTGGAGGACTTACGGGGGGGCATATCATACAGAGGGCTGGACCTTATCATTAGCCGTTATGTTCTGTTATTGACATGGGAGGCCGCTAGTCAGCTTCCAGCTGGGGTCAATGTGACCCCACCCCTGTATACAGCCCTGGTGTGACAGGAAGAAGCCGTGGCTGAAGACAGTCCTTTCGTTCACATGCAGATATTTTAATACCATAAAATTCTTTTTTCTCTTATAGACCCCAGACAGGCCAGACCATGCTAATCTCTGTATTTGGTGTGCGGCTCAGCGGGCTAAGACACCAGGCTAGTGACTGGAAGTGTGCCAGTTCAAATCCCAGCGCGTCTGTTGGACCCCTGAGCGAGGCCCTTAACCCTGGCTCCAGGGGCACTGTGTACTGCCTGACCCTGCACCATGACCCCAAGCTTGCTCTGATTTGTATGTGTGCTTGCGTGTCTCATAGAGAACAAGATGGACAGACTAAGAGAGAATTTCCCCATGGACATCAATAAAGTCTCTATATACCAGTCAGTGTATCGCTTCCCCTTCCTTTTTGCTGAAGCCATAATGGCTACCCTTCATATCCCTTTCTCACCTCCATTAAACTCCCAGACACTAATAACTTACAGCCCGTGTGGGGCTGGATCTCACAGCTTGATTTCCTGAGCTCAGACGGCAGGAGAAAAGACGTGTCGCTTTAAACATGATAACAGCAGCTTGCTGTCCGAGCACCGCAGACGTCTGCCCACTGTCGGTATGCCTCACATAACCTTAAAAGAGGAGCATTTCACCTTCCTCGTCGCTAAATATGGATTATGAGGCAGCGGGGCCAGAAATACCCACTTTGTGCTGGTTGGTTAATAAAGGAAATCAATTGAGCGCGCCCGGGTGACATTCCGGCGCCAGTCCACGTGTCGCCTGCACGGACCATTATGTATGGGACAGTGCCTGACGCGGGGGCCATCTGTCACCTAGACACAACACGGGGGCGTGACCCCACAGCCCCTCTGGGGCGGTTCTGCCATTCGTTGTCTCCTCTCTGAGCTGGGGGGGGGGGTAGCCTCAAGCTGCCCAGCATCTACCCAGGGATCCAACAGCTGCTTAGCAAAGATTTTTACCGACACAAACATATCCATCTTGCAGTTTTACCAAGAAGCGAGGCTGGCTTCTGTTTGTGGGACCACTGCCCTACTCAGGGGGGATGGAGAATCCCTCTGCCATGTTCAGAATTTATATTTCCACATGCAGCTCTTTGTGTCATTTTCTGTTCTCTCCAACACACCTCCTAACCTCATTGCATCTAGTTAAGGGATGTGCTGAGCCAGTGATGGGTAGAGAGCCTGTTGGGGCAGGGCCAGTGATGGGCGGAGACGGTTGGGGCGGGGCCAGTGATGGGCGGAGACGGTTGGGGCGGGGCCAGTGATGGGCAGGGCCAGCTGTATGCCCTGACAGTGCTGTTACTGTATGTGATCACAGCCACACAGTCCTGTTCCTGATGAGCATGAGCACTGACACACTGAGACGGCTCCCTTCTCCACCGTCCTGCTCAGGATTCTGTCCGAGACGTGCACCGTTCCCCGCAATGCTTAAGAAGTCGTTTCTGTAACTCCTCCATGACAATGAAACTGCCCCTTAATTAGATTACTCTTTCATGGATATAATTAAGGACAGATAATTAATGTAACTCAATGCACTAGACTGTAAGTGTCCCAGTACCCTTGGTCCCATGCCTGTCCCACACGGTCCGTGTAAAATGTGGGGGAAAAAAAGAAAACGACACTGACAATCAGAGTAGTAAATCTATTTTGGAATTTCAGTCTGTAAGTTTCAAGATCAAACTACTCCCTTTGCTAACCTTAGTGACTATTCGGCAGACAGGACACGACTGCCCCAGGCTGGATGGCAATCGGACACTGGGATGGCAGAAAGTGGAAATTTGGTAGGGAATAGAAGGGACATAGCTTCATAAGCTGAGAGACTCAGTAAAACCAAACGTAGGGGTTTAAACAAAAACAAAACGCACACAAAAAATGGGCATTGGAGGCCTGTTAGGATAACATCTGGGCCAGGCGTCAGTGATCTCAGTGCTTCATAACAACTGGTGCGCGAAATCGATCACCTGACCTGATTCCCCAGGACATCCCGCACCTAGGCCTGCCAGTCACAAACTGGCTTTTATCAAAACACTTTCTCAAATTCTCCTGAACAATAGTATACCCTCCTTCAACCCCCCCCCCCCCCCCAAAAAAGTATTTGGGCCACTAAAATCCAAGATGGCTACACAACATTAATCCGCTAGCATGCTGCCATTTTAGCAAAGGGACCTCGTTCACTTTTTCTATCATTCTTTGTCAGTTTGTTCAGTTCATTGAAAGAGTGATGTGGGGGCTCCAGGAGAAGCATTTAATGATGTGGATTTAGCTAATCTGAAGTAAAAACAGCACAAAAAGTGAAGCATTCAATAGGACATTACCGTCACATACAGATTAGCTGTAAGGGAGGGGGGGGGGAGATGAACATCGAGAGATACCCCCCTCAGAAACTGCTCTACATCGGAGAAGCTCATTAGCTTGTTAGCAGCAGAGTCCAGACATGGGAAATTGTACGGTCTGCTCTCTCTGTAGCGTACAGCTCTGCAACACCAAATGGCTTCTGGGAAAAATGCCAGTTCAGCTCTACGCTTTTTACCAGATTAACTGTAATGCACGTGGAAAAGAAAGAGCCATGTTGTAAGCAAATGCTCCAACTAAATTATGCACAGGATGTGGAGCACAGAGGCAGGCGCGGAGAACCGTCTGTTTTTAACTACCGAAACACATCAAATAATTCAGTTTTCGAACTACCCACGATGACAGACGAGGGCACCTGCAAGTTCCCATCTGACAGATGTTGCCTGGCAACCATCAATTCTTTGAATGCGTCCCTTAAAGCGATGGTACACGAGCGGAGTTTAGATCTTTTGACAGGAAGCCAGCATTTTGGGAACCAGCGCTTCAACGTTCTGCATCAGATATGCCACCATTTGATTTCGAAGCAACAGAGAGAGCAGAATACAACTCATCTGAATGGAAAGTGGGGTTTGTTTTCATCTGGACTACAGAAGAACGCTAGCAGTTCAGCAGAAAAGCACAGGTCCTGGCAGCTGGCTCTGTGGCTGCACCAACAGGCCGTGGTCTCCCTATTTTTCCTGAAGTTACCTATCTTATGCACACGGAGCTCCGAGAGGGATGTTACAGATTACCAGCCATATTAATCAATGATGCTAGATGAAAGGCCTATATAGACATAGACCATAACTGCCTGGAAAGACCTTTCCATACCTCATTTAGACCAGAAGATGGATACACGTATAAACGGCTCTTTGGATGTGTGAGTGTGTACCTTTAACTTTAAGTCATCCTGTATGCGGGGATACTTGTAAAGCAATCAATAAAATGCAAGATAAACTAACTTTGAGGGGATTTGCAGATTTGGATAGAGATCTAGAACAAGCCTCATTAAGAGGGCCTTACCCTGTTCAGATGATACGAGTAGCATCGCCATTCTTCCGGGATCGAGTCCTGCGACTTATCCCCAGTAGGAAAAGCACCAGCTGGTTTTAGAAGCAGGACGAGAACCCACATCCGACAACTCACCGAGAGAGAAGCTGCGCTTCTCTGAAAGGCTTTGTCTAGCTGACTGTGGATGGCTTCACCAGTGTGTGGGTACCTGCTGACTACTCCAGAGGGAGTGGCATAATGACCTCCATCACCTCGGTAAGAGAGACCTGGCCTAGCGGTGATGCAGACCATCTGTTTTACGCCAGACAGCAACAGTGTCAGCATCGTTACTGCTCTATTTAGCCAGGAAGCAACAGCTTGTCGATTTTCTTGTTTATGATTGTCTAATCTTCCATAGTGCTCGTCTGAGAAACATGCAAATGACTTTTATAATAGCGACACAGGCTAAAAGGTTTTCCCAGCATTCCATGCATGGGTAAGTAGCGGGATCGCCTCCGCGCACTCACAGGAGCGCATGCGTGCTCCGCTCCTCTTTCACTGGATCTCTGTACGCTCCACCTGGCCAGCAGCACGCCCAATAGCGTTTAAACACGACATGGAGCACTACGATCTCATTGTGCATGCACCTGGCTGGGAAAGTTTAAAAAATAAATAGTTATTTTCTAGCTTGTGATAACTTCCTCAAGTACACACAGAGAGGAATGCTCGTTACTCTTTCATACCTGTCAAGGAGTGAGCACTGTACAGTCAACAAAAAAGGCAATTCTTTGAAAAGAGGATTTTTTACTACTGTCCGGTGCTAATAAATTCTTCTACAGAAACGCCTAAACCCTGGCCCTCATCTTCTATATAAATACAGAGACAAAAAAAGGATTTAACTGAATTAACCTACAAGCTGACTGAGGAAACCCTCTGTACTTGAAATCTGCACAAGCATCTGGGCTCACTGTAGAAACTGTTCACTATTATTACTCTTATCCAGAAATGTCCGTGGTGATATCGACTCTGCTAAGCGACGCCATAAAAATCCGGAAGGGGGTTGGCGAAGCGGAGACCAATGGCCCTGTGCTCTAATCCCATAATGGAGTGAAACATGGTGATGGACCTCATCATGAGAGCTCTCTGGCGAGATAAGGAGTGCCCTAAAGCTACCACACAGAAGCAGATACCGGCAAGAGTGCGTGAGGCCACCCCGCACCCCAGAGCATAACTAACACCAGACATCATCCTCAGGATTCACCCTCAGTCGTTGCATCTCGAGAAGAGCGCTCCCTTGATCTGGAGCTTCAGGTCCGGTTCAATTCCAAGCAAGACACTTCGGCATCATGAAGGAGGCCTCGTGTCAGCTGGGAAGCCATCTCATGTCGCTCAGCGCTCCTCAGCTGCCCGGCTGCTAGTGTCTGTGACAGGAATATTTTGACCCTTTCATAGACCCCCCAAGGGAACAACTCGTGATACACACACCTCCCAAAGACGTCGGCACCTAACGCTCAGTGAGATGATGCCTTAATAAAGCACACGTCAGTCAGGATGTTAAACACGTGAATTTAATGGGTCTCGTTATCCATCCATCCATCCATCCATCCATCCATCACTGCTTAGAGGGTCATGAGGAGAAAGCACAGGCCATAGCACTCCAGCCAGTGCATGCACTTGCAAAGAAACCGATTCACGGAATTGCAAGGTTTTTGGCTATGAGGGGGAACTATGGCAGGATGGGCTGGAGGAAACCCACACGGACACGGGGGGAGCGTGCCAGCTCCACAGCAGTGAGGGGGGCGTGTGGTCGCGGCGTCACACACAGTGCCGCCGTGCCACCCACAGTGTCGCTGTGCCAACTTTAGTCTTATTGATTCAGATTGAATGCTAGCTAGCTACAAATAATCAAAGAAAATTATCTACTGTATAAAAGTCCTATAATTCCTCAGTGTCCTAATGGCCTCCATCCGGCTCCCTGTGCTTTCAAACCAAATCACTGCATGCAACAGCAAAAACTGGATTAGGCAAAGTGCATGAGTCTGTCAGTGTTACCGCGTCGCAGACGACAGCTGCATTTACACGGGTGAAATGCCTCAGCACGCTGAAAATTGCTAGCGCCAATGTTGTATGGAAGATATGTCTGCATACCCAAGTTCACAATGTGTTAGGGGTGGCTTTTTGGGGTGAGCATGCATGTGATTACAGGACTTGCTGTGGGAAGGGGTGAGTTAATATAATCATTGAGTAAAACAGCAGTAGTGATGATATCCATACATTTTGCAGCCCTTTGTGCTGGCCCAGGTACCCGGGAATCTATCCCAGGCAGCATAGGACACAATGCTGGGGATCACCTTGGATGGGATGCTAGTATCACAGGGGACACACCCACAACCAAACCCTGCAGGCGATTTAGAGACACTGATTTGTCTAATGCACTTTTTCCCAACCTGGTCCTCGGGGACCCAAAGACGGTCCACATTTTTGCTCCCTCTCACCTCCCTACCAGAAAATTAACATTTTTGTTCTCGCCGATATACCCCGTGAGTCTGTCCATGCGAGTGCTACATCAGAGATGGAATGGGCCACACAAAACGGCCCCCACATCGCAAAATGTGGACCGTCTGCAGGTCCCCAGGAAGCAGACGGGAAAACACTAGCCTATTGCGATGTCTTTGGATTTTATGGGAAGATGCCAGATCCCCCCCCGGAGGAAACCTGGACAACACGGGGAGATCATGCAACCTCCATTCACACAGAACAGAGGCAGGATTCAAAACCCTCAACCAGGAAATGTTAGGCAACAAGGCTACCCACTGAGCCCCCCTGCTGGCCAGTGCTAAAACTTCCAAACGAATAATCATACCCTCATGATATAGGTAACATATGGTCATCCAATCCAGATTATCTCAGGAGGCTCATGCTCTCGGCCTGTTGGGATTGGCTGAAGGACAGCTACTACTCTATACTGGTTATGGATGGATGGATGGATGGATGGTCACAGGCCCACGATCACCCTGGATGAAGTGCAAAAGGTGGGCGGGGCTTAGCACTGCATATAGTCTTCTTTTATAAGGCTGTTTAATTTGCCTCCAAGAGCGACACCCCATTCACTCAGGATGCCTGCTTGCATTCATTGCTCTCCTAAGGTGAACCCCATGCCCCTGCTGGACCTGACTGCCACAAGCAGACTCTATGATTAGCAACCATCCCTCTCGATAGACAGATAGATACATATCTATATATAGATATACTAAATTAATCCAAAGAAAGATGCACTAAACACGGAATGTCTAGACCAACGGTCATCAATAACTCAAGATTGTTGCTTACAAAAAAGTTATTTGGCAGCGAGGGGGGGGCAGTCCCAACAGAAGCCCCGTTCCCTAACACGCTCGCTCTTCAGTGCCAGGCTTTGTTGAACCTGGACCATCATTACAGGAAGAGTTTATCCGCTGAGAGGCAGGCCGGTTTAGCCCTACATTCCTCGCTGCATATGTACGATTCCACCGGCTGTGACATTTAATCCGTGCAAACGGAAAGCGGTCGTGGAGGTGAGCCCCCTCGGCCCCCCAGTCATTAATCAGTGAGTCACACTCCCTCACTTGCCGGCGCTCTCATGTACGCTTAAACGGTATCCGACATTCACCCCAAAACCCCAGTCAAGGTCAGAGCCCATCCAGCTAATCGGTCCCACGGAGCAATTAGGGACTGGGATCAAGCTGGAACTGGTGCAGCCAGCAGTCTTGGAGAACTGGGTCCAGGGGCAGCTCTTTGGCTCTTTGAGCTGCGAGTGAGGCATGCAGATGGAGGAGATGCTCTCAGCGTGTATGAGTGCCGACACGGCGGGCTGTGTGTTAAATACAGACGGGCGTGGGTGGCACAGCGGGCTTGGGGGGCAGATTTCCACTGTCAGCAATAATTCAACTGAATGCTTCTCCGCTGATCACCTCCAAAAGAATTTTCGCGGCAGACTCACCGCGCAATTAGCGTGCCATAAAGTGATTTGGAGGCAAATGGGCTTGAAGTAAATAAAGAATGGAGTAAATGACTAACGGAAAAGGAGAATGCGGCGTGGACTTCACGCTGCAGGGCTCAGCACATGGCGACAGCCACGGCGCTCCTTTACCGGTCTTCACAGGAACATCTCGGATCTGTCACGCGAGCTCGACATCGCAACACATGGAGTGCAATAAAGACCGCGTCCTTGTGAACCGTGAGAAACAGCGGGGTGGGGAGCAGATCACATTCAGCCTTGAAGTGACCCTTTGCCAGTTGATGCTTGCTTGCTATCAGTCTTGAAGGAGCAAAGTAAGAAATGTGTTTGCAGTTGGAGGCGTTGCAAGCCTCTGTGACACAGATATGCTACCCGCTACCCTTCATTTGAAGTGACGTGATGTGAATAAAAAACGATGCCGCTGCTTATCCTGAAATGCCTACCTTCATCGGCATTATTTTTGTCCTGCATTGCTCCTATAGGATCTGTAATTACTGTGAAGTCATATCAGACTGAAAGCACTTTGAATTTTTTTGCGGTGAATCAGTCAGCATCAGTAGACATGCGAGTCCCCTGTGTGGGAATGACACTGGGCAGAAACAGAGAACGTTTGTGAAGCTTATAGACCTCCAAGCTTATAGACCACCATGCCTATAGACCTCCATGCCATCAATAGTCTGCGCTAAATGTTAGGGGCCGTGCGAAGCCCCAGGGAAGCTCCCAGCTTTACACCAGGGAGAGACAAGCGAGATGTAGCCTTTGGCGGTCACACCCCCCGATAAACAAGTGAGCCAGTTGGCAGGTTGCTGCCCCCCCCCACAGTACCCCACACAAATATCCCATGGGGTAATCTTACATTAAAATAAGAAAAGAAATAAAATAAAAATAGCGGTGGACATAATCATTTCAGCACCAAGACAATAAAAATAACTGTAACAGTGCAAAGAGAAGTAGCCATACTAGTGTAAAGACTGCAGCTAACTAATGAGTAGGAATGTGGCTTTGGCCCCCAGGATGAGTGGGCTTATTGTCTGACCCCAACCACGACCTTCTAGGCTAATTCTTATTGGTTACTTCACTGGATTATGTTGTTATGATAGCCAATGACAAACAGCACACAATAATTTTAATGAAGCCTCCTTTCTCCTATTTCTAGATATATCCTAATAGTTAAAGTTTATTACATTACAATAATAGCGACAGCTACTTCAGTAATAGTATGAAATGTGATAGTAGTAAAGAGCAACACTGGGGTGCCCTGTGCTGCCTGCGATTGGCTCCAGACCCCCCCATGACCCCGAACAGGATAAGCGCTTACATGACGGGCAAAGGGATAGACGTGACTCTGGCTGTTTAAAAGATGAATGCAAGCTGTGGTGTGCCGTGTGACATCTGCACGCCTGTGCCGTGGTGTTCCGTGTCACATCTGCATGTCTGTGCCGTGGTGTTCCGTGTGACATCTGCACGCCTGTGCCGTGGTGTTCCGTGTGACATCTGCACGCCTGTGCCGTGGTGTTCCGCGTGACATCTGCACGCCTGTGCCGTGGTGTTCCGTGTCACATCTGCACGCTTGTGCCGTGGCCCTGCATGGCTCTATTTATAGATGGTAACTAGTTCAGTGCACATTGCCTCTTGGCAGTCAGCGATGGACGGGGACACTGGCAGGTCTCGCTCATCGATAGCGGCTCCCAGCTGCTGTTCACGCCGCATCCGGCGCTATGCTATGCATTCATGTTGCCTCAGCCAGGCCCCCCGTGATAAACCTCACCCCTGACAGGAGGAAACAATTGTGAAGTAACTCATGGATGTATCTCATACTTCAATTCGATTCAATTTTATTTGTCTAGAGCATTACCTAGTCACAGCATTATCCCAGCCCAAAGCCCCCAGTGAGTAAGCCAGAGGTGACAGTGGCAAGGAAAAACTCCCTAGAAGGAAGAAACTTTGGGAGGAACCAGACTCAAAGGGGGAGCCCATCCCCCAAGGGCCAGCAGAGGAAGTCAAATGAAGTCAATAAACAAAACCCAAGTAGGTGATGGTGCTGCTTCTGATAGGATGAATGTCAGTGTGGCAGCAAAGCAGGGCAGACAGGAAGGGCATCCCGCAGTCCGCAGGCATGCAGCGAGGCTACTCAGCATCTCAAAATTACCCGTAGTTCGTGTGTATGTGTGTGTGTCCCCTGTGATGGACTAGCTTCCCATCCAGGGTGCACCCCTTCCTTGTGCCTTATGCTGCCTGGGATAGGCTCCAAGCCCAGGCTGGGTGACCTGATCAAGACAAGCGGTTGGAGAGGCGGATGGATAGCTTCAGCTGGTTTGCGGAAGACTGTGTGATGTTGATACCATGCCTTCAGTGTTTGCATTACACGTTCTGATATGTGACGGTTCAAAGACACGTTCTCACTCGCAAATTAGCAAGAAATCTCAAGCGGGTCACCTAGCATGGCGCCGAGACACCTGGCAGCTTCTCTGGTACGCCCCGTGAGTCTGTCGGCGCGAGTCCCGCGTCAGAGACGGAACAGGCCTTTCGTCGCTCACATCTCTGTGCTCTCAGGCTCCATTCGTTCTTTACTCTCAGCTCGGCAGTCGGTCCAGGCTTGACGGTCATCTAGCATGCCAATTATGGTGGTATAGAGCGGAACAAAAATATCCCATAATGACTGTAACGGGAATGTAAGAGCAAGCTGGGAAACAACGGCGAGAGAATCAAATGCAGTGCAGCAGCACGACACCGAAACCTTCCCTAGCAAAACTTATTTGTTCGTTTTCTTCCTAATAATGTCAGACACCGTTGGCCATTGTGGGCTCATCGTGCGCAACTCAGAAGCGGAGTCACCCCAGCAAGCTCTGAGCAGTTAGGGTACAGGAAATAAAATTATAATAACTGGGGCGATTATAGGATTTGGAAATGTAATTATGGGGGACACTTTGGCCCCTTGAAGAAACACAGGACCCCCCGCAAAGTTGGGGGGGGGGGGGGTCCTGTGTTACTTCTGCTAAGGGTGGAGATCCCCCATGAAAATCATTTAATGGTTTTAGGATAATTCTTCAGGGGGCTGAGACAAAAAAATTATAATAAACCGGGTCTATGGCTCTACAACTGCCTATGGTAATGAAGACCACCGCGTATGTAATGAAGACCACTGCCTATGTAATGAAGACCACTGCCTATGGTAATGAAGACCACCGCCTATGGTAATGAAGACTCCCTGTGCTACACTAAGTGCAAGTTTCCCTACGATGTCACTAAAACTCCAAGAATGGCACTCTGGAGGGCAGATGAATCCATTTAGGTGACATCGCCTGATGGGGGACTGGGTGGGGGGCGTTGTATTTCCTACCCTCATCTCTAAACGTCTTTATTTGTTTCCATCTGGCTCTATTGAAAAGCCGGCTTGGCCTTTATATTCCCCGGACGAAACGCCGCCCGTTCTTCCTGAAGGTTTTCCAATGGGCCCGTATCCAATTTCTCCTAAAAATGACCCCCGGTGAGTAAAGCTGTGACAGACACTTGGGGGGGGGGGGGGGGGGGGGGGGGGGGGGGGGGGGGGGGGGGGGGGGGGGGGGGGGGGGGGGGGGGGGGG
>JAODLD010000056.1:4452695-4466151 GCA_026781065.1 Mormyrops boulengeri | reverse complement strand
GAGTAATTAAGCATAACTCCTTAGTAGTGAATAGTACTAATTTAGGGGTTAATGAAGCACTACTCCTTTGTTGCTGCCTACCTCCTGCATATTTACCTGTTAACTGCGGAACAGTATTATAAAGTGTTACCCATTTCATTATTACAATAATGATCCTGAGCCTGAGCCTGGGTGGGAGGAAAATGCCTTGCAAACTTACATAGAAGTGTAACATCTGCTCATATCACCTGCTGTCTGCCCTTGTATCCCAGTGAGTGTTTTATGTACCAAACACTATAGTCAAGGAGTGAGTGGACAAGTGGACATTTTGAACACAGCATTGCAGTTAGATAAATTTCCCTAAACATACCTTTTCTTCTTGATTCCCCCCACGTGAAAAATGTCAATTGCAGCTGCCAAATTGTCCATAATTGTGAATATGTGCATATCCTATGATGGGTTGGTGACCTGCCCCTAATGTCTGGGATAGACTCTAGACGCCCATGACCCTGCGTAGAGAAAGCCATATCGAAGATGAATGGATTAATGAATTCTTTAGTTGCTATTACAAATAAATGTTTTCTTTTAGTTTCCAAAGGACAGTCGAGGAAAACAGGTATCCTATACACCCTGTGCATCCTAACTGTAAGCTGCTAAATCAAATCCTCTTGGCATCCTTTTACTATTAAAATGGCAGCATTTTAAATAACTTTCCATGTTGCATAATGCTTGAAATGTATTGGCTAAGGCAGGCGATGACTGGCGTGGTGCGCGAGTTCCCGAAAATCTGCCACAAATCGGATTTTCGGAAGACTAACGTGTGTCCGATGGGATTTTAGTTGAGAGAAACTAAATCCCCTTTACCTGCTTAATGCTAATTGCGTCAGATGGAAGAAATGGCACATTGGAGCACAAAAGCTTTGCAGTGATAAGAACACGGTTTAGAATTGTTACCGCCTTTCATCCCTTTGCAGTTAGTGAGAGAATAATTACGGCTGCGATCGCCACGAATGGGAGGGGGTGCAAACCCACAAACCACTATAAAATTCTAATTCCGACTCACAGACGAAGGGCTGAAAGCTAAGATACATCCATCTGTAAGCAACAGGCGCTACTGGATGTTGCCATGGTGATGATGTCCCCTTTGCAGAGCCCAGGCAAGCGCATTGAACCCCTTCGCAGGCCAACAAGAAGGGATTCCCATCTGGGCAGATTCACTCTTTGTGTAGCAAGGAAAGTTTTATGTGTGTCCACTTTCCCTTTACATTGTATATGGTTACTAATATATTAATACACTATCTATCTATCTATCTATCTATCTATCCTGCGCGTGCTCCCTCTCTCTCTCTTGTGTCCCCTTTCTCTTTCTCACTCCCCCTCTCTCCACACAAAGCCTCCCTCCGCTGTCTGTACACTCTGCACCCGGCTCCTGCGAACCGTCACACAGCTGAGTGGCATCGCTCTGACTGCACACCCAGCTCGCTGTGAAATTTGTCACTACATTCAACAAAGCAGCACAAGCCTGTGTTTGGCCAGGGTTCCGATTGTGTTCCGGCCAGAGGTTTTCCGGTGCTCTCTGGCTGCTTGGGCTGACGTAATACTCATAAAGTCATTATTATTATTCATCGGTCTCTCAACTGCTTATCTTGCTCAAGGTCACTGGGGGCTTGGAGCCTATCCCAGGCAGCACAGGGCACAAGGCTGGGGGGGCACCCTGGATGGCGTGTCAGTCCACCACAGGGCACAAGGCTGGGGGGGCACCCTGGATGGCGTGTCTGTCCACCACAGGGCACAAGGCTGGGGGGGCACCCTGGATGGCGTGTCAGTCCACCACAGGGCACACACACACAATCATGTCCCTCAGGCATTTTACAGATGCCAAGTTGCCTATCGGCATGTGTGGGGACTTAAGGTGAGCCACAGAACATGTGGAGAACATGCACACTACAGCGCAGAAGCTGGATTCAAACCTCCAACCGTAGAGGTGTGAGCCAACAGCGCTACCTAGTGAGCCAGCATAAGAATAACAACGACAACAATAATAATCATCATCACGGGACGATTCAGCCTTTCTAAAAGTGTGTTTGTGTTTGTGTGTGTGTGTGGGGGGGGTTGGGGGGGGCTTCTTGGAGAGTGAGGCGAGTAATTTTCGCTTGACAAAAATGACCAAATCAGAATTAACTTGCTGCATTTCTGCATTGCCTTTACACCAATACAATGTAAATTCATATCCGGTTGTAACGTGGGTTATACCATAACATACTAAAGTCATCAGCATCTCCACTATTGGGATTGTACTGTGAGAATCTCATCAACGTGTTGCCATTAGCTGACTGACTTTGAAATCAGTTCTCTCTTGTCTGACTCTAATTGGCTGTGATCAGCTGGACGGCCGTTCAATCAATCTAACGCGACCTGTGTGTGTGCTTTCAGATACAGAACAGAACTGTCACCGAACTCCATATCTGGAGTAGTTTTTTCAGATTTGTCTAATCCAAAAAAAAAGTGTGGGGGTTTATAATTGTGTTTCAGCGAAAGTTAGGCTGTAAAGCACCCATGCCCCCCCCCCCCCCCCCCCTTCTTGCGACACCAATAATTATAATAATAGAATTAGTAGCAGTAATAGTAGTGGTGGTGGTAGTAGTACTTGTAGTATTACAGTATTAGTATTAGTATTAGTAGCAGCAGCAGTAGTAGTAATAGTAGTGGTGGTGGGGGTAGTAGTAGTTTATAGTATTATTATTAGTAGAAGTGATATTAGTATTAGTAGCAGCAGCAGTAGTAGTAAGAGTAGTGGTGGTAGTACTTGTAGTATTATTAGTATTATTATTAGTAGCAGCAGCAGTAGTAGTAAGAGTAGTAGCAAAAGAAGAATGAGTATATATAAATTGACCCTGTATCCTGTTTATCACTTTGTCCCTGAGGGCAACTGCTCCTTTCAGGAAGCAATGTTTTGACAGGCAGGGGGAAATAGAGGAGTTAAGCAAATCGGCGCGTGGGAAACGTAGCAAAATATTTGTGAAGCTGCTTCTCAAAAAAAAACACACACAGTGTCGCATGGAGGCTTTTCAAGCTGCTTCTCAGATATGGTAATTACAGAACTCAGAGTGGGGAAACTTTATCGCCGTGGAAAGTTATGGTCGGATAACATTTGAGGGACGTCTTCGGCATCTGTCTTCCGTAAAACACCGGGGCGGGGTAGCAGGGAGCATTGTGGGTAGGGATAGGGATTCCCAGCAGGATTATAGATCGTTCCAGTTGCAGGAGGGCCCCGACTTTCTTGCCTTAATGGGTAACCCAATTGTGCAAATCCCTTTAGATCGCGGGTTCTCAAATTGTTCAAACCACTACCCTCAAAAAAAAGTGCCAGAGACTCATGAACCCCAGCATGCGAACCACGGGGGGTGGGGGGGGGTAAGCGACTGATTGTGGTTATGCTTACAATGGAGTTTTTCCACGGTTTTGCTCCCTCCCAGCTCCTGTAAGAATGTGGACCGTATGGGGTTCCCTGAGGCCTGGATGAAGAACCATGGTTCTAGGTCATTTTAAACTTACCCAAGGTGACAGTATAAATCACAACATCCATATTTGATAGACAAACGATCAGCATTAAATCGGGTTCTATTTGCAGTGTCTGTATGTTTGTCATGTACTATTTGCATCGTTTGTACTTTGCCTTGAGCAAAAGCATCTGCTAATTAAAGTGAATGTAAATATAAATTGATTTGTCCAAAACAATATACAATAGAGGTAAATAGCACATTGTAACCCTATTAGTAACCCTTAACTAGGCATTAATGCAGCTAGGCTGAGCTTCCAGTGAACGCCCAGTAATGCCCAGTGAGTGAGAAACTCCTGAATCCCTCTCTTCACAAGGAAAAAAACAGCTTCTAACAGACACTTACAGTATAAATCAGACAAACATTTTGGGCGGTACGGATACCCATATTCTCTTCAGCTGACAATTACATGTTTACCGCCACTCAAACCATGTGTTTCTGGGTGGGCCCCCTGTTGGTAACAGACAGTCATTACACCAAATACTAAATAAACACGATGATGCTAAAGCAGCATAGGGGTGCAGTGGTGAGCACTGCTGCCTCACACGTTCCACGTGTGTGGAGTTTGCATGTTCTCCCCATGTCATTGTGGGGTTTGCATGTTCTCCCCATGTCATTGTGGAGTTTGCATGTTCTCCCCGTGTCATTGTGGGGTTTGCATGTTCTCCCTGGGTTGTTGGGTGGTTTCCACTGCATACTCCAGTTTCCCCCCACAGTCCAAACACATGCTGAGGCTGATTGGAGTTGCCAAATTGCCCATAGGTGTGTGTGTGTGTGTGTGCGTGTGCGTGTGTGTGTGTGTGCATGCATGTGTGCGTGTGCGTGTGCGTGTGTGTATGTGCGTGCGTGTGTGTGTGTGCGCGCGCACTCTCTGATGGGTTGGCGCCCCACCCTTGGTTGTTCCCTGCCTTGCACCCATAGCTTCCGGGATGGGATCCGAACCCCCCACGACTCTGAACAGGACATGCACTTACAGAAAATTGATGGATGGCTGAAGCAGTATGTTCTGCTGATCAGCCAGCTACAATCTACTGACTCATGTAGCTTTTGAAAAATCTGAGTGTGCCTCAATGTTACTTTTTAAATAGGGCCCCGGAAACAGCAAACTCGCTGCTGCACAAGGGTCCTGTACTCATTCTGATTGGTCAGCGCGCAGTACGATGGCGGAAACCTGTACCTTTCACCAAATGGTGAGCGTGAACGGCAGGGAACTCCCGGTTGTGGCATCTCTGCGCTAGGAGGCCGCCAGGATTTTTTTGGTAAAAAAAGAAAAACCATTATAGCATGGAGTCTGGAAGCTAGGTATTTTGCATAAAGAGATTAAGCAATAATAATGCAATCTTTCTGAACTCCTTCTCATGCTCTGGCTTTCCTGGTAATACGGAGGCAGCCCTAACCAGACTGAGCTGGCTTGCAACGTTTTTCATGTTTTTAGTGTGAGTAACGAATATATTAAATCACACTTGACCTTGCACTTCGTTCTTTTGTTTGAACAGCCAGCCTGCTGGTTGTAAATAAATAATAAAAGAAGACATTTAATGACAGCTTAGTACAAAAAAAATACTTTCAAATAAAGTGCATCAGATCCATTATAAAGATATACAGTACTGTGCAAAAGTATTAGGCAGTCTAAGAAAATGATTTTCAAATGATCGTCAGGTTGGTGTAAAACTATGATATTATGTCTGTCAGAGTGTGTCAGCTTAGCCATTTCAAAACCTCTCCTAAAGTCAGCCAAGTATTTGCAACAGCCATCCAATACACCCATGTATTTTTGACTCCACCCCTACCCCACCTTGTACAGCTAATCAATACTTCTTTGACTTTCTTAAACCAATTAAATTAATTCATTAATTGAGCTGGATGTGAAATGTAAGAAATACATGGATAGGCTGGAGTGCCCCTGAGGAGAGGTTCGGGAACTGAAGCGGTATTCATCCAGCAAGAGATCGATACATTTTTGGAGGAAGGAGGAAAATCTGGTTAGTTTTTGTTGTGTTATTCTTAATTTTCATATGTTCTAATATCAGCTTGTGTTTTTTGTTCTGAGCACATGTACAGTACCCTTACTTCTTAGATAAATAGATTTAAACATTTCCTTTGACTGTCTAAGACTATTGCACAGTACTGCAACACTCATGTAAGGGCTGCCCACTGTTTGCTGAGCATGCTAAGAAATACTTTGCATAACAACTCATTGGCCATCAAACTTCAGCTAATGCTTGAGTGGAAGACACTGCCCTGCACTGCCCAAGAAACACATTTAAATAACTCTTTAGATAAAATGAAATGAATGCCCGTTGGCAAAGATATGATAAAGACATAGCAAATGCCTAAGTAAATGAATAAATAAATGATGATATATTAAAATCGTGCTCCTCCATGAATCGCCACCTTATCATAGTGGAGGGGTTTTCATGACTCCAAGACCCTCGGAGATATGGTGTCAGGGGCTATTGCCTCTGCAATGGTCTCCCAAGGCAAACTGGTTCTAGGTGTGCAGCAGGGGCCCTGGTAGACATATTCTAGGTTAGTGAAACTGGCTTTAGGAACATGCAACGTTAACCATCATGGCGTGACATAGCACAGGCGGTGGAGAGAAAAAGAGGGTGACGATCCAATTAAAACCTCCAAGATAAAGAGGTTTATTGGGGAAACAGAACAAACAGGGAAAAACTGCAAAATAACAGGACCACATGGGGTCAAAAGCAAATGGGGGATGAGAACCAACTACACAAACATCCAAAAAGTAAGGGCAAAAGCACAACTAGAAACCACCAAACAGGAGCACAACCTAGAGCACAGAGTAACATCGGACATTCTAACAATGACCCACAACCTAGAGCACTGAGTAACATCAGACATTCTAACACAATGACCCACTAGGGAAATGAACTAATGCAGAAAGTTACATACAAACAGAACACCAGGGAAACGAGGGACAGGTGTGACTCATAATCAATTAGCCAATCAAAAGGAACACAGATTAACTTGAAAGACATGGGGTGGATTACAATTAACTAATCACAGAACAAGGGAACTCCAACAAACACTGAACACTATGAAACACTAAAAGTTAACACTAAGAATAACTAAGAACCAACAAAGGCGGGATAAACCATGAAAGAAAAACCAAAAGCTACAAATAAAATAAAACCCAAAAGTAGAGAAATGGTAAGGCAGGCCAAATACAAGCTTTGAACCCATTGCTGGAGGGGTGATAGCCTTGGTGCCCCACATTCATCCCACTGAGCTACGCAACAGCCCAGAGAACACAGAAAACACACTAGGGACTAGTACAATGACAGAGGAAACAGGATAGCCAGCAACACCTGCTGGCCAAACGGGGACCAAACACGTAGGACAGGGATGGACGGACACCGACACCGACCCTGACAGTCACCTTTCTGGTTGGGACTGGAGCCTGAGCTGGTGCAGGAGGTAGAGCGATGCTCTCTAGGTCAGTGGTACTCAAACTCTTTTGACAGGGCCCCCCTGGGGCCGACATATTTATCCTGATTAAATAGAATTAAATAAAACATATTGATTTAAATTTCTATCACTATATTATGTGTAGAAGCATATAATGTGGTCACATGGTTTTTAATATTCCAAAAGGTCTGCCTTCACACTGCACACTGCTCTGTTTTTTCCCTCTTTATGTGCCCCCCCCCGAATAATTCCTTTGCACCCCACAGTTTGAATACTCCTGGTCTGGATACAGTCGGGCTCACCTCAGCGTACAGCACAGGCTCTGGACCCAGACTCCCGGAGAGGGGTTGAACTCTATTCCGCTCTGGAGTTGCCCTGGGCGAGAGACACAGACTGGCCCGGATTAGCCATGTGGGCATTTGGGCTGGGGCCCAGGGGCACCATGTCCTTGGAGGCACCAAGCAGAGCTGTCTCCCCTCCCCCATCCAGTTCTTTTAATTAACAAGTCAATTAATTTCTACTATATTTAACATGATTGTATATTGTACTTTTAAAATGACACTCACTGAAAAGCCTATGTAAAGTTTTCACTATATTAGATGCATTTCCGAATTTTGTGAGCCACCAATCAGCTCTGTTTCCTTCTGATGTGACATCATGTGTGCTGTTCCCTAGGGACAATTAATGCTCTTAATCCATCCCTGGGAGTAGGCCAGGTGTGACTCTACTTATTGGCCCCCAATATGGCACCAGTATGTTGGAGTTCACCCCAGTGAAAGAGAAAGTTCCCTTCTTTTGACTTTGAGCAGCTCTGACTGTTGTCTGTGCAAGAAGGTGCTCCTTCTGGGGACTACATAGTCCTGCTGGGTAACGGTAAGGCTCATATGGGTAAAGACTGTGAAACCTGGAAGGGTGTGATTAGGAGAAATGGCCTGCCAGATCTGAAGCAGGAAATGGCCTGCCAGATATGAACCAGGAAATGGCCTGCCTGATCTGAACCAGGAAATGACCTGACAGATCTGAAACAGGGAATGGGCTGCCAGATCTGAACCAGGAAATGGCCTGCCTGATCTTTACCAGGAGATGGCCTGCCAGATCTGAACCAGGAGATGGCCTGCCAGATCTGAACCAGGAAATGGCCTGTCAGATCTGAACAGGAAATGGCCTGCCAGATATGAACCAGGAAATGGCCTGCCAGATCTGAACCAGGAAATAGCCTGCCAGATCTGAACCAGGAAATGGCCTGCCAGATCAGTACCAGGAAATGGCCTGCCAGATCTGAACCAGGAAATGGCCTGCCAGATCAGTACCAGGAAATGGCCTGCCAGATCAGTACCAGGAAATGGCCTGCCAGATCTGAACCTGGAAATGGCCTGCCAGATCTGAACCAGGAAATGGCCTGCCTGATCTGAACCAGGAAGTGGCCTGCCAGATCTGAACCAGGAAATGGCCTGCCAGATCTGAAACAAGAAATGGCCTGCCTGATCTGAACCAGGAAATGGCCTGCCAGATCTGAAACAAGAAATGGCCTGCCAGATCTGAACCAGAGCAGTGCTTTGTTATTGGACTTCTGTGCTAACTACAGTTTGAACATCATGCTTGAACATAAGAGTGTCCAAAGTGCACCTGGCAAAAGAACACCCTCGGTCGCAGTTCAAGGATCAATTTTGTAATTGTATCTTCATATTCTTGTCCACACATTTTAATCACTCAGGTGAAGAGAGGATCTGAGCTGTCAACTGATCACTGAGCACGATGTCGAACAGACCTGGTAGACCCAAATGCAGAGTCAGGGTGTGCTGGGAACGTCTGGCAAAGGCCCCTGTCCGAGAGATCATCAAAACATACCTTCGGCAGAAATACTCTTATATTATGAGGGAGGCTGGAGACATTGAGATGAAATGGCCTGTGTCCTGTACCTCCATTGTTGAGGCGATTGTGCAGGGCTGTGGCTGCAAGGTTGCTGGGGGCTGTCGTGGCTGCAGCCCCCAAACCTGGTGGTAGACACCAGCTTTGAGGCTGAAGAAGAAGGCCTTCCAGGCTTAGTTAATTTATGAGACTCTGGTGGCAGCTCACAGGTACCGGCAAGCCAAGCAGAGTACATAACTGGCAGTTGTGGAAGCAAAAAGTCAAACATGGGAGTTCAGTGAGGCCATGGAGAATGACTTTCGGTGAGCCTTGAAGACATTTTGGCAAACTGTCAGCCAACTCAGGAGGGGGAAGCAGTGCTTTGCCCATGCTGTTTAGAATAGTAATGGTGTACTGCTGATCTCCACTGGGAATATAGTCAGGCGGTGGAAGGAGTACTTGAACTTCTTGAATCCTGCTGGCATGTCTTCCTTGGAGGAAATAGAGTCCGAGGACTTGGAGGGGGACTCACTGAGGTCGTTAAAAAACTCAGGGAGGCAATTGATTTATCCTGAGTTACTGAAGGCTCTTGATGTTGTTGGGTTGTCTTGGGTGGTACACCTTACCCAAGCATGGAGGCTGGGGACAGCGCCTTTGGATTAGCAGGCTGGGGTGGTGGTCCCAATCTTTAAGAAAGGGGACGAGAGGATGTGTTCCAACTTCAGGGGGATGACACTCCTCAGCTTCCTTGGGAAGGTCTATGCCGAGATACTAGAGAGGATGAGCTGCCTGTTGGTTGAACCTTGGATTCAGGAAGACAAATGCAATTTTTGACCTGGTCATGAAACACTGGACCAGCTATTTACCCACATAAGGATACTGGAGGGTTCATGGGAGTTTGCCCACCTGGTCTACATATGTTCTGTGGACTCCGAAAAGGCATACGACTGTGTAGGGTGCCAGGCCTGATGTTACAGGTCATTAGGTCCCTGTATAACGAGAGCAGGAGTTTGGTTCGCATTGTTGCCAGTAAGTCAGACTGGTTCCCCGTGAGTGTTGGACTCGGTGTGCACTGGGGCTGTTTGCAGCCGAGTTTGAAGCAGCCACGATGCGGATCAGCACCTTTATGTTGGAGACCATGGATCTCAACAAGAAACAAGGTGATTGCCTCCTCCGGGTTAAGTGGAATGAGTTACTGTCTCAAGTGGAAAAGTATTTTGGGGTCTTGTTTATGAGTGAGGGAGGAATGGAACAGGAGATCAACCGGCAGAACGCTCACAGTTAGGCAGGCGTTGTACTGGTCGGATGTGGTGAAGAGAGAGCTGAGTTGGAAGGTTTCGATTTACTGGTCAGTCTACATTCCTGCCCTCACCTATGGTGACAAGCTTTGGGCGGTGACCAAAAGAATGAGATTGCGAATACAAGTGCAGAAATTTTTTGCAGGGGGTCTTGGCTACCCTCTGATATAACTCCACTGTCTTTTAAAATCATAAAATTTATTTATGATTTATATATTTATGATTATATATATATTTATATATTTTTTTCAGTTTGCTCTCTGAGGCTGTTTTTCATTTATGTCCTTAGCTGCAGCTCAGAGGTCAGAAGGTAGCCCTATAGAAGTCACAGGACATCCTGCTATCAGCTAATCCTGAGTTGTATGTGTGCCGCCATCCTGCTATCGGCTGATCCTGAGCTGTGTGTGTGCCGCCATCCTGCTTTCGGCTGATCCTGAGCTGTGTGTGTGCCGCCATCCTGCTATAAGCTGATCCTGAGCTGTGTGTGTGCCGCCATCCTGCTATCAGCTGATCCTGAGCTGTATCTGTGCCGCCATCCTGCTATCAGCTGATCCTGAGCTGTGTGTGTGCCGCCATCCTGCTTTCGGCTGATCCTGAGCTGTGTGTGTGCCTCCATCCTGCTTTCGGCTGAACCTGAGCTGTGTGTGTGCCGCCATCCTGCTTTCGGCTGATCCTGAGCTGTGTGTGTGCCGCCATCCTGCTATCGGCTGATCCTGAGCTGTGTGTGTGCCGCCATCCTGCTTTCGGCTGATCCTGGGCTGTATATTTTCATATATAGCCACATATGTATTAGGCTAGAGATACATTAAGAGATACATTAATCATTCCCATAAAGTGACTCTTTTTCACATATCTTGCACTTCACAGGAGACAGAAATAAATCCAGGTGAGAGCGTGGGGTCAGCCAATACATAATGGCCCTGGCGCGACTGGGGTTAAGGGCTCTACTTCAGGGCCTGACCTTCGGGGGCCAGGCAGCCGTAAAACACACAGCCACATGCATCCCTATTTTTACGATCTTTACGAAATTTTATATAAGCTTGTCACCCTTGTAGCTCTGATGACTTGTTAGTTTCCCGACTCAGATCACTCGTTAACATCAAAATGCCCCTTGCAACCTTACATCATTCCTTGGGGACTTGCCCTAATTTTTCAATTGCATTTTACTATAACAGTTTTGTTTAATGAGTCTTGTAGTGGAATATTTCCAAATTAAATTTATTGTAATGTAATGTATTATTATAAAACTGTTACACTCTGTTTGTTCTGATAACACAGATTCCCTTTTATCTTCACAAAGCTTAAACAAACTAGAATAAAGGATTTTCTGACTTCTATCCATCGCACAGCTTGTTCTGGTGCGGCTCCAGTTAGTTTGGAGTAATTGGGGTAATTACTTCATTGTTCAAGGGCTTAAGGATGACTCTGTAATCACTGATAAACTGAAATAATGAACAGTGTTAACCCAGGTATGTCTACATACTATAAATCTCTCTGAAAAATTGGATTAATCAGACAAGGACATTCCACTAAATACTAACAGATGGTTTAATGATGATGTAGAAGTTAAAATTCCCCAGAAGGACTGGTAAACTCTAGTGTGAAGAATGCATGTTTGTTAGTGAAACGAGAGACATCCAAACGTCTTTGTTTTACGCTGCTTTCCTTTCCAGCTTCATCCATGATCTGAAGAGGCGTGAAATTTGATTTGTTTGCCCACTCCAGGTGACGTACAGTAAATGGGTGACTCACTGCCTCCGTCTGCTGCAATTTCTACTCGAGCTGCGTGGGTCCTTCAGGACCTCAGCATGCAATGAGGTCAATGGGAGTTCTGTTAGGTCCAGCACAATGCACCCCACACACACATTACGAAATTTCATGGTTTCTCACGCCTGCAATTTGATGACCACAGACAGTAATACTGCCCCAAGCAGATCTCTCATTCTCCATCAGATCTTATGGAAGATTTATTGAAGACTGTTTTTTTAATCCTTCAGTGCAACATGTCAACAGAAGAGAGAACTGATTCTCTAAAACTGTAGGGGATGTGAAAGGTTGATGATGTTGAGCACATGGAAAATATTTGGATGTGGTTTGCATGACAAACGATGGTTTAAAAAAGGGGATCTGTGTTTAAAGATGGTTATAATTTCTGCACAGTTCATCTGGTGTAGCTGTTTCACCCTTAAATTAAAGATGACAGTCTGTAACTTAAGCACATATTGGGTGTTTCATTTAAAATCCATTGTGATGGTATACAGAGCAAAACAATGTGAAACGTGTCACTGTCCAAATACTTATAAACTGCACTATATATTAAGCATTGAATCATTAACACCTCTAATTTGAAAGCCTCCCACTTTAACGTGATAGCGAAATGCATGAAATCTTCCAGTAGGTTTTTAAAAGTTTGCTGGGGTTTTAACAAAATAAAAAGTGCACAGATCTCAACTGTAACTAAATGGAAGCTAATAGTGTCGATTCCAATGATGTTGCGGACAAGAAACGGGAGCCCAGTGAACACAATTTCGACTAAAAGATCCTTTTCGTATGTCTGAAAGTTCATAAGTTGAACATTCGTAAGTAGAGGAGCGTCTCTATATAGACCGGTGCTTTTTCTGATGCCATGGACTGGCATCAATGTGCTGTCCACAGTGTGTGCTAGTGTGCGTGCCCTGCCATGGACTGGCATCAATGTGCTGCCCACAGTGTGTGCCAGTGTGCGTGCCCTTCCATGGACTGGCATCAATGGGCTGCCCACTGTGTGTGCCAGTGTGCGTGCCCTCCCATGGTCTGTCATCAATGGGCTGCCCACAGTGTGTGCCAGTGTGCGTGCCCTTCCATGATCTATCATCAATGGGCTTCCCACAGTGTGTGCCAGTGTGCGTGTCCTTCCATGGACTGGAATCAATGTGCTGCCCACAGTGTGTGCCAGTGTGCGTGTCCTTCCATGGTCTGCCATCAATGGGCTGCCCACTGTGTCTGCCAGTGCGCGTGCCCTGCCATGTCCTGGCATCAATGTGCTGCCCACAGTGTGTGCCAGTGTGCGTGTCCTTCCATGGTCTGTCATCAATGTGCTGCCCACAGTGTGTGCCAGTGTGCGTGCCCTTCAATGGACTGGCATCAATGGGCTGCCCACAGTGTGTGCCAGTGTGCGTGGCCTTCCATGGTCTGTCATCAATGGGCTGCCCACAGTGTGTGCCAATGTGTGAACCCTTCCATGGACTGGCATCAATGTGCTGCCCACAGTGTGTGTCAGTGTCAGTGTGCGTGCCCTTCCATGGACTGGCATCAATGGGCTGCCTACTGTGTGTGCCAGTGTGCGTGCCCTTCCATGGA
>JAODLD010000056.1:4376050-4394719 GCA_026781065.1 Mormyrops boulengeri | reverse complement strand
CTCACTGTATCGTACAACATCCGGCTCTCTCACTGTATAGTACAACATCAGGGTCCCTCACTGTATAGTACAACATCCGGCTCTCTCACTGTATAATATAACTGGCTCTCTCCATGCGTGTTATTCGCTAGAGAACCCAACTGCTACAGGAGGTAATAGGTCATGTCCAGCTGTATGTTATTTTAATTATCCAATTAGTTGAAATAATACTGTTTTGCATGAAAGGATTGTTTGGGAAGACAGACTGTGCAGTGATTTGTGGGTATATGTGTGTGTGTTTAATGTGGTGTAATTCATGCACCTTGATTGATCATTTTCCGTGTAGGAGCCAGATGCCATGAGGCCAATGCCGGCACCAGCAGGTGATGACGCGACACATACCTGCCTGACTGGACCCTTATGATTTCCTGAGCCCATTCAGGACCCTGCTTTGTAATAAGCTTCAGAAATCCTCACTCTCTTCAGCCAAGTAAACATCTATAGGGGGACTTTTTGTTACTTTTCATCACTGCTGGAATTATGAGCAACAAAGAGGAATTTGCTAATCATTATGTATAACTCAATAGTAGCCTGAGTGACACCTACAAACAGGCGATACTGAGCTGTGTGTGCAGATCGATAATAATTCTTTATCGTCATTTGTAAGAAGTCAGAGGAGACGGTCTGCCATTCACCCAGTCCTCCTGGAGCAGTTTGTGTGGTTAAAGGCCTTTCTCAGGGGCCTAACGATGATACAATTACCCTGCCAGCCATGGTACTGGAACCAGCAACATTCTGATCACAGGCACAGAGTCTTAACCCAAAGTTTTCTTTCAGGAGGACGGCTATGCATCCAGAATTTTTGATATCTGAAGTGAAAGTTATTCTTTGCTAATTTCACAGCTTGTAGAGGACAAGGTAAAATCACAAGTTTATCTAAACAACAAAAAACTACATTGTATTTGACATTGGTCACAGTTCACAGTAATCGGTGTGAAATATTTGTTTCTTCTTTCCAAAACGGACATTACTAGTAAATGGGAACAAAAAGCTCCTTAACAGTTACTAATATTACTTATATTTAAGTTTTGTAAAGGTAAATTAGAGTGAAGCTCTGGAAAGCATGGGAGCTCTGAATGTTATTAACTGCACGTTACACTGTATATACGTATCTAATACTCAATCTGTAACTGATATGATTTAACAATTGCCAAAAGATCTTGGTTTTACATTTCCCTTTTTCCAAAACTGAAATGCTGAAATTCTACAGAGCCCTGGAGAGCCTCGGTCCGTCTGTTGATAAATGGAGAACTGAATGGAGAACTGAATGCAAGTCTTATTCACAAGTACACAACTGCTTCGATCTTCTGCAGGAAGCCATTCTCCCCTTTACATTATGAGCTAAAGTGTTCCATTTACAATTAAGCGCTATTGAGCAAAAAAGATTCAAGGCAACGGTAACAGATGTGGAGGGAGCTGCAGACTCTAAAATGTTTGTGTAAGCGGTACCGGGTATCTGAGAGTGTCCTCACGAGTCGGTTCACGGTGTTCTATTTGTGTACTAACCCAATGTTGGGAGAGTGCATTACATCACACAACACAAATTAATTATTCAGACAGAATTGTCATTCATTTTTATAATTTTTATAATAGGCGCAAACTAGTTCAACACCAAGAGTGATTAACAATAATTTAAACACTAGCATATGGTTTGGTACAATGATATAGCAATATGTCGGGTTAGGGTTAGGGTTAGGGTTAGGGTTAGGGTTTAGGTTTAGGGTTTAGGTTTAGGTTTAGGGTTAGGGTTAGTCTTTGGTAGCGTGTGGTAGCAGTGACGCTCACAGACAGTTACTGGGAGCCAGATTCTCACCCCCATATCAACAGTGGCCCAGCACAGACAGGAGTGAGGAAGCTGGTGCAACGGGGGGGGGATCCCTTAATAAAAAGGGCAGCCCCCCTAAAGGCCGGAAGCTCCACAGACAGTCAGCACCATCCTCAATGGCTCACCTTGGACCGTTTGTTTATTTTTTTAAGTTTAATTTTTTTTCATTTGTGTTTACCTATCTATGGGCAATGTAATAAATATTTATTGTCATATCATATGACATTCTGGCTAAGCGAGTAGCACTGTGGTCTCACAAGGTGTTCAGTCTTATTCATGCCCCGGTGTTGTGTTTGCATATTCACTCTCTCTTCATGTGGGTTTCTAGTCTAAAAACATGCAGATAAGTGGGTCAGTGTTTTTACTTTGCCATTATAAGTATGTGAATGCGTGTGCCTTATAATGAATTGATGTCCTGTCCAAAGTGTACCCTGCCTTATGTCCTGGGCTTTCTGGAATCGTCTGAATGGATGGATGGATATAATGGCTTAACATCCTACAACATATACAGTACATTTTTGTATTTAGCAATCAATTTGTCCAAAACAGAGTATAAGTATTACAAATAGTATGTTGCAAGCATATATCAGTCAAGGAGTTGGCTGGGCATAAGTTCAGCTAGACTGAGTTTTCAATGAATACTCAGGCACAGGTGTAAGCAGTATTGGCGCAAGAGCGATACAGAGCATTTCAAACATAGCAAGATCCCAATGGGACTATTCAGTCTAAAGACAAAGTGCAGCTCTAAGAGCATTCAAGGGAGCACAGAGTGGCGCTGACAAGTAGAGGTTTTCCTGGAACAGGTAGGTCTAGGGGAGTTTATTGAAGGTTGGGGAGGAACCTGTGATTTGGCAGCTCATTACACCAGTGGGGAACCACAATTGAGAGACATGTATAGCGAAATATCTCATGTGGTGTTCAGGTGGTATATTGGTTTGCAGACTGACAAGGGTCTTGATGAAGATGGGTGCCCTTCCATTACTGGCTCTAAAAAACCAGGACCAGTGAGGAGAGACAAGGAGGGGTGTAACCTGAGAGTATTTAGTCTGATTGAATACCAGGCGTGCTGCTGCATTTTGAATCATTTGCAGTGACAGCACAAGCAGGTAATCCAGACACAAGGCAAGAAGCTGAGTCTTGGTGTGAATTTGGAGGTGACGACTTAGCTGTTCATCCAGCCGGCTACGTCAGCAAGGCGTGCAGGAAACGCAACAGATATCTCTGAATCTGTGTCGAGGAACGATTAAAATAAGAGCTTCACAATTCCAGGAGCAGGAGTCTGTGTCCGGCCTTCCTTCACTATTTCAGATTATTTCCATGTCAATGACATGCATTTACACATGATTATTCTGTATTGTATATTATGATTATACTGATGTCATACAAAATTCTCGCTGAAGGTAAGACAGAAAAGGACAAAAAGCACCTCAGCAGTGTTATACCAAGGAAGCAATTACACAAGCATTAATTACAAAGTAATTACTACAATTATTACCATCATTAAATAGGTAGAAAATTATACTTAAATACTGCAATTGTCTCCTGCCAACAGAAAAGCAGACAAGGAATATGCCGTATTCAAAAAATACTTTCCTAATTAACTAATTAATCTTCTGTTTTTCAAACCTCTAATAATATACCTTTATGTGTCTGCATATACATATATTTATATATGTGTGTGTGTGTATATATATTTAGTAAAATATATATAAAATTTATTCCTGCTGTTTTTATGGTCCGTTTTGTGGCCAGAATGTATATTAACTGGACAACGTATGTCCAGTGGAGTATAGCTCAAGAACCAATGAAGCATTGTGGATTTTTCTTTTGGATTATTATCCTGTTCTTAGGAATAAATATCCATCCATTCTTTTTTTCCATAACCACTTAGCCAGATGAGGGTGACAATGAGTGTTCATCCTGTGCCACAACAGGACACCAGGCTGGGGAGACCAGGGGTGAGACGTAGGCTGGACATTGAATATCTCATTAAATTAATTCACTCATGTAAGTAATAAACTGCTTCCAATGGTCTGAACACAAACACATCAGAAATGTGTAAATCAGTCTTTTTAAGCGCCCTGTGTATTCGGTTAAAACAAAGGAATGTTAATATAATTGAACTTTTACTCTGATTAAAAACCTAAGGCTGCATCAGCTGTTGGCTGTGATTACCATTTATAATTGCAATAGTTTAACAAAATGTTTCTATTTGTGTTAGATTGAAGGCCACGAAAATAGTGTTCTCTCTAGTCGGGGGCCACAGGCTTTTTAGCAGTTAAACATGGGTTTAATTGTTTGTGAGTATAAGAATACTTCTGGGCAAGACTATTGAGGACTATTCACGGATAAGTAGAACTGGTAGGAGAAAGGACGAATACAGCGCAATGAGCGAGGGAGAAAACGGCCATTTTGACAGGAACGGAAAAGCGGACCTTTAGTTTATCTTCTTCACATGGGCACTTTGCCGCCACAGGTCTCAGCTTACTTTAGGAAGTCAGGCCAGGTCACTAGAAGAAGGAAGATCACACCAGTCTGCAGTCAAGAAGAACAGGGAGACAGTGGAACCAATCTGCAATAATCTCTTAATAACCTTGTAGCCTTGCCCCATAACGTCCTTTATTTATTTACTGTGAAGGAAACTATGCAACACCTTATAGATTTAGCTGGGGGGGATGACCTCCATAGGAGAACTGGTGAAGTTGGAGTTTCCAAGAAGGTTTTTCTTCCAAGTTATTAAACAAGCCCAACACCCCCAGGACAGCCTACAATATGATAAAATGAATTTTTGTAGAAAAACAAGATAGCATGTTGGCACAGAATGCCCTAGTGGTACTCTGTCAAATTACTCTGGATAAGAATACAGCTACCTTTAGTGGTGTGAAATCCTTTATTGAAATTATCTATTACTATTGTACTACTACTGTAATCCTATGTCCAGAAAAATAAGCTGCCCATCAGTTTTAATAAGAGTACTGGTCACAGAATTCAATTGTCGTGCCAATCCGGGAAGGCGGATGTGACCCTGGTGCTGTGTCCTTGTGACCAGCTGTTTCCTCGAGAGGGTTTCCAGCATTTAAGGAGGATGTAGACAGTCTGGAACCTATACATGTTATAACTGGCGATAATCTGTGAACAGGGAGCTTATTAAAAGGGGAGAAAGTGCATTTGGTTTGTTTTCATTTTAGCCACTCATCCCATTTTGCTTGAATTCACTGGACTTCAAAACTTATTGGCCAAATAACTAGGATTTTGTTTGTTTTTGACTTCAAAATTCCATCATAACAAGCTGTTGAGTAATTGAGAAAGAGAAGTAGCTTATTAGAGAAATAGGCCTAAAGACTGGAGGCTCCAGTCCCAGGAGAGTGAAACGCTATGGAATGTTTAGCGTGTTATACACAAAGCTAACGGAGGATGGAACTTGGTTATTCCACAGTGAAGGATGACTGATGCCGTACAGTCACCTGAATGAAGTCCAACTGCCCCTGACTGGCCTAATTACTTTGTAAAGGATAATGAGTCAAGCGGGGGGATTTTAGGTTGTGGAGATGGTGGGAATATGCAGGAGTGAGTCAGCCACTTTGTTTGGCCACTGATTGATTAGGTTCTAGAAAAACAGATGGCTGTGCTACATTGCATGCTATTATTCATTTTATCTATACATCTATCCATCCATCCTCAAATTACTTAATGAAGTTGTCAAGGACTCGAGGCATGGCACAGGAAGGAAAAGGCGACGATCCACTTACAGCTCCAAGAAACGCGATTCATTTAATAAAACAATACAAAAAACAAACAAGGGGCCAGAACTAAAATTAAAAATAAATTAAAAGAAATCCAATAAGATAACATATAAAAGGAAATGGGCAACATTAGGACCAGAACCAGGAGGAAACACAGTGACATTAGTGCAAACCTAACAGCCCAGAGCAACATCTAACAGAGACCAGCACAGCACAGGCAGAGTAACATCTAACAATGGAGAACAGTGCAGGGCAGTCACTTAAATACTCATACAAAATTAGGGCAAACAAGTAACAGGTGTAGGACATAATCAATTAACTAATCAACACAGGGCGCAGGACAACAAGCAACAGAACAGAATGATTAACGAGCACTGGCAAGAAAATGGGCAACAGGTGAAACTAATAATTAACACACACAGAAACTAGGGAACTTAATACCAAAAATGAGGAACATTGGTTACATGCTGGGAATTAAACACTAAGAATAGAACACAAGGAGAACTAGACAGAACCAGAATGGAACAAAACAGAACACAAGCAGGGAAAACCCAGGGCAAGAAAACTAATAGAAAATAAACACTGGGAAACAAAAACAAGAAATACAAATAAACAGATGAGACTGGTCACTGTTCAGCCTTGAACCCATGGTCAGAGAGTAACAGTGCATGTTATATGCTTAACCTGCTGAGTCATGCAGCAGTTTGGGGCTGGGCACACTAAGGCTGAAAGACCAGAAACAGGGAGGAGGACAGGATGGTCAGCAAGACCTGCTGAGCAAACGGGGAGGAGACACGAGGGGCAGGGTAGGACGGGAGCTGACCCTGACAGAAGCAGAACACTTACTAGTTCTTAGGCCCTAAACAATTACGTTACCTGGTTGGTTGTTTGTTCAGCATTTACATATTTAGATCTGTTTGTTTGTTTGTTTTGCTTTTTTTGTTAGCTATTGAAAGGCACCACAGGTTCTGTAATCTATATCCCTGGTCTCTACAAATTGAAGACTGCACCACCTGTCACAGGAAACAATGGAACAAACAGCTCAGAATGTGGTCATTGTACAGTGGATTTCTGCGGAGCAGAAAAACACACATAAGAGAATTTTAGAGCAAATATTCTACCTTTGTGGGAGGGAAATCATAACTCAAATACTCATATCTGTGTCATGTTCCTGGTGTGTATTATTTCTTAATAACAGGGATAAATAAGTAACTAAAAACAAATACTGTACACCAGATGTTATCTCCACAGCCAGATATGTCTCTGTCCCCAATGTGCCCTATAAAAGTATTGATGTATGTGTACAGTCTCTTTTTCTACATCACTGTGCAAAGGTCTTTATGCGTGTATTTGTTTTCCTGACAAATGTTCAGTACCCTTGCTTGTCTGGCCCAGTGTGCACAGCTTAATTCAACCCTTGGTCTGCTGAGAAAAGTACCAGGTACACACACACACGCACACTCTATTAGACCCCCAGAAGTCTTTGAAAACCTCTATAACCAGGGGCATGCCCCCATGTCACAAGATGTGACCTCCGTGTTTAATTTGACCCGTTGGCACGTTTCCAGTCTGGAGGCTTTCCTTATAGAGAGAGGAATTACACACTGTAATCTAATATTCCCTGCTACTGATATGCTTGTATAAGCTTAAATTATTTAAATTATTTTATATTGAATACTGTCACAAGTACAAGCTTACATGATATTTGGTCCCCTTCATTCTTACAAAGATAATAATAATACACTGAATTTATATACTGCTTTTCAAGAACCCAAAAACACCATAGATACCAGGTGATTTCTGTTCACCAGAGCAATTTATACATCATCTTTAAACATTAAGGGAACTCGTACAGCAGAATGCAGACTGTGCCGGCTGCTCTCGTACAGCAGAATGCACACTGTGCCGGCTGCTCTATAACCTACGCATAAGCAAGCTGTATATTGCAGCAAAACAGAATATTATCTAAGCTCCACAGATCTTGAGTGATGAATAACAATAAGGCAGGGTTCAGGTACTTATTGAGGTCCTAAAGTAAGCGGGATTCATAGCCTAACATGTGTTTGAGTAGATGTATGTTCAGAAACTGGCAAAGGTATAACTCGCTGTGTGAATGGTAGCTCAGGCAACTGAGACGAGGAGCCTGGGCATCAATCCAGGGTGATTTCTGTGGCGCTGGGCTGGAGTGATCTAACTCTCACTTATTGCTTTGTATTGTTATTTAAAGCAGGAGCTGTTAATCATGGGGTGATCAGGGATGGGGAAAACCCTAAATTCTTCATCTATAGCCTCCAGGATAGGCTCCACACCCCATACCAACCTGGGTAGGACAGGCAGGGATAGAATATGCATGGATGGATGGATGGATGGATGGATGGTTGGATGGATGGATGGATCCTTATTTTCACTAACCTGACTGAAATTTTGCATTTTTGTCAATTATTAATACAAACCACAAACTACAGAAGTAGTGAGGTAGCTGGCCATCTATGAAGTTCCACTTTAAGTTGCTTATTTCTAAAATGTATTGTCTTACTTAATGTGTTAATAAAGAAGAACATTTATTATTATACCACAAATTTGTTTACGTGTCTTCAAGATTTAAATCTTGGTAGAAGAATGGACCAAAATCCCACCTGGACAACGTGAGAGATTCTTCTTTATACAGGACGTGTCTTGAACCTATCATTGCAAACAAAGGCTTCTCCACCAAGCAATTTCAGGTAGTCTGTCCTATATTCTTTCCCTGTGTCATTTTACTTTATTGCACATAGAATGCCGACACAAAATCATACCACTTTTTTCATCAAACAGCCAGACATCAAAACCTATTACAAACATCTTTTCCAGCTCATTTAGACCTTTTGCAACATTCAGGTAACAAAGGCCAATAGTTCTGAAAATTAAAAAAAGGAAAAAAGAGACATTGGGCTGTGAAAGTGATCAGTCCCCTGATTAACACTCAGTAGAAGCACACTCTGCTTTTCATCTGTCAGAAAAAAAGAGTACAAATTTGTACCTTTGCTTGTCATTGGGGCTGTACTCTCAATGGTTCGTCAGTTGTACCCTAGCTGTAGGTACTTGTACCTTTTAAGATACAGAAATGGACTCTGAGAAACATTTTTGTACCTTTGGGGTGCATTAATGTTGTTTATACCTTGGCGATGTTCCTCAGAGTTCATTTCTGTACCTTAAACTAGACTAAAAGGTACACTTACCTATAGTTAGGGTACAATTGGCAGCCCCTTGAGGGTACAGCCCCAGTGACAAGCAAAGGTACAAACTGTTACTCTTTTTTTCTGACAGTGTACAGCCACCAGTTTATTTGGCTATGGCTGTACCAACTTTGTACATGTAGCTTTGGAAATATTATTTTATCGCTAAATATTACACCCAGATTTCCTTGGAGTCAGGATGGCCATACTTTCTTGTATTGTGTCGTCTAGATAGTTAATTAGATTAAATTTTTATAATGAACATTTTTCTGCTTCTTTCAATACAGTCCATAATCTGCTGTTTCAGCCAGTTATGTTGATGAAGAACATTATGGCTTGCTGTCGTTCTGTCTTGCATTAAGGACTGCCAGGCCTGAGTTTATGAGTCACGTGGGCTGTCTCTGGTCATGCGTGGGTGTAAGAAGACGTGTCTAGTTTCCATTTCAGCAAACATGTTACGACACCGATGCCTCATCACACAGGAATCACAATCGATAGTGTGAGAGGTTCCACATAGATGGGAACAAATTATCAGTGCATTTGGGTTTTTTTGGATAAAGCTGATGAAAAACTGATGAAAACTGAAGAAAACAGAATATGGCGACGGGCTCGATAAAACTATTTATTTTTTACTAATTCGTTTTTAACGTAAAATGAGAGCTGACATTCTAGCAAAACTGAAAACTATGCATAAATCATGTCATGACTGTCACCCATGACAGATTCCTAAACTAAACTGGAATATTTTACGTAAAATCTGACAACAGAAAGCATGAGATGAATACAAAGTAAAACAAACTGCTTGTTTCTCTTTTAATCACATTGTCTTTATCTTGTGCTTCTGTATGTAAACTCCACATTGTTCTGCTTTTGATACTGTAAAATTAGACTTTGAATCACTCTTTGTTTTCTTTGTTCCTTCCTACTATTTATCATACAGTCGGTTGTATGAATGTGTAAGAATTTGCTTATGGATGCACATCCATACATCCATCCATCCATCCACCTTCTTACTGTTTATCCAGTAGGTTGCAGGGTACAGTAATGTTCTGGAATTTGTTGTCCCTAAAGTATGAACTGAACTGGGCAAGAAAGCTTTTAGGTTTTCGACACCTCATCCCTTGTCTCCCTTGTAAAAGAGATCTTTGATCTCGGTGGGATTAACCTGGTTAAATAAAGGTTAAATAAATAAAAATCCACAGTAAATATGCATCTAATATTTGCACCCTGTATCAAGTCTCACTTTTATATGTGGAACTAAAGTTCCCTAAAAAAGGTAAGACTTTACTTAAAGCTGTAGTCTATAATTCACCATAGATACCTTCATAATGCATTATAATGGTCGGTACATGAATTACGGATGATTTGTACTGCATTATGAAGGTATCTATAGTGCAGGATTTCAGAGCATTTTTCATTTGACAGCCCACTTTCATAATTAAAAAACAGTTGTGGCCCACAATACATGTAACCACGCATGTTATTAGCAACAAACACATAAATTCCAGTGAGCGAACATATCAAATTTAAATACAAATATCAACTTTTGTGGTAAAAATGCTATTTTGTTTTTTCATGAACATGCTCACTTACCTAATGAGACAGCCGCTGTTCTATCCCAAACGCCAAATATTCATTGCTGCAACATATTTGCTCCTAATCCTTTGTTTTAATGTCTCTGTTCAGTATCAGAAGAATTCCAGTTGTCTTGCAGTATCAAGAGGGAATCCATGGGAAGCTAATTCTGCCAGAAGACCTTTATCCTTTGTGCTAGATTTCAGGGTTAATTGCCATCTCAATGGCTCAGGGTGTATCACCAAGTGAGTGTGTGGGCCCTGCAATGAACGGCAGCCTGTCTAGGGTCTGGGATAGACTGAACTGCCTGCTGAAAACCCGACCAGGAGAAGATGCATGGACACAGGATATTGCAGTTTCTGAAATTAATTGCATTGTTTGTTCATCAATCCATCCAGTCATCCATCCATCATCCATCCATCCAGTCATCCATCCATCCAGTCATCCATCCATCCAGTCATCAATCCATCCAGTCATCCATCCAGTCATCCATCCAGTCATCCATACAGTCATCCATCCATCATCCATCCAGTCATCAATCCATCCAGTCATCCATCCAGTCATCCATCCATCCAGTCATCAATCCATCCAGTCATCCATCCATCATCCATCCAGTCATCCATCCATCTTCCATCCATCATCCATCCATCTTCCATCCAGTCATCCATCCAGTCATCCATCCATCCAGTCATCCATCCAGTCATCAATCCATCCAGTCATCCATCCAGTCATCCATCCAGTCAACCATACAGTCATAAATCCATCCATCATCCATCCATCAATCTTCCATCCAGTCATCCATCCAGTCATCAATCCATCCAGTCATCCATCCAGTCATCCATCCATCCAGTCACCCATCCAGTCATCCATCCATCCAGTCATCAATCCATCCAGTCATCCATCCATCTTCCATCCAGTCATCCATCCATCTTCCATCCAGTCATCCGTCCAGTCATCCATCCATCATCCATCCATCTTCCATCCAGTCATCCATCCAGTCATCCATCCAGTCATCAATCCATCCAGTCATCCATCCAGTCATCCATCCATCCAGTCATCCATCCATCCAGTCATCCATACAGTCATCCTACCATCCAGTCATCCATACAGTCATCAATCCATCCAGTCATCCATCCAGTCATCCATCCATCATCCATCCATCATCCATCCATCTTCCATCCAGTCATCCATTCAGTCATCCATCCATCCATCCAGTCATCCATCCATCATCCATCCATCATCCATCCATCATCCATCCAGTCATCCATCCATCATCCATCCATCCATCCATCCATCTTCCATCCATCTTCCATCCAGTCATCCATTCAGTCACCATCCAGTCATCCATCCATCTTCCAACTGCTTATCTTGTTTTGGGTCACAGGGTATATACAACTTTGTCTACATTCAACATTGTGCTAATTCAAAATGGCAAGTAACATTTTGTATAAATTATATATATATATATATGCATAGATAGATAGACATTCATTCGCTACATTCATAGACAGAAAGACAGAATGCTATTTTGGTGAATACTTGTATTTTTCTTGCTTAGGTGATAATTTCAGCATTATTGATGGCGCTAAGAGAAAAAGCTACATATTCTGGTGCTCTGTTAAGCAGAAAACCCTGCATATTTCAATAACCATCAAAAATGAAATACTGCACACTTCAGAAAATGATAATGTGCACTAGCCCATGGATGGAAAGCCCCCAAGAACGCAATTTTTAAAAATGAATAAGGTAAAACGGGGACACAGAGGTGGGCGTGGTGCAGGGGCAGGCTGACACCTCTCACGGCGCAGCCAAATGGACATGAGAGGCTCGTCCAAGAATCACCTGTAGGGGGCAGGTGTGTGAAAACACATATCTTCTGAAGTGGAGAATTTCACCCCCTGGATGGTCCCACACCATACATTCAGTACCCACCCATGTACTATTATTATTATAGAAAACAATAATAATAATGTAATCTGTAGCTATGAGCCCATAAGCTTTATATTTAGGAAGCAGGTGGGATATAATTAAATTAAGTAGGGTTTAAAATAAAAATAGAACAGCTGTAAAAAACTCTCAGCACGTGTTTAATCATGATGGGGGATTTATAGAAGGCAGAGAGATCTTACAGCTACAGTCCAAAGAGAAAAGCAATTTAATGACTCATAAGACAGGTATTACATCAACTGAAAAAGGTTCCCGGCAGAAATGCCAACCGAACACTCAGAGAAAAGCAGCTAACAAGGGTTAGGGTTAGGGTTAGGCTAACAAGCTAACCATAACCCTAAACATTCAACTTTCAAACAAATGTGTCCCACTCAGTATTAGAAATGGAGCCTCCCCACTGCTGAAGGCCATCTAGTCCCACTGCTGAAGATCATCTAGTCCCACTGCTGAAAACCATCTAGTCCCACTGCTGAAGGCCATCTAGTCCCACTGCTGAAGACCATCTAGTCCCACTGCTTCAGCCTACTGCTGTGTTTCTATTTCATTTAGCTTAATTTGGCTCCTACCATTGCAGCACTTTCTCACAATTAAACAAAGGATAAATTAATAACAGCCAACGAGTCTCTTGCAGGCAAAGGAAGCTGAGCTGATTTGTACGGATCAGGTCACTTTCTTCAAGGAAAATTTGTCCATCGCTTGATTTGAGCCTCTCAAAATCAAATCTTAACTTGAACACTAGATGGGCTGAACAGTAAAAAATCCAAAAAAAAAGTTTATGTGCCTGAGTTTGTCACCATCCCCACCCCCAGTCAGCTCTTCACTTCCAACACTCTACTCAGTCTCACAGAGATGAACTGAAAGCACCATATATATATATCCAGCACAAAGGATGAAGGTCTTCCAGCAGAATTAGCTTCCCATAGATTCTCTCTTGATACTGCTAGACAACTGGAATTCCTTTGATATTGTATCATCGATTCTTGCATTCCAGAGGACCTTCTAAAGTACAGAAAGATCACTATGTGAGGATGAGATGTGCCTACACACTGCTGATGATAAAGTCCCTATATCCAATACTGTCTCGTGTTGCCTTATTTAGGAAATCCCACAGCGTTAATTATGTATGTCCGTGGTGGTTCTTGCCAGGAAGAAAATAATAATCATCTTACAGAGTCAGGCCTGTGATGACTTGCACAGCTATGCCAGTTGCCCTGAAACATTTGGATTGCCCAAGTCATTAATTAGGCTAATCCCATTAGAAAGACAAGCTAACCTCTAGTTTGAATCTCTGAGGCTCCGGAGGTTCAGAAGTAGAAAGTAGAGACTCCGCCACTGTCTTCAAAACAGAACTGAAGGAAGTTAGGATTCAAATCTCTGAATTGCTCTTGGCTGATGGGGAATCCTGTCAACCAGTGTGTTTGTAGCCCTGTGCTACCAGAACGTAAGTAACGCCAGAAGACATAAGGATTAAGCAGCAGCAGCGTGGGAGATAACAGCTGGAACTAGTATATTGGTAGGAGATGTGCCACTGGGATTTCAGATGTAGCAAGGAATCTGACAATCAAGCACTTCACAGGTGCCTCACAATGTGCAAGAAAAGTTCCCTTAAGAGAAGAAATCCTGGAAGTCTCATAAATTGTGGAATATAATGCATTTCCCTGTCTGAATATGAAAAGATCACTGGTGAAATCTGGCACCATTTTCCACCCAACAGGTGTAGAAACTATAACAATATTAGTACAGCATCACTGTGCAACCATGATAGCTCTAATGTTTCGTTTCTTATGCTGCCGGGTGCATGTTTAATGGACATAAGGAAGTCATGTCTTCAGCTCTGCCAGCTGCAATCAAACATCCAGGTCGTCAGCAGCATGGAAGTCAGACGAGTGCGGCTGTCAGCCTTCCGGAATCTCAGCACTTGCTCCTCCCCTCTATTTAGTGACAGATGGATTAATGGATGAAATGGAGCATCGGAGATAGTAAGTGGGGCCTGGCGGGCTGATAAGTTAATCTCCATTGGAAAGGGGCCATTTTCCAATGGAATGTTAGGGGAAAGCACAATAATTAATTGGCTGACAATTCCCTACGAGAGCAGATTCACTGGCGCATCACCCGTCCGCTCTCTACCCAGCTGCCTACGGTGAAGACGGCCTCTGAGATGAGCGAACACTGGGCGCAGCAGCCTGAGACGGGCAGACAGTGATGGATTGTACAGCTTTATCGAGGTGGCCATTAGTGTATTTAACGTGCTGTGTGCAGGCTATAATAGGGGTGTTAAATTTATTTATAAGGAGATGGGGTAGAAGCGGCGGGAGACGGAGTTCGGTTTGTGCTGGTTTTGGATTCTCTACCTCATCTCGGTCTCAGTATATTAGTCAAATTTGACTACAGTATAAGCGTGGGTTACTCAAAGCCTCATTTGCGAGTCATGCCTTTTATGGAAAAACACACACAAGACGCCAGCTCCATCACATGCCCAAGCAGTGTAAACTTCAATACTACCACACATAGCAAAATTTTACACAATATGATTGGGAATATAGTTCAGTTACCTTTTACTCACATAACTTTCTAGGGATACACAATAATTGCGGCACACATACATTTGAGAAAAAAATATATATATATGTCTGCGTGTTAGATATATGTATATATTTTCTTTTCATTTGAATTATTTTACTTCAATTAATTTGTTCATACTTTCAATGAAAGATTAAAAGGATAAACTAAGACTTTTTTCACAGCCCATTTCACTCTTATTTGCCTAAAGTGCCAAAAAATTGTAGGGGATGGTAGCTTCACTTACCTGTCATATGATCTGTGTCATCATTATATAAAATTATTTATAGAATATTTCAGGAATTTTTACTTTTACAATAGGAACCAGCTATATACTTACTTCAACTATATATACTTTTTAATACAATAAATGAACGTTTTTTTAATGAAAGCAATCAGATTAATGACACAGTTATTAAAGCCATACATTTATGCATTATTTTTAGCTTTGAAAATCACACAATAGATGAGAGTGAAGGCATTAATTCAAGCTAAATTCTGTCTGGTCAGTGTAACACAGGAAATGAGGCTATACAATATCATGGTGTTTGGGAATGGAGAGAAGTCAAACAACTTTTTTTGGTTACATCAGTGGCCGATGTTCAATCAATGTGAATCAATGTAAAAAAAATGCGAAATACATTTCATTTCTGAGAGATGCTGGGCTTCTTAAGGGAAAAGCTGATTACTTCTACTTAATGTGTATAAACTGGTGTGTTTTATTTTTATTTTGAGGAGGCCACCATTCATCCATCCATCCATCCTCTACTGCTTTTCCGGGTCAGGTCGGGGGACTGATTCGCTGAAGAGGCCTCACACTTGAGTTTGAACAGCTGACCTAAAGGTTATCCCAAAAACCTGCACCAAAAACCACACTGGCCCTTGTGGATAAGATTGCCCAATGCTGCTCTAAACTAAAGGATCCCTCCCCCCCAGAGGGCCTGTTCAGCCACTGACCGAACCAGAAATAGTTTTACTTTTTTATCAAATATGTATCTAGAAGTCCAGTCTCCTTTTCATTACAAGCCAATATGCTAATTTCCACAAACATCACGGTGTAAAATCCATATTATATAAGCCACACTTTAGCCTATGAAAAGTTTTTATTTTTAATGGCAGCATACAAAACACATTAAAGCTATAAAACACTACTTCCGCAGTGTGGCTTTAGTTGAATTGTTTATATGTTGAATTTATTCCTTATATAGTAGATTTTACTGTATGTGATGGCAATGATGTTAGTGCATCATTACCAAATGATTCCTGTGATTTATCTTCTCATCTTTTCTTCATCTTTAGCAGTCTTTTCTTGTGAGGCTAACCATAGTGGTATGCAGAGGAGGTCAGAGAAGAGCTCTCTCTCCATGCCTACACACTCAAAGGGATCTAAGGGGATCTCCAAGACAGCAGAGAGATAACATGTCCTCACTCTTCCCTCAGTGGGACTTGTGAGGAGGGCCTTCCCTTGGTGGGACCCGTGAAGAGGCCCTTCCCTCGGTGGGACCCGTGAGGAGGCCCTTCCCTCGGTGGGACACGTGAGGAGGCCCTTCCCTCGGTGTGACCCGTGAAGAGGCCCTTCCCTCAGTGGGACCCGTGAGGAGGCCCTTCCCTCAGTGTGACCCGTGAGGAGGGCTTTCGCTCAGTGGGACCCGTGAGGAGGCCCTTCCCTCAGTGTGACCCGTGAGGAGGGCTTTCGCTCAGTGAGATCCATGCAGATCTCCAAATTCACCCTGTCATGGAGAGGGAACGCAGAAGCCCTGCAGGAAGACCTTCTTTTTTTTGGCCATTACCTAGAACTCATGACCATAGGTGAGAATAGGGACATAGACTGACAGGTGAACTGCAAGTCTGTCTGATAACTTAACTCTCACTTCACCACCACAGACCTCCCTGGTCCCCTCAAAACTGCAACTCACAGATCCACCTATCAATCTCTTCTTCATGAAGAAGACCCCAATGTACATAAACAATTTCATTAAGGGCAAACTCTCCCCCCTCACCTGAAAAGTGAAACGCACTCTTTCCTGAGAGATCACTGGCCTTGGATTTGGAACCCCGTTTCACAGTCGGCACTCAATCACTCCAATGTGTGCTGGAGGTCCTGACTGTATGATACCAAACACAGGCCATCTTCTACAAATAACAGGGACAGTACTTCTAGCCCCAATACTGGATGCCCATCCAGCCATGGTTGAACCTTGATATTTTGTCAATGAAAATGACAAACATGAGTGGAGGCAAGACCCACCTTTGGTAGAGGCCAACAGCCACTCTGACAGGCTTTTATTTTGTGCTAAGGATACAGTTACAACTCTTACGGGTTTCACACAGGGACAGAATAGCATAGCCTGTCAAAGGGAGGCAGAGAAGTCTGACCCCTCATAGGAACACATCTTTGGATCCCACTTCCTAAAAGCAGGGACCACCACCCTGGCTTGCCTTACACTAGAGAGATGTGTCAGCCACTTCTTAAAAGCAGGGACCACCATCCTGGCTTGCATTACATTAAAGAGACGTGTCAGCCACTTCCTAAAAGCAGGGAAAACCACCCTTGCTTGCCTTACACTAAAGAGATGTGTCAGCCACTTGACCCCAACAACCTCCAAGGCCTCATGCCTCGCAGGTTGTCCCTGGTAGAAAATTGGCTTTCATTCTGCAAAAGGTTTCATCTGATTGGATTAGTTTGCTCACCCCTTCCTCATGGCGGCTGCCCTGTCCAGGGTGTCCCCTGCCTTGTATGTGTCCAGGGTGTCCCCCTGCCTTGTGGGTGCCCAGGGTGTCCCCCTGCCTTGTGGGTGCCCAGGGTGTCCCCCTGCCTTGTGAGTCTCCAGGGTGTCCCCCTGCCTTGTGAGTCTCCAGGGTGTCCCCCTGCCATGTGGGTGTCCAGGGTTATTCCCCTGCCTTGTGGGTGCCCTGGGTGTCCCCCTGCCTTGTGGGTCTCCAGGGTGTCCCCCTGCCTTCTGGGTGTCCAGGGTGCCCCCTGCCTTTTGTGGGTGTCCCTGCATTGTGGGTGTTCAGGGTGTCCCCCTGCCTTGTGGGTGTCCAGGGTGTCCCTCTGCCTTGTGGGTCTCCAGGGTGTCCCCCTGCCTTCTGGGTGTCCAGGGTGCCCCCTGCCTTGTGTGTGTCCAGGATTATCCTCCTGCCTTGTGGGATAGGCTCCAGGCCCCCACTCACAATCTTATACTTGATACTCTTGGATGTCATTCTGTTTTTCATTTGACCAGACAGTAAACTATTAATGGCCCAGTGTGAGTGGTAACTAAGGAGCTCAGCATTTGTTTTTAGCACAAGTTTCACCAGGTCAGTGAACTGCATGAAAGGAGACGGGAATTGGTACAAGAACAAAACTATAAACCTACTCTAACCAATATTAGCAATTTTAGGTGTATGATCCCCATAAAGTGTCATCAGTAAAGAATATTGTATTTCGGTAGATGCATAGTCATTAGATGCTCTTTGAGAGTTGTGCATTCTGTATATATACAGTCAGCATTAAAGATGTTGACTGTTAAGCTTGCTACTGGTCACATCTTGGAGCACCGCATCATGAAAATGGGAAATAGTTATTCAGATAATAATAATAATAATAATAATCATTCAGAAGCAAGACATGACGTTAACAACCCCTTACGGATAGTCACACATAAGCCTCAAATGCATGGAGATTAATTACTTAATATTCACCATTAAGGTTTGGTCGCCATACCTTAAGAAGGACATTGCTGCCTTGGAAAGGGTACAACGTAGGGCTACGCGAATGATTCCT
>JAODLD010000056.1:4362524-4375950 GCA_026781065.1 Mormyrops boulengeri | reverse complement strand
TTATTGTTCCCTCTGCCCGCCTCGTCACCATGGGACACAGAGCTTTCAGTCACTCTGCTCCCCGACTCTGAAACTCACTTCCGTCAGATATCAGAAATATCGACTCTTTTCCATTGTTTAAGTCAAAACTCAAAACCTTTACATTGACTTACTCGCTTTAACCCGATTGTTGTCTGATTATGTAAATGACTCTTTTTAATCATATGTTTTTATTGTTTGTCTTCTATGGCTATGTTAGGTCACCTTGGGTTTTAGAATGGCACCCACAAATAAAATGCATTATTATTATTATTATTATAGTACAATCGGAGTGTAGTTTAAGGCAGTGGGCTCCCTTCACTGGCAAACATCCCGAACACTGTGACTTTAGCACTCAGATTGGTCACATTTTGCTTTTAACTTGCATGTATCTCCTGCACACACTGTCTGCAGTGCTCAGCTGATCAGTGGTCACACAGGCAATGCCTCAGTAACACAGTACAATCGGAGTGTGGTTTAAGGCAGTGGGCTCCCTTCGCTGGCACACATCCCAAACACTGTGACTTTAGCACAAGCTGTTCCAGTTAATTAGCCAGTTACCACGATTACTTTAATATTTCAGATCATTTTACATACATTGTCTAGCACTGACTTGAACATTTTGTTTTTCTGTTTGTGTAGTTTCCATTTGCAGGAGTGTGTTTTTCAATCAGTGCAATTTTTACAGGGTCGACAGCATCTCTATCCAGACAGGAATAAAGGGCCTTGTACTCGAATCTTGGTGTTATATTTTCACACTTTCTGGATGAATTTTGAGAGAAAAAAGTTTAAAGATGGTTGTTATTGAGCTTTTGTTTACACGCTGGATTGATTTCCCATAAGTGCTTAGGCGATGTAGGCTTGTGAGCCTGGAGCCCATCCCAGTGCGGACGCTCACTACTGCGACTCACTAAGAGACAAATGCAACTCAGCGTTAAGCGCCAATGCAGGAGGAATATTCAAAGGCCACCTACACACAGCCGGGGGCGGCGACCGAACCCAACGCCTGTCAGCTATGAGGCCCTAGTGCTGCTGACTGACTCATCATGACAGTCCAGCTAACTCTGCAAGAGCTCCCATGATGCTTGAGGTGTGGCCTACCAGTGCCATGTCAGGTAGGGGCCCCTCGCCATTAAAGATGCTATTAAAGAGGTACCCAGCAGCGGGAAGAGCCGCTTGAATTAGTCCCCATGAGCTTTAATTGCTTCAGAAAAATATCTATATGGATTGACTGCTAAAATGGTACATTTCTTTGTAGAAAAAGTGCCAAAATATAAAAATATATTTTATCAAAGTAATCCTATTAAGGAGGACAGTTAAGCAGTGGGAATATGTATTGATGGATTGTTAGAAGTATGGGTGCCCCCCCCTCCACACCCACCCCCTGCCGAAGTGTGAGAGCCAAGATGATGTAACGGTATTTGGGAGGAAATTGTCTCTCTGGCCTAGTGGCTGTCGGGGGAGGGAAGGCCATTTTTTCCCCCATTATTTTTTCTGTGAGTCAGAAATCAGTTTTCACTCTTTTCGCTATCAACGGCTGCCCACTGCAGGGGACATTTTAGTTGGCTCTCGCTCATTTCGGAAGCCTGGGAGACGGAATGTGCTGGAAGCCAGAGGCCAGGCTCCTGTTTCCTTTGGCTAATTTACCCACTCAGAAAGGCAGCCTTTCTGCATTTGAATACAACAAACGGTTTCCCTTTCAGCTCCAGACGCTTTATCATCAGCCAAGCACGGGCCAGAATCCTTCCCGTAGATCTCGATAAACACTGTATTTGAAGCCGACAGTGGGTTAGCGTGATTGATAGCTTCTGTGAACCAGTATTTTGTGCAGTATTTGAAATCTTGATAACTGTAAGGCGTGAGACTGCCTCATAGTGACAGAGATTCTTGAATTGCTTTCGGTCAGGATAGATACAAGGTTAGGAAATACCGTGGCATCAAAAAAAGAAATGAAAAATATGGTAGTGACTTGTGTCTTTCAGAGACTTTTTTCATACAGCAGTAATTAATATGTGGGTGTGTGTATGTATGTATTTAATATATGTAATGTCGATTTAAATGCTCATAGGTATATGACTGGTTATGCAAGCAGATCACTGCCATAATGCTGCATAAGCAGGTAGCACATCATTTGAAATAGTTACACATTGTTAAATGGCACAGTGACACAGTGGGTAACACTGCTGCCTTATACCTCTGGGACCCGGGTTTGAGTCTCCTCCATGGCTCTGTGTGTAGAGTTTGCATATTCTCCTCACGACATCGTGGGGTTTCATCTGGGTGTTACTGTTTCTCCCCACAGTCCAAAAACAAGCTAAGCTGAATTGGAGCTGCTGTTCTGGGTTATTTGCTGCTATGGGGCCACAGCTTCCAGGATAAGCTTTGGACCTCTGCACCCCTGCATAGGACAAGTGGCTACAGATAATGACAATGTCTGCAAATAAGCTATGGCTGTGTTTATAAATAGGATTGTGTGGCAAAACAGTTACTTTGCATACTGTTTTCTGATACATATTTCAGAGGCCCTGGTTCAAATTCAACATTTATCACTTCATCACACATAAGGCAGAATTCTTGAAAACATTTTGGCAATTGATATTTGAAAGAGCAGAGATATTAAAATGTAGGTAGGGGATCAATCAGAGGACTCTCACAAGCTCATAATGGGGAGGAGATTAATGACATCACATATGTTTCAGAGTTTCAAAGTTTTATTTGTCATATGCACAATCATATTTGGTGCAATGTGTAGTGCTATGCATGGGTGCTTAGCTCCAGACTCCATTTTAAACTCATTCACATGTCAAAAAGTTAATTGAATGTACATTTACATGGCTGGCTGGATGAAATAGCAAAAACACAACATGCCAAGGACTATAAAGTAACTAAACCCTTAATACAAACACAGCTACAAAGGTGTGTCATATTAGGTAGAAGGCATTTAGCAGCTGTTCGATTTTTCCAAGCAACAGATATTTCGTACCTAAACTGCAGTTGCATCACTCACAAAAACTGCAAATTTATTTGTGTCAAGAGCAGCCTCAGAGGCACACAGACAACATCAGTGGCTGAGCATGAGCCCTGGATTGGCGCATTTTACCAAACATGAAACTGGAAATGGATGGGGAGGGGAATCCTGCAGCTGCGAATGTCCTTATTCCATGTTGGATCCCCCTGGACCTGGGAAGTGAGGGAGAGATGAGAGTGAGTGCGACGCTGGCTGGAATAAAAAGGGGGCGGAGAAGACGAGGGAGACAGGAAATAGATGAAGAAAGCGGGGGTAGCCTTTAGCCGGGCGGCGATCCCATGTGGCTGTTATACCCAGAGATTCTGGCAGTTATACACTAGTGACAAACTCAGATCAAACTAACGTGTCCTTCAAAAGGAACCTGCAGCTGGTGTGATTGTTACGCTCTGGCCCTGCATAGCTGGGGTGTGCCATCGGGGCCACCTGCTGGCTGGCAGTCTAAAACACCACTCCTGACATCCTGACAGGTGGCCTCTGTCCAGGGCGCCTCCATGATCACATGGCCACCTGTCCAATGTGTCTGTGGGTCCCGGAGGCACAACCGTGACAATGCATCCATTCACCCATCCGTCTGCCGCTAATCCTGGTCAGGGTCATGGAAGCCTATCCCTGGCAGGGGGGCAGGTGAAGCTCGATGAAGATGTCTCGTGATGAATGATTTCTAGAAAGGTGTAAATACAACATCCAGGAAACTATTACTTATACTCTTCCTCTTTTCTCCTATTAATTACAATTAAAGATTCAATGTTTCGTATAGATTGTACATCCAATTTCACACTATTTTTCACTACAACCTTGATGTTATTGCCAAGATTTCTCGCTTAGCCGGAAGTAGGACTTCTAGCTTAGCCATATAAGTTGTCAGATTTAAGGTAATCTGGGCTAAATGTAAGTCCATTTAAGATACCTTCATGGTACCTTCAATCCGACAAGTTACCTGGCTACACAAGAAATCCGATTCCTGAAGCAGTGTCATTGATGTTGATCTCGGTACCACATTCCTCTGAGTCTGATCTTTGCATAACAGGCCTCAAATTCATAGGCAAACCAGTGATTGTTCACTGTATGGTTTTCCTTTGTATTGTCTTGTGCTATTTATGTACAAGTTCATACAGATACAAACACATTATTGTTCAGGTAATCCTGCTACACAAGAAATTTTGCTTCATGATACAGGCCCATTGGTGATGGAGACCTGAAGTCAGGCCTCCATTTAGAGATCATTTTAGAAGTTTTACTTGCTCAAAAAGGTTCTGAATGCAGAGCAAAAAAGCGGGACCAAGCAACTAGAGGAGGCGGGACCAAATAATCAGATGTCTTGGTCTCACCTCCTCTAATATCTGATTGGTTATCCCTCTGAACCAATCATTTTTCATTCTGCCCTCTGAACATTTTTGTGTAAGTAAAACTCCCACAAACCCATTTATAAACCTTAATTACTCCAGCTTCAGGTGCTGTCCCTTCAAATTCACTCCTTCCCAAACACACAGCTAATTACTGCCATTGCCAGGCTGATTTCCTCCTAAGAGTGTCAATATGCCATAGAGACAGGAAGCCTCAATTCAAACACTGGAGAAGGATTAAATATTACAGCAGAACTCAACAATGGAGACTTCTGTCATTTCGGTACTACGTTCCTCTGACCTTTGCATAACAGGCCTGGAATTCATAGAGAAATCAGTCACTGTTCGCAGTACGTTTTCCCATAATTTATACAGGGCTCCTTCATATTCGCTTGTGCTATGTCGTCATATATAAGCTCATACAGACGCAAATACATTCCTGTTCGGGTGATCCTCCCGCACTACATGAACAACATAGATATGGTAACCTTATGAAATGTCACCAGGCACACTAAGAACCATAGATTACACAGTAAGCCAAACTTACATCACTATTCATCAAAAAGTGACAGTGTTTATTAGGGATGCAAAGGAAACCTTAACCTCCACACATAGCTTAGCGTTCTCATATTACTGATTTTAAAGATTTTAAACAAATTATAAACAAAATAACTATAATATATTATCATGTATTAGAATTATTCAATTACAAGTTAGCACACCCCACTTTAATAATTGATACATCAGGTTAAAGAATCCAAATGCCATCTAACCTAAAAGAACTGGCCATTTTAGTAGGATAACACGGGCGAGCATAACGCCGTTCGCCAGCCAACATTCATGAACACACTGGCAAAGCCAAGATTTTTCCCATGTGGAGGCAAGCAGAAAGTGTAACTGGTCAAGTAACCATAGCAACAGACTCTATCCAAGGCCTGCTCATTCAGTCCTAGCCTGAATCTGATCAAAAGCACGTCTGTCTGGGCCAATAAATAGTTTTGGAGAAGTATACTACCTTTCCTAAGGGACACCGTCTGATCTAGGAATGTCAGGAAGAGACAAATGACAAAATGCTTGGCAAAATTGAATCGTTTCAGCAGAGCAAGTGTAGTAAATCTCATACGATTCAGCTAGGATTGCTAATGGGTCTTATGGCATCTCAGAAAATGTCAGATTCTCCTGCTCTCCTGAAGGTTGCATATTTTGAATGTCTGTCGCGTAGTGGAGGCCAAATTATATATAAAAAAATGTTTCAACATTGTACAGTATCATAGCTTTTCATTCTGTGGTAATTATAAAAACCAAATAATGTAACAAAACTGAAGATATGGCCTTGATAAGAGAAAATAAATGAAATTGTAATTAGTATTACATTTTACATATGCAGTGTTTCCAAGTTGGGTCAACTGGCTGGAGTGAGATTTTCAATTCTTCAGTTTTTCAAGTCTGCACACTCATAGATGCATTTACATATATGTAGCAGTTTTATTACCTGTAAATGCTTTGTAAGGTTTGTGAACTACCCCAACGCTATTTATGTGGCTAATTTTAGGTTTATAATGGAATAATATAGATTAATCGTAAGTGAACTGCTTTCGATCAGGAAAGAATTGCATAAGAGTTGGCAACCCTGCATATATATACATATATTATACTCTTAATATATTAATGTCGCTATAGTGTAGAAATGCATATACACAAATATTTTCACTCAATATCAGAACATTAAATTAAATTAATTTTCTTTTTATAGGATGTGATGTTTTAGCTTCTGTGTGGTTTATCCAGGTGTGGGTGAGTTGGGTACCAGTATTTGTGTCATCACGTCAACCGTACCTCTCCGGGGGATCCCAGCAAAAGGAGACACCGCCCTTGGTGAACACCTACCTTTCCGGTCCCTGATTATACGCCCGATTCTTGTTTGGAAACACACCTCCTTCAACTCTTTCTTGTTTCTCTGTTACCAGATCTATTTCTGGATAGCCAGTTTCCCGACTCTGATCTTCTCCTTCACCCTCTGGATACCGACGCCGATCACCCAACCCACGCCTGGTTTCCCGACTCTGATCTTCTGCTCCGCTCTCTGGATACCGATGCCAATCACCCGACCCATGCCCTGTTTCCCGACTCTGATCTTCAGCTCTGCCCTCTGGATACCGACACCGATCACCCGACCCACGCCCAGTTTCCCGACTCTGATCTTCTCCTCCGCCCTCTGGATACCGACGCCAGTCACCCCACCCACACCCAGTTTCCCGACTCTGATCTTCTCCTCCGCCCTCTGGATACCGACGCCGATCACCCGACCCATGCCCTGTTTCCCGACTCTGCCCCCTGGATTCCAACACCAATCACCCGACCCACCGTGCATTACCCTCTACTTCCCTACCACTTCTGAGTCTACTGATGGTTATGGGAAGTCTGCTTACCGAAAACTGGTCTGCATCAGTGTCTATCCTGTGCATCTCTCACACATTTATGTAGACTCATAACCAAAAGTTTGTTGGTCTGAGCCCCACACAAAGCCATCTATAGTATTATTGATCAAGACACTTAAACTCCGTTTCTCCAGCAACATATCAATCTGTAAAAGCCAGAATTTATTTGACTCGGAGGGTAATCTGAAAAGCTAAAAAGAGTAATAAGAGCATTATGCTGTACCCAGTATTACATGCTAATATTGACCTGTGTCCTTTTCCTGTGGACAGTCTAGTAACTGTTTGCCAATTGTGATTTGGTCCTGCCGAGCTAATGATAAGGTTACATATTTCGTAGCTCTCTTGCTACATTGTTTATATGCAATGTTACTCATTATTCAGCCCCTTGCGCTGGATTCCATTGAGTCAAATCACTCCCAGGTCAACAGCCATCCTTAAATGAGTGATTTGTCTCAGAAGGTGGCCAACAGGACTCCTGTCTGTGATGGACTATTCAATGTTGGACTGACAGCCTCCCAGAGTTACGCTCTAATGATTCATGATGGCAGTTAACTTCCCATTACAAGATACAGGTGGAATGGAAGTGGATTTATAGAAAAGGTAAACAGATGAAATCATTAAAATTAAGAGAATCTGGGACTATTTCACTTTATGCCCATTCAAGTTGAATGTTTTATTCAAAAATGATCATACTGGAACATACCATCATTATACCCTGGAAACACTAAGTACACAAAGCATCATCATTCAAAATAGTACAAGGTAGTAGAAATGCATTCTGAATCCATTTTTTCTCTTTTTAAATAAGATATGCAGAAAGAGCAAAGGTCATAAAAATGCTACGGCACAATGACGTCGTAACCGGGCCCTAGAGCTGTTAGCAGATCCTAGATTGCATTCTTAATTGTAATTGTTCATGACAGCACAATAAAATCACAACTTCATGGTGCAAACAAAACACAAGACATGCAGACAAAATGCACAAATACAATAAATAAATAAATATGCACAAAGGCACAAAGGTAGTGAATGGCGTGATGAATAGTATAATGTGGGAGTACTTTAGTGCCCATTTCAGCCTGGTTACCACATCGAGGTAAATGCTGTCCGCTAGTCTGCTAGTGTGGGCTCTGACTGGCCAGTACCTTCGGTCTGATGAATAATTCAGAGGAAATGACGTTATTGTTCCAGAGGGCAGTGAATTTAAGGAGGTTAAAGCTCCCGTATGACTGAGAGAAAGAGCATCAGTCAGCCACAAGGCAGGGGGGCGCCGTGACGAGGAGGCAGCTATGACGACATCTCCATGTCTCCCAGCAGGAGGCGGTCACTCCCTTTAATTTCCTGAGGAGTCCGGCTAAGCCGAGGGAGTCCCTTCTCCGGATTTCCCACACAATGGCTCCTCGTGCCCGAAGACCGGAGAGACCAGAGAGCCGTCCCTGTCCAGGAAAGGATCAGTCCTTATCAGCGAAAGCCAGGAATAAAACAGCCACATTCACAGTCATCACCGCACGCTCTGCTACATCGGCAAGGTCCTATTCCGGAGCATGAATTTGTAAATTGAAAAAAACATAACAGCCCCCAAATACATGTTTCATTGAACTAAAGAATAAAATTCAGTGTTCTGTATGAGGAAAAAAACTTGATACAAAATTCTGGCAAAATCCATTAAAACATTACATGAAGTGCTACAGTATATATATGCCATAGATCGCAGTTTATGGGTATAGTTTTTCAGTTTCATTGGCATTTTTATTTCTTACTCACACCATTTTTTTACTTTTCTATAATACAGGTGTTTATGAGACCAGTATGGGCAGAATTGAATTAAGTAGAAAATTTGAGTAAATACTGGAAAACCAATATTTCAAAATAAGTGTGACTGAAAATAAACTGCACACACACACAGTTGTTGGTTTGACAACCGGGAACAAATGAAAGGAAGCAGAAAATAACATCTAGTAACATTCTTAGGGGCTTGGCTGTCATGTGACTTTAAATTCCTAGACTCCAGCAATGATCACATTGTTAAAAGCACTATTAATCTCTTAATAGTGTAAAACAAGCATGCAGGATGGGGGCAGGGGACATGCCAGGGTGGGGGGAAGTCAGGTAACAAGAGTGTGTGTGTGGGGGGGGGGTTACAGGGTTGGGGGAACAGGGTGACAGGCATCTTCAATAACATCTCACAACATCAGCCTTCGTGGGCCTCCTGTGTGACTGACGTTCATATTTTCTCTGGGCCAGGATGTGGGGCCTAATCTCCCTTGGTGCCCCCTCTCCCATATCAAGCCCTGATTTTGTTTTCTTGTGAGTTTTTCCATGCGCCGTCAGTGATGAACCTGTCTTTTGTTTTTATTCCTGGATCTTCTGTTTGCGCTGCTTGTAAGTCATATAAATCTCTTACCTGCAAATCAGATGTATTGCGTATTCTGCTGTACAATGGTACAGTAGCTGCATATTTTATCAAAATTGAGTTAAAATCGCGTCAGTTAGGCTCTTTTATCTCGTAACAAAATATCTTAGTTCAACTATGCTATACAGATGTGGCCAAAAGTTTTGAGAATGACACAAGTATTGGTTTTCACAAAGTTTGCTGCTTCAGTGTTTGTAGATTGCAGTGTTTTCCCTTCTTTTTGAAGACCTCTGCAATTCGTCCTGGCATGCTGTCAATCAACTTCTGGGCCAAATCCTGACTGATGGCAGGTCATTCTTGCATAATCAATGTTTGGAGTTTGTCAGAATTTGTGGGTTTTTGTTTGTCCACCTGCCTCTTGAGGATTGATCACAAGTTTCCTGGACATGGACCCAAAATGTCGATGTTTTGTTCCCTGAGCCACTTAGTTATCACTTTTGCCTTATGGCACGGTGCTCCATCATGCTGGAAAAGGCATCGTTCATTACCAAATTGTTCTTGGATGGTTGGGAGAAGTTGCTCTCGGAGGATGTTTTGGTACCGTTCTTTATTCATGGCTGGGTTCTTAGGCAAAACAGTGAGTGAGTCCACTCCCTTGGCTGAGAAGCAACCCCACACATGAATGGTCTCAGCATGCTTTACTGTTGGCATGACACGACACAGGACTGATGGTAGTGCTCACCTTTTCTTCTCCGGACAATCTTTTCTCCAGATGCCCCAAACTATCAGAAAGGGGATTCATCAGAGAAAATGACTTCACCCCAGTCCTCAGCAGGCCAATCCCTGGACCTTTTGCAGAATATCAGTCTGTCCCTGATGTTTTTCTTGGAGAGAAGTGGCTTGTTTGCTGCCCTTCTTGACACCAGGCCATCCTCCAAAAGTCTTCGCCTCACTGTGTGTGTATATACACTTACACCTGCACGCTGCCATTCCTGAGCAAGCTCTGCACTAGTGGTGCCCCGATCCTGCAGCTGAATCAACTTCCGGAGATGGTCCTGGCGCTTGCTGGACTTTCTAGGGTGCCCTGAAGCCCCTTAAACTCAAAAGAGTCACAAAATTACCCTGTCAAATGCACACCTTCTGCCCCCTCCCCAAGAGAACCCCTCATATTAAGCAGAACATACCAAACTGGTCTTATTTCATTTAGTAATTAGTCCTAACAGGTTTTCATGAAGTACCTGGCACGGAGCTGAACTCACAATCACTCAAAGCCAAACTTACACTTGTAGTTTCTATGCATGTGGACCCACTACAGGTTTTTCTGGAGTAACAGGGCAGTATTGTCCAGTTTACTGTAACACATCGGGCAGCAAATTGTTATCCTAGGAAAATGTGCTACTTATAATATAATAGATACAGAAGCCCCCACTTATCCGTGTGTGATACATACAGACTTTCCAAGACCTACCAATTTTTTTTGAACAGCAGTAAACCATGCATAACTGAACCTGCGGATACGGGGTGCCCACTGTATAATAATATGTATGTATTAGTTTAAAATGTGGGAAGATCAAACCAAGCCTGAACAGTGGTGCTCAGCTCTTCCTAACAATGGCCGTGATGCTGAAGGGCATCCTTCCTCAGCATCGAAGACCTTCAAGGCTTTTTACAGCATCTCACTACTTCAGTAATTGTTAATGAAAATGCCCCTGTGTCTCAGACAAGGAGACCCACTTCAGCTCCAGCATGTCACCACCCCCCCATACCAGAGAGAAACCCTATACGAGTATATTTATTAAATTATCTGCTTCTTGTCAAAGTGGTAATATCTATTTGAAAACACACTCAGCTGTAATTAACCCAGGCACAGCGTAATCTGGATGTTCTAATTGAATGAAGTCTGAAGCTTTCCGGACTTTCTTTCTGGTCATGGCTCTGATCTTCACTGTAATCATAATTGGCACAATAAGCAATCTTCCTCTGATTATTAACTCATTAACTCTAATTTCATCATTTCTCTCATGCAGTGCTGTTCCAGTCTCATAACTCTGCAATGCCCCCCCACCCACTCAAATGTCTTTAAGGTGAATGTTTGCATTACTGGGATTCAGCCATGACTTTGCCCGTTTATATAAACTAACGGTCAAACAGGAGGTGCTAGGAGGATCTCAGGTGCCAGAGGTTGTGCGTTTTAATTCAGTCCATCTGTCCCTCTTTCACTGCCAGAGGTGGATAGTTCCGGTCCAGCTGGATGGTTGAAACAAAATCTTGGTCTGAATGTTTTCTTTCTGTACCTGAGCTATCCTCTTTTGTTCACTGTTGCTGGCAAAGATATAGTGATGTGTTCTGTTCTTTATCCCCATTCAGTAAAACATTCCCGCTGCTACAGCCATTTTGACCGCTAGAAGGCTCCTACGCCTCAGTTCAGTTCAAATTTCACCCCACTGTGACACTGAGAGCACACAGGAATCTTCTGAGCGCTGGATAACAAAATTCAGAGCCACATTGCCAGGCAGGTGCCAAAATCTCCTGGCAGGACCTGAGGGGGTGGGATTGTCTCCCTTGGTATAAAATCTGTGCTCTGGGTAGGAAAGAGAGGAGAGCGATCTACGATTAATCTGCTTGTGCGTTTTCTTCTCTCATTAAAAGACATGGACCCATGCAAGACATCAACCAGAGCTGTAGGTGGCGCTAATATGTATATGTAGCTTGGATTTCCCAGTGTGATGATCGTGTGATTGGTTACACATATTTGTCCTCTCCACCAATGTTAGCTAAAGGAACATTTGAGGCATTGCTGCACCAACATCAAGGTCTGCTCTCCACCAATGTGTTTACAATGGAGGTGTCAACACCATCTGTTAAACACTCCTGAACCAATACTGAGTCTTCTTTTTGTCTATGATGCACCCCTGCAGCAATACTGAACCCTAACACAAACCCTAACCCTAACCCTAAACCAAAACCCTAACCCTAAACCTAGACCCGAACCCTAACCCCAACCCTAAACCCAAACCCTAACGGGGCATGTTAGCTATCTCTCAGGCATTTTGGGCCTTATTGATATGTCACTCTGGAAATTTTCAGTCCATCAATCTTGAGGTAGAACTGAACTCTAAAACAGGAAAAAAAAACCTGTTACATTTCCCACAATTGTTTCTCCAGAGAGAACAATTGAACTTTATTTAGAAACTTGAAAGCCTCTGTCAGCACCTGACTATTTGTCCCAAGTTTTTGTAGGCTTTTACGACGTGGTGCAGAAAGTTGTAAAGGCATTTAGCCTCAAAGGAAGCCATCTCCCCCCATTAGTGGGTGACCGTGATGATAAACCATAGCTCTCGGCGTTGGTATTGACCTAGCTTGGCCCAGAAGCCTTTGCATCAGCAAACACGACAGCTCTCTGAGAGTGTAATTGAACTGCCTGGGAGGGCACGGCGTGAGGTGCGGATCGCGCCCACCCTCCCCCTGAACCTGCCGACACACCCCGGTGCTGCCCCCAGCTGACATACCTACGTCAGTCACGGCTTCCTGGGGCACCTTCAGGTGACGCCAAAGAGCTCTGGCAGATGCTGCTAACTGAATGGGCCCCCCCAGAGAAGTTTGGGGAAGGCCAGAACCTGGCGTTTCCACATGAGAACAGGGGGCTGCATCCAAGCTGAGAAGTATTCTGTTAAGGGTATATTTACAGGATTATCGAAAACTCTGGGGGCATGCGGCCAATTTTTGATATATGAGAACACTGGTTGAAAATATGAGCCTGTATCTCTACATACTCTATAAGAAACAGCCCTGAATCACATCTTTAATAGTGATATTAGTGATCATGTAGTTATTTAGCTAATCCTCTTATCCAAAAGCAGCATATACATTTCAGTAATATATACTGCTAGACTTTTTACTGTGAAAATCTATGTAAGTATGCTGACCAAGAATACTGGAACCTGAACCTACTCTACCATTTCCTGCTCACAACCAAACACAATACTTTGGTTAAACCAAGAGCCAAACTATCTCCCAAAACTAACCTAGGTTTAGTAATATGCTATCATAGAGATTGGAAAAGATAAAGTGGTTACCACAGAAGCATTCCTCATCTTGGAGGCGGTGTATATCGTAATATTGCAGGTATATGTTTCATTCCTCATCTTGGAAGGAGGCGGTGTATATCGTAATATTGCAGGTATATGTTTCATTCCTCATCTTGGAAGGAGGCGGTGTATATCGTAATATTGCAGGTATATGTTTC
>JAODLD010000056.1:4341290-4362424 GCA_026781065.1 Mormyrops boulengeri | reverse complement strand
TAATATTGCAGGTATATGTTTCATTCCTCATCTTGGAAAGAGGCGGTGTATATCGTAATATTGCAGGTATATGTTTCATTCCTCATCTTGGAAAGAGGCGGTGTATATCATAATATTGCAGGTATATGTTTCTTTCCTCATCTTGGAAGGAGGCGGTGTATATCATAATATTGCAGGTATATGTTTCATCCTTGTGCTCTGCATGTGCAACAAATTTTCCTCAGTAACGTAGATTCATAGTGAAAGATGATCACATTAATAATTTTACTTTTGGAGGGAATTAGGTTGGGGGGGCATGCCGATATTGAGGGGGAAGTGTACCCCCCACCACACCTCGTCCCCCTATTTCTGACGCATCCGGGTCCAGTGGTACTCAGGATCACAGCCACACTGTTTCATTACAGGTGCTTGAGTAACAAATTTTTGGTCCAGAGGTATTTCACAGCAAATGTTTACTTGGCCTCACCACTCAGAAAATCCCAAAATCCTAACAGCTATGTAGCAAGAGAAAATAAACTGAGGGAAGTCAGTACTAATAATGATAATCCTGCTCAGTCAGCTTTTGTTGTGAAAATAATAATTAATTATATTAACTCTGAATGTATTTACTTCTCACTGTGGTTAGCATCCAGCTATGTTCAATAACTGCTCATCTAATAGTTCGTTTCAAAGGTGTGGTGCTCCATTGGAAGCCATCCCTTCGTTTGGTCAGACACTAAGGGACTGAGTGCTGCAGCCCCAGCAGCTCACGACACACTGAGCTGCCACACAGGGTGTAAGTACATGCAGAATGAGCGGTGAAATCAGCACGGCAGGAAGGTTACCCGGGTGCAGAAAGGAAGCAAGTGGAAGCAAGGGTGTAAATGCGTGCTGCACCACACAGCATACTGTCAGAGTAGATGACTGAAAACAGGAACGCAGGGCAGGAAGGACAGGCCAGGAAGTACCAGCCAGGACCTCCTATCGTTCCATGCTACTCTGCTTTCGATATTTGCCATTTAATGAAGTTTACGATGGATATTTGAGATGGGAGTTCTGAAACGGCCCCCGCACCACCAGTCAAACATCCTGCAAAAAAAGCCCACGTGGTTCACTGATCCCATGTCAGGGATCTACCTCCAGTGCACCACCACCTCTTCCCTCTGACTTTGAAATAATGACGAGTTCCAGAACTCAGTGCGATCCTTGGGTGGAATCCTAGGCGAGATAAGTACTGTCGTCCATCTGCATGCCAAACAAAGCTCGAAGTCTGGAGGAAAGTCAAAGCCATTCACATCTGTCTCTCAGGGACAGAACATGAAGCTGTCAGAAATTTCTGAGATTCATCACTGTAACAGCCATCGGCTATCAGATATTAGTTATCAATGCAATCCATCACTTCTCATGGAAAAGTGTGACTTTTTGAGTTTTATTGCCAATTTTTTTGAAGGGCACATTAAAAAAAAACCTCCCCCTCACACAGGGTTCTGGTCCAACCCCCAAAAAAGATCCAAAGATACTGAGCCTTCTCCTGGTATGGGGTGTTATGTTAACATGCCCTAAACACTTCCGTGCCCGAAGAACCTTATGACAACTGCAATATTTATGCAGCTGTAAGCTTGGAAGACAGCAAATATGAGGGTTATCACGATTGGTTTTAAGGAAGCAATGACATTTTCAGTAAAAATACATTAAATCAGGAGCTCTGATCTAAGCCATAATAGTTTCTTATTATGCAGCAGAAGCGACAGAAAAAAACAAGTGGCTGTTTCCGTCTCACAGCAGGTGTCCAAGTCGAAGATGAATGTGGGCAGGGATACCGGAGCATTTCAGGATTCTGTGAAACCTGCATGTGCAGAATCACCTGTGCGGTGTCCTTCGGGACACACCAGCTGGACGATGAGCTGGATGTATAGCGCAGCAGGGGGCACACCAGTCAAGATCATGGACTTGTTCCAAGAAGATGCCTTGGGAAAGTCCTGACATAGCACCCTTGAGGATGGTATTTAACCTGAATTGCTCTGCTGGAATTCTCTTTGGATGAAAACATTGGCTAAGCACAATTCCTTCCCCATGATGCATTGTTAAAATGAGGTAAGTGAACAATGGCTTCATGACTCTAAGTAGGCCAGAGGTAAGCACTGGCTGAGGATCTACCAGGATGGACAACGCTGCTAAATCTGTAATCAATATTTCGAGGCTTGTTGGTGATGGATAATATAGACAGTCCCTGGGTTAAGAACATCTGACTTATGGACAGCTCGTACTTACAAACGGACTGCCATAAAGTCTGTTATATTAAAAATTTGGGTTAAATACAATGGTTCATAATAACAAACACACGCACTAGTTTGTGGCGCTCGTGAAAACGTTACACAGCTTCAGTGTTTGTCCGCTTGAGGAACAGTACAGTACCATATGTATTTACTTTTATTATTACTGTATATACACTATATTGTCAAAAGTATCGGGACACCCCTCCAAATCAATGAATTCAGGTGTTCCAATCACTTCAATAGCCACAGGTGTATAACATCAAGCACCTAGGCATGCAGACTGCTTCTACACACATTTGCGAAAGAATGGGTCGCTCTCAGGAGCTCAGTGAATTCAAGTGTGGTACCGTGATAGAATGCCACCAGTCCATTTGAGAAATATCCTTGCTACTATATATTCCACAGTCAACTGTTAGTTGCATTATAACAAATTGGAAGCAATTGGGAACAACAGCAACTCAGCCATGAAGTGGTAGGCCACGTAAAGTCACAGAGTGGGGACAACGCATGCTGAGGCGTACAGTGTGCAGAAGTCACCAACTGTCTGCAGAGTCAATAGCTACAGCCCTCCAAACTTCATGTGGCCTTCAGATTAGCTCAAGAACAGTGTGTAGAGAACTTCATGGAATGGGTTTCCATGGCCAAGCAGCTGCATCCAAGACTTACATCACCAAGTGCACCAAGTGGATTCTAGAGCAGTGGAGATGTGTTCTCAGGAGTGACAAATCATGCTTCTCTGTCTCGCACTCCGATCGATGAGTCTGGGTTTGTCGATTGCCAGGAGAACGGTACTTGCCTGACTGCATTGTGCCAAGTGTAAAGTTTGGTGGAGGGGGGATTATGGTGTGGGGTTATTTTTCAGGGGTTTGGTTTGGCTCCTTAGTTCCAGTGAAAGGAACTCTTAATGCTACAGCATTCAAAGCCATTTTGGACAATTTCATGCTCCCAACTTTGTGGGAACAGTTTGAGGATGGCCCCTTCTTGTTCCAACATGACTGCACACCAGTGCACAAAGCAAGGTCCATAAGGACATGGATGAGCGAGTCTGGTGTGGAGAAACTTGGCCTGCACAGATCCCTGACCTCAACCTGATAGGACACCATTGGGATGAATTACTGTAGAGCAGAGACTGTGACCCAGGCCTTCTCGTCCAACATCAGTGCCTGACCTCACAAATGCTCTCCTGAAAGAATGGTCACAAATTCCCATAACTAAATTCCAGTACTTTTGGCAATATAGTGTATGTTGTTGTTATTATTATTATTATTATTTTATTATTATTTTATTTTTCCGACTTACCTACTGTTATGATTCACCTCATTATATTTATATTATTTCGGAATTGATACTGCTGATTCTGATACTATACTTTGTTTATCAGCATGTTGTTATTGTCTCGTAGTATATTTTCACATTTATGGCCCTGTAAGTCATTATATATGCATACATTTTCCAAATGAATAAATATAAATTCCTATCAGCAACACTGTTGAGAAATGATTTATTGACACAAAATAGAAGTTGGGAAAACCTGAAAGAAGTCTTTAATGAGGTAACACCATGGATTTCTAAAGCAGTGAGAGGCACCTGTCATCTCCACAGTGCATGTCTGGTATGTCAGGGTTGGATTTTTAGATGAGCTTATATAGCTATACCTGGTTTAAAGGTATCCCAGAGATGTACAAATTGCACCCAGCTGCATTTTTATGCTTCTAGTGGCTGCAGTTGCTGTGGTTATCTTCCAGTTCCTCAGAGGAAATGCCTGCTTTAGACCTTCAAGGATCAAAGATATGTTGGACAGATGAATGAAATTTATCCTTATGACATTTTCGGACCGTTCCATTAATGGTAGTGACCCCTGGAAAATATTAAGAGATGAAATGCATACAGTTGTCATTTTCTCTGATTCCAGACGACGCTGCCTTGTTTTCTGGGAATAATACATGCAGAGATGAATCTGCTTGAAAAGGAAGAATTCAACTGAAATGTAAATGAAATATTATCAGTCAGTGAATAACACTGGAGGCTAGTGAACACGGAGAGCACCCTTTACATACAAACAGGTGGATTGCATTGTGGGAATACCTTAACCATCAGGTAAATATGCCTAAGTCAGGCTGCTCTTTCTGTTCATCTGCCACTGTTCTGCGTGGTGCCATTCTCTCTCAGCATCTTCACACTGCTTCTCCAGATATGGCTCAGCCTCCTACTTTTGTTTCATTGATTTTTATCCAGTGGCAGATCTACAGATGATCCAGGTCCACCCAGAATGACAGGTGGGCCCACCCATTCAAATAAACAGAAAGATTTTCTTATAATACTAGTTTTTTTTTTAATTTTCACTAACTACATTCACTCATCCATCCATTTTCTGAAACCTGTCCTGTTCAGGGTTGGGGGGTGGGGGTCCAGGACCTATCCCAGAGGCTACAGGCACAAGGTGGGGAACAACTTAGGATGGGACTCCAACCCATCACAGCACTAATTACATTGAACATGAATTGTTTTGTCTTAGGAACTATTCAAATGATGTACTACTAATAAAAATATTCAAAACGTCCTCTCTTAAATTCATTGACTGACATTGTGTTAACTCGCACCTATATTTCTGTGTGAGCTTTGTACAGCTCTTGTAAACATCACGGCCGTCATCTTGTTTAAAACAACATGCCGAAATGAGCTTCACTCAGGCCCATCCAGATTTAATCCAGGCCTACTCATCCGTCACTTTTTGTATATGCTACTGTTTTTATCTAAAGACTGTTCCTTCCGTTCCACAGATGGGCTGTAAATTCCTTCCCATTTTTTGTACTTTTAATCATCCTAAACAGCAGGCTGAACTAAAAGTGGTGGTAAAATCTGTTATTCCCCTTTTTTGCCCACTTAATAGCGCCACCTGCAAAAATTTTGATTGGGGTGGCCATATTCAATTCAGTTCAATTAAATTAAATTCAAATTTAATTGTATAGAGCATGTTCACATTACATTGTCTCAAAGCGCTTTACATTATCTCGGCCCAAAGCCCTCAGTGAGCAAGCTAGTGACAAGGAAAACTAACTAACTAACTAGAAGGAAGAAAGTTTGGGAGGAACCAGACTTAAAGGACGAACCCAACCTTCGTGGGTTGGCAGAGCAAGTCAAATGGGCAGGATGAAGTTCTTATTTACAAAGTTTAAATTTTAAGATTTGAATCTCATAGTGGGGGGGGGCAATGGTACATATTGGGTCGCATTAAGGGCCAGTTATTAATGGGAGGGGCCACACTGGTCTTCTGTGGTCCCACTTAGAATCCAATATAATACACATTTCGTTTTTATTATTTTGATGTGGGGTCGCAACTTGGGTGGGCACTAAAGTGTAGAGCCACCAAAACAAAATTTCTTTTACTTACAGATGTGGTGTAAATGTGGCACAAGGCATCTTAGCAAGAGCCCTAACATGATCGTCCGATGCTTGATTTTAGATGTTTCTTTCTACCTTTTCTTGACTGGACTGGGAATGTTATTTTTGTCATTCCTCTTTGACTTCAGTAACTGTCCTGACAGCTGCCGTTGCCTCAGAAACTCTGGTGTGAAATTAATAACCTGAGCTGTAGTCCCTTGAGCCACAACATATCATCAGACCAAACATCCGAGGCAAAGCATGGTTTATTCCGGAGAGGCGAGAGGCTCCGCATTTGCCTAATGACTCAAGCTCCTTGCTGCACTCTCCATGTTCCCAGCTGATCCGGGCAGATCAAGCGCAGCGCTGCTCCTTGGAAATTAAAACCTACCTTTGCTGTACTGAAGCTCTCCCTGCCGCTTGACAGAACTGCGCGTCACGCGAATTTTCTCCCATTTGACTTTCCACCAACCATGCTTACAGTAATGTAAATCCCATCAACTCTAAGGGTTGTAATTTCAGCAGTACAATTTTTTGGTATATTTGTTTTTAGGTTATGGAAACTAAGAAGGGAGACTATAGCTATGCAGGAATGGGTTTCTTGAATATTTGTTTGATTTTCTGGCACCAAAATGGCTTCCACATTATAAGACAGTGAAAGTTGTGTGTGATATGGGGGTGGGAGCAGAGGCTCAAAACAAGAATAGGGTTTGGGGACGTCAAGTCAAATCAAGTCAAGTAGGATTCATTGTCATACCACTGATTTACAAGGTATACAGTGTCATGAAATGAAGCTCACCCAGGACCCCTGCATGACATACAACAGCACTGACAAGGGGAGGTTTTGCTTAAAGTGCAAAAAAGAGGACAACGCCAAAAGAGGCGGCTGGGCACAAGGGTTGATATGTATAGTGCAGTGTGAGAAATAAACAAACAGCGAATGAATAACTGGTGAAGGCACTGACATAAAGTCTGTGACCTTGGCCTGCCTCAGGACATTCATGTCCTCCCCCACGTCCTGCACATAATTTAGAAATCAACTTCATCTGCTTGCTTGTGTAGCATTTTCGTCACATGACCTTACATGCATGCATGCGTACACACAGTCTCTGGCCACCCCTTTGTCAGGTGACATTAAGGCACATTCCAGAAGTAGCAGTGTGTGCAGTTAAGTGTTATCGCTTAAAGGCTTTTAACTTTAAATGTGTTTAGGAAGAAATGCCTGTAAATTCATGCTACGATCACAGAGCCGCCAAGTACCGTCAGCTTAATTACTAACCCTTTTGTCTTTATAAATGTTTCTTCACATCTAACATGCATCTCACTACATATTTTGGTAACATGACTCATAAGTGCAAGTGCAATGATAAGTCAAGGGGGGTTCAAGGGTAGATTAAGTTTAATTAAGGATATATAGCATCATCTGAAGAAGCAGGCGTCCCAAATTGTAGACTATTAACCCGTCACTGCGGTCCTCTTTTGCCCAGTAAGTCTGGATCGTCACACAGAGCCCTGCTGAATCCTCAAACTGCTACGCAGATTAGTGCAGAGCTGAAATTCTGTGGGGCCGAAAGGGGAGATTTAGGGTCATGTTGGGTGACTGTAGCAGAAAGCGGTCACACTTTGAACGGATCAGCAGGAGTGAAACGTCCGAATGGATCAAAGGACTGAAGCATTAGCACCAAACACCTTCCATGAACCTTCAATTACGTTACAACTTAACGACTCGTTTGAGTTTGAGTGTCGCCTCTCTCTGTGTCACCCACAAGCTTCAGTCTACTCCAAGCCCACTGTGCCACCATACCACCATATTCCAATATTATTCTTTTATTATTTTGATAGATGAGTCTGTTCAAGCAGTACACCATTTCTCTGCCTGTCAAAGAACATAGAAGAGTAGAAGTGGCAATCTTGATCCAAGTTTAAGGATTTCTCTGACAAATATCGCTCTGATGATGAGAAGCATGAAGGACTTTTCCCAGGGTGTAAAACATGGCATAGCGTCGATACATTTTTTTTCATCCTTTGCTTACATATGTCTATTTTTTCCAGTACACTTCCATAACAATGTGTTTTTTAAAATATTACTTCTGGAAAGCTGTTTTTGATTTGACATTTCTTTTGTTTTTGTACAGGTATATTATTTAGTGTTCAATTCATCCATGTGTCCTTGAATTTAGGGTCAGTCGATACTTTCAGGGTATTGATCACATACAGGATCTATAATTAAAAGGTACCTGCGCAGTCATACTCACAAGGTTTCAGCAATTTCTTCAAGATGACAGACAAAATATACACCATGTCAATGAACTGTCAGTAGACTTACAACCTTGTGCAAATTTATTGAAACAAGCTGCAGGCAAACTGACCACAGTCAAGACGGACATCTCATTGGGTTCGGATTTAGGACCTGGTGGATTGATAAAAATTGTATGGGAATAACCCAGGTTGGGGTGCCAATCCAATGCAGGGCACACACATCATTCATAGCTATGGGGAATTTCGCAACTCCAATTAACCTCAATATGTTTTTGGATTGTGAAGGTACAGTGCCTCCTCTGTCCATCCACTCAGTCACACCACCCAGCCTTAACCCCACCCGAGCAGGCCTGCCAGTCTGTGGGCACAGTGCCTCCTCTGTCCATCCACTCAGTCACACCACCCAGACCTAACCCCACCCGAGCAGGTCTGCCAGTCTGTGGGCACAGTGCCTCCTCTGTCCATCGACTCAGTCACACCACCCAGCCTTAATCCCACCCGAGCAGGTCTGCCAGTCTGTGGGCACAGTGCCTCCTCTGTCCATCCACTCAGTGTACTCTCTGCCCCGGTTGGTTGTGCAAACCTGGAGGTCCCAGGCTACTGCAAGTCCATATGACATCTTGTTTCAATTCATTTGCACAGGGGTTTATGTACAAGGAACATATTATACAATCAGCACATCAATTCATCCCATTTACACAACTGCTTATTCAATACATCCAGTCTGGGCAGGGGAGACCTTGAATGAAATGCCATTCCATCTCTGGGCAAGCACTCAAACTTACAATACACTATGGGCCAATTACAGACACCAATTCTCATAAATATATATTTCTGGACTGTATACAAGAGAAAACCTTGAGAATATCTGAACGCCATACACACACAGCCTGTGGTCAGGAATTTAACCCTCTGCCTGGGATATGATGATGCAGAAGTAACATCACTTTCATTTTTATCGAATACAATGTTCAGTTTGACCATTTTTTATCGTTTTATCTTTTACTTCCTTTACTTAGTACAAATATTTGTATTTGTACAAAACACCTTTGAAAGGAAAATGTGCATATATCTGGATTAGTTCTCAAGGCATTTCAGAGTAAGCTGGAGATGATCTCACAGAGTGTTTTTGGATTGAAGGAACATGAACAACCAAGCCCTATGTTCAGTTAGTGATGTCCAGATCCTCCTGATTAAGTCAGACAGTAAGATAAAAGGAGCCGGCTGCGGTAAATGAAACTGAATAAGAACTATTATGTTCCGCAAATCCATCCATACAATCAATCTTCAAATCGCTTATCCTTAGCAGGGTCATGGGGAATATTGTCCGTCCATCCATCTATCCATCCATCTTACAACTGCTTTAGAAGGGTCTTCAGAGAATATTATTCATCCATCCATCCGTCACAAGCCGTCTCTGTCACACCTGCTGCGTTCCTGTTTGGCCAGCAGGGGTCTCTGCTACCCATCCCAATTCCTCCCCTCTTGTTTATAACCACTCATACTTGTTCCTTTTCTAATCCTCGTTATCCTTATATATAGGTACCAGACTGTGTGTTGGTCCCTAATTTGGTCATTGTTAATGCTGTACATGCTAGTGTGGGTGCACTGTGTTAGTCACAGCTTGCAAGTAGCTAATCCTAGTGTTTTCTGTTACTGTTTACTCAACACTCCCCTGTGCTTATGTCAGCCCTGGTCCCTCCTGAATTTTCCTCCTTACCTCCTGTTTTGACCCCTCTCGGTCCTTTTATTTACATCTCGTGGTATGTTCTTTCTGTTCTGCAATAAAGTCCCCTTTAGTTACCCAATTCTGCACCTGGATGACTCCTTCCCTCTCGTAAATCGTGACACAATCCATCCATCCATTTTCCAATGACTTATTCTTAGTTAGGGGATAATATACATTATAAAAGCAAAAGCATCAGGATTTTGATTAGCCTAACGTCTCATTTAATTTAGTTTAGTTCACTAATCAACAAGAAGGCTATCAAGTAATTCTCCAGACAGTTTGTTTTTTACAAATGTCCAAGTGCAATGCATTTCCAGGAAATGCATTTAAATATGTAATCATCGATAATAGAATCTGAGGGCTATGGTCTGGTGACTCAGCTGTCAGAGGCTGGGGATAGAGAGAACAAAACAGCTGATCGCTGACTGTCATCCTCTAGAGCAGTGTTTTCCAACCCAGTCCTCAGGGACCCACAGACCCATGTTTTTGCTCATTCCCAGCTCCCTGCTAGACATTCCACATATTTGCAAGGAGCTGGGAGGGAGGAAACACATGGACCTTCTGTGGGTCCCTGAGGACTGGATTGAACAAAACCACTCTAGACACTGTGGCAAGCTAAACACCTAGGTCCTGTTGATGATATTTGAGCCTGGAGCCAGATGGCCACAGGCAGGAGGCAGAAGACAGAACAAAAACAGAAGCTTTTTATTGACAAATAGTTGGGGTATAGCAGAGGAGAGATAACAAGTTCAAAATAAGATATCCTATTGTCCTCTCAATGGTGCCCACTATGAGATAAAGATCCCTGTATAGGTACAGACTTGCATCCTGTTGGGAATGTACCCTGCCTAAGCCCTTAAAGGGATAAGCTTGTCTGAATTAGATATGCATTTGTGTGTGTGTGCATTTGCATGTGTGAGTTTGGTGTAATGTTTTGCTATAGACACCCATAATTACATTCCTATTATTTGGGGAACCGGGACACAGAGCAGCATCTCCCTGTAGTCTGTGAATCATGACAACCTTTTAAGGTTCTTTATCGGGAAACAGATGTCTGGCAAAACGTCTCAGTGAAGGATTTGCAGTTTGAGAGATAAAGGGTAATTTTAGTGTTCAGTATCAGTGAGTCTATCTCTTCTGTGTCAGCTTCGGTTGCAGAAACAACTATGAGAAGAGCTTGTGTTCCCTCTCTTTCTTGTCCTGTCTGTCTTTCACCCGTTGTAAATGCTAAATTGTACAATATTGGGGCAAATGCTGCATTAATTTGTTTTTTTGTGAATCAAATGGAACAGAAAATAAATGTGGAAATAAATTCAGGGCAAGCATAATTCTGAATATTTATCGCTAAATCTGAAGTGGTTCAAGCTATGAAAGAGAAAGAAAAAAAATAGAACTTCATACAAGTATATAAATGTATGTAGGTTTCTACAAAAGAGTTGATGGTCGACATGTAAATAGATATTTCAGTTTATGGAATTCAGCTTATGAAAGAAATTCAATAACTGCATTCAGAACCAATAAACATGTAAATGCAGTAGGCTGTGTTTTTAAACTTTTAAGCATTTTAGAGTATGTCACTAGGCGTACCTAGGACTTATGAACCCCCTGACAAAATTTCATTTTGCCTGCCCCCACCCCCAAATTTTACATATTCAAGGGCCCCTGTCAAGTACTCGGCCCCCAGAACCTGCCCCTGCAAACCTGCGAGGAAATTACATTTTACAGTGCATTGTGTTTTACATTGACAAAGTTCTCTTTAATTGTATTTTTTACTCTGAAAGTGCCTCCATCACATATATTACTATAAACATACTGTTCACCAAGCGTACTTTGACCATGCATCGCAATTCTGGAAGCATTAACAAATGAAGTAATTCTTAATGAATTTGTGGGTCTTTTGTAATCATGACATCTGGTTTCCATGCTTTTTGTAACCTTTCTAAATTGAGTTTCCTACGTATTATTCTGCGCCAGTCCTGTCTATAATTAACATTATAAGAATCATCCTAATGATACTATAATATCACTGACAGGCAGGTAAATTATTGCTCACAGTCGCTCACAGTCTTCTTGCGATCGATACCCCATGGCTGTGGGAAGATGAACTGCATTGATCCAGGGTGTCTGAGTGTTTCTGATGCAGCCAACTGGGGAGTCTTTGGATTTTGTGTTCTTCCACAGCAAATCCCCACCCTGTCAATGCCTCCCCTGCTGTCGCCCTTGTCTGGATCTGTCACAGGCGGCTACGGGGTCATGTCACATGATAGCGATGTCCACCCCTCCATCTGCGCCCAGTGTGCATCTCCTTCCTCATAGGTCTCTCAGAGCCCCTTCCTGCCTGTTCATCGTAACAGGTTCATGCGTTTTTTTCAGTTGAACGTTCTGCAGAGCTTCATTACTTATTTCCATGATGTTATTCACATATCCTCCCCTCTCATGTAATGTCCAGCCAGGCTGACAAGCTCCTGAACTGCAATTTAAATGGATTCTGGCCCTGGAGAACCTGCACTAAATTGAAAAGTGTTGTCCGGGATCCTTTGATTCAGTATTCAAATGCCGTCAAAGCCCCGCCCACTTCAAAATTAAATTGTTCACACAAACCAATATTAAATTTTGTTAGAATGTAGACAGTGGGTGTGAATTCTTTTTTTTTATTAAGTTTACGATATAGGTCAGCACGGGACTGCTGGTTTACGCTGGCGATGATAGTGATTTGTGTTTGCTGTTCAGCGTCTAAGTGAGACTGTAAAGCTCATGAAGGTGGTATGAATCAATGTTGAAGGGCCTTCAGGAACAGAGATCTTCAGCACCTCACTGCCACTGTGGCCGCAGATAACAGAGAGGGAAACAGTGACCATCTGGATTTAATTCATTGCACTCCCTGGGAGAGAGGAGTTCCCAGCCTACAGATGAGCTTACCCTAACCACAGGCTACCAAAGCAGCAAAATTTCAAGTTCTGATGGAAACTCAGGAAGCTCTGGTGCCACACCTCTCCTGCCAGCTGGACCCAGGCAATGATTCATGATTTCAAACAAACAGGCATGAAGCCATTGATAGATAAACAGGGACTCACACATTGACTGAACCCTTCTTTCATCACCAAGTGCTCACTGCACAATGTGACTGAGTGTTTGCAGGTAAATCCCTTTTCATAAGAACGCGTTTCTCAATAAAGCTGCATGATCAGGCCTTGAACACAGTCTATATTATTCCAGTAAAATATCCAGCTATATAAATGAAATTTGCTTTGTCCCAGTAATATTGAAGTCTTACCGTTGTAATCAATATTCTGCATGGTGCAAGTATTCTCATAGATAAACAGAAACACATTGTGATGACTAAACAAAAACATCAATAAAATTCTGCCAGATGATCAAACTAAAGCTATATTCACATTACAAGGCTTATCGTTCAATTCCAATTTTTTGTTCAGATCAGATTTGCCTGTTTTGACAGTTCACATTTATAATTACAATTGACCTGTATCTAAATGTAATATGAATTCATCTGTTCTCCAAAATGCGCATATTGATGCATTTTTGCATGAGTCATCTGCATCATCAACAACGAAAACTATGCTGGCTGGTGATGACAGGACCTATAGCAAAAAGAAAAAAACACATGCATTCTGATCTGACCGTTCTCATTCATTTTGCATGGCCATGAATCGGATACAAATCCACACAGCCCTGAAAACACCAGATCTGTGTCACATTAGGCAAAAAGAAAAAAAAAACAGATTTGGGTCACTCCAGCCTGGTAATGTGAATGTAGCCTTAGTAAAAACATAAGAGGCAACTCTTCTTTATAGGTTTCCCAGTACATTTGACTTCACTCTGAAATGGGAGAAGATTAGCCTAAACATGCCTCTAATGTACATGGACATCAATGAACTTTAACAGACAGACATAAAAATATTGAATGGATGGTAATTTGGACAAATTGTTGCCATTTAGCATCTGAAAGGAGGGTGAATGTCTTTTTTTTTACTGCTGAGTCAGAGAATCAGAGAATCGCATCAATCACACATCCCGTCACGTTCATATCAGCGCACAGCCTGGTGTAAAAGGCAGCCATTTAACAAGGCAACATTCACTTAAGTCTGTGTTTATGGTTAGTCAGATCCTGCGCACAAGTGCAAGGTTAAACATGTCAACAGTGACATTTTAAGCTCATGAGAGAGACTCAATTGTGGGGGTCAACAACGTTCTATGATGGGAAATGACACGGTACTCATCAACGCGTCACTGGAGCACGTGGCCACGGACTTAAGCAGCACTTAAGTATCACTGACAGCGTGTTGCTGGACAGGGATCTTCTTTAAACATTCGTCTAGAGTCCACACCACTATTTTTTGCAATATGACTCAATTCATTTCTACATTCTTTTCCACCGTTTCCAGAACAGTGATCCCATCACTTTACACACGACACAACAAAGCAAGAAAAGTCAGATATATGACAGCAATGATAGATATAGTGGTAGTTAAAATTAAAGTACAAAAAAACAGAGAAGAGAAATCAAGATTCAGGATTGTCAAGGAAGTGAGATCCTGGGTGATCCATAACAAATTATCTGTTCAACCATGTATTGTCGAATCCCTGATGAGAGGGGATCCAGATGCAGGGCAACCAAGGGTTAGAACCGCTGGATGGGAGACTGAGCCAGAAAAGCAAAAGGTCAGTCCTGAGGGTGCAGGCGAAGGCAGGCATATGTGAAACACAGGAAAGCGGAGACATGCTCACACCGAGAAGGGGATTAGAAGTCAGGCTCACCTGCCAGGCAACTGGGGATCGCGAACACGCACTAGCACACGACGAAGCCCGAGCCGGGAAAGCGGAGACATACTCACACCGAGAAGGGAATTGGAAGTCAGGCTCACCTGGCAGGCGACTGGTGATCGCGAACACGCACTAGCACACGACGAAGCCCGAGCTGGGAAAGCGGAGACATACTCACACCGAGAAGGGGACTGGAAGTCAGGCTCACCTGGCAGGCGACTGGTGATCGCGAACACGCACTAGCACACGACGAAGCCCGAGCTGGGAAAGCGGAGACATACTCACACCGAGAAGGGGACTGGAAGTCAGGCTCCCCTGGCAGGCGACTGGGGATCGCAAACACGCACTAGCACACGACGAAGCCCGAGCCGGGAAAGCGGAAAAAGGAAAGGCGGCTCGGTAATTGCACATGGGACAATTCCTCACACTACATATAGTGGTTAGACCGAATATATAGCAGTAGAGATTCATGGGAATTGCTACGGGAGTGAGTAGGTATGAAATACGAATAAATTAAAACCATCTGTATGAAATCACTGCAGTATTACTAGGGCTGCGTCTGTTTATTACATCTAAAGGCCTAAGTGGATTTTTAACAAGTCTTTAGTTTCTACAGTTGAACAGAGAACGTAATCAATCACATGCACGCTTGTGATATTAGCTCTGTAATTATGTGTTATTATAATAATCTATTTGCTTTGCTGGGTACACTATACAAACATATCTTTACTGCTTTTTAATTGATGTGGCTCAAGTTAACTACCCTGTCAAAGAGAAAAGTCTGCTATTGACAAGTAGATCAATTTCCATTTATTACCCAATAAAAAGAGATTCTTGGTTGCATCAAAGCTTCTTTACATTAAAAAGTGTATTTGCTTGACTAACTAAACAAAGATTTCAAAGTCAAAACTGCAGAGTCTTGTTCTCTAAACACATACAAGGTAATTAGCAATAGCTTGCAGGCACCTAACAAAGTCTTTAATAATAAAGATGATATTTGCTGAATTTGCTCAATAATGAGTCAAACACGTAACCACTTAACAATCCAAGGATCACAACAGGGGTTTACAACTTCCAGACAAGGGATATTGTCCAGCTCCATGCTGGTTTTGCTCCCGGACGTCTGCTTTTCATCCTGACACACTCTGAACCCACTTTTTGAAGGCGACGTTGGCTCCTTCAGATGGCTTCTGTGATTAAGGGCTGTAATCACGGTTCCCATGGTACTTTTTCATGTGATACTTGCTCGACTGAGATAATCCTTCTGATAATGGCCAGAATATGATGTATAGAAGTCTTTCATTTTATGAGTCCTAAACAAAAATTATGAGACAAACAGGCTTTATGCTCTTTACACTCTATGCAATTATTCACAAATAACTTTAAAAAAAATCTTCATCGTATAAGATATTACTTTCATCTGGATTTATTTCCCAGTCCTACCCCCTTTATTTGCCCTTTTGTTGTAGATTAGCTCAGTAAACCTTGAATGTTATATTTAATTCCAAAAAAAAAGTATATAAAATAAAAATATACGACTAGGTGGCTACAAATGCCACCAGTGAAGCTTAGCATTAATTTAGTGAACAAACAATTACAGATGTTTACATGGTGATGACAAGACAACCGCAGTCACAACTGCACTCTTGCTTTAATTTTGATTTTGATGGCTGGCAATAAAAACCAAAAGGCGGGTCACATGACGTGATTCATCTGCTTCCTGTTCATTTCACTTAACTGCCTTTATATTATTTATAAATTAAATGTCTTCATATTAAATGACTCACAACTGACCCGTACCACAACTGCTTGGGTCTTTTACTTGTCTTTTAGTTGTGATTGGAGTCTTTGAACAGGTTTCTGCCATATTATAAATGCTGGAAGTGTGTTTCCATGGTGATGCTAACATGCCAACTTGCAGTCAAGTTACAGAGAAACTTTCTACCAGTTGTACCACCAGAGATAGAGCATTTTGCCCCAATGTGTGAGCGGGAGAATGAAATGAGTGAGCAAACAGTATCCTTCCAGGCAATCACTGCAAAGAGAACTGCATGATAATGACATTTTATCTGGCCTGAGGTTGTTTCAAAGTACCCTGTCAGAGAAGATCTAAAATATTACAAGATTATGATGGAAATTAATACAAATTGTTTCAGGCAAAGCACAAGGGAAGAGTCACGTGATAAAATCATTAAATCTTCACATCCTGGAGGCAAATATGAACTAGGAGTAAATGACTGTCAGTGCTGTAGCTGTGACATTTATCCAAGATTTTATAGAGCGAGTGTCTCATGTGCATGTTAGAAAGTGGAGGGTTCAAGTGCTAATGAGGCATGATTAAATACAAAAAACAGCTCCTGCCGTTTTCCCCCTCCCAACAAGAGGGGAAAATAATGGGTGTTTCTCGATACCAAGAACGTACTTGTGTTCTTGGCAAGAGCGTTCTTGCAAAGCTGCCTCCCAAGCACAGACTTTGGATGCAATGAATCATGGGATTGTTCTTGCTTGATGAGAAGCCAACCGATGTATCCTTGTTATTTGGGGTGTGGCAAGAAGGACATTGGGGGATTTTTACCGTCCTCTGTACGGGACTGGAAGACGATGTAAAACACGTGCATGAGAACACAAATACAGTCAAGTATGCATCTTGAGAAACACCAAATAAATCCAGTGTAAAAATGTATAAAATGAAGACAACTGTGGGAAATACGTCATCTTTGTATTGTTTTATTAATGGTGAACTTATAATGAACATTATAACAATCTGTCACTGAAATATAAACAAAATATTGAATAAAAAAACAGATTTCTCTGTTACCCCAGTCCTGTCTATATGTGGCTGCAGTCCCAGCATGGAAAATTGGTTATCACAGTGGTTATCACAGTGGTTATCACAGTGGTTATCACTGTTGCCTCACACCTCTGGGACCAGGGTTTGAGTCTCTATGGGGTGTCCTCTGGCTTCCCCCAAAAACACACTGAGGTTATTTGGAGCTACCAAATTCTGCCTGTGTGAGTGAATGGTGTGTGAGTGACTGGTGTGTGAATGTGCCCTGTGATGGGTTGGTTCCCCATCCAGGGCTGTCCCCTGCCTTGCCTGTGTGAGTGACTGGTGTGTTAGTGTGCCCGGTGATGGCATCGGACCCCTGTGACCGTGCATAGGACAAGCAGGTATTGAACATGGATGGAAAACATTATTAATAATACAGTAGAATTATAACACTGTTAGTGATGGATTCCTTCTGTCCAGCCCATGTTCCCTGTGACATCATAAAGTTTGGCATGTTCTGTTACTCCCCTGTGACCTAACCATAATAATTTGCATAGCTTCACCAGTCTCTTCTCTGATCTACCCACAGGGCTGCATGATTATGGCAAAAACCATAATCACGATTATTTTGGTCAATATTGAGATCATGATTATTCAACACAATTACTCATTGACTTTGAAAATGTCATGAAATTATTCAACTTTTCCAAAAAAATATGTTTTTTACAGTGGATTTTCTTGTACTCTAAATATAATTTAACTGAGAAACAAATAAAAAGGAGGTGGAAGGGGGTGCTGGATTTATAATACAAGACAAAACAGGACTTTCATTGTGAAATGAAATGTGGACCAATATTTCTTTTGTATCAATAATTTTGTTTTGATAATTGTTGGAAGCCAAAATCGTAATTGAAATAAAAATTCAATCAATTGCCCAGTCCAGACTTTGTTGGTTAGGGTTAGGGTCAGGTTTAGGGTTAGGGTCAGGTTTAGGGTTAAACAGGTAGTGACTGGCAAAGCACAGTAATCCCTCCCACACCACACCTGACACACAATTAATTACACAATAATAATAAAGAAATTGTTTGGAGTATTTGTGACCCTGTATGCATTTTTTCAAATGTATTGTTTTGGAGATACTTGATTCATATTTGCAGGAGTAGGCTATTTGCATTACAAGGTGACCAATGAGTGAGTATGCAGTGCTATTTAGTTTGTGCACCAGTTACAATTTTCTGTATTTCGCTAAACATACGACCTAAAACACAATCAGAGAGATATAAAATGATGCCAGAAATTCGAATTATTCCTTTGTTTATTGAGGAAAATGATCGAATGTTACATTTATTTGTGTGGAAAAAGTATGTGAACCTTTGATTTCAGCATGTTGGAAATGTAAGCATTTTAAAACCAGCGAGTTCCTATGCTGATCGACGATCAGATTTCCAAGCCCCAATCCTAGAATGACCTATATACATGGGTCTTGGGTCTGCAACTGCATAGCACAAAACTAGTGAACACTCAACCAATCAAAGAAGCCAAACCACAGATGCTTAATTTAAAAGTCACTGGCACATCCAATCAGATTTGTGCGATAGGCTTTGATTGGCAGAAATTGCAGAGTGCACTGCATGCTTGATCATAGCGTTAACTTACACCTATTCTTGATATAGGGTCACAACTAAGCTGGCACTGTAAAAATTGGGTCACAGTGCAAAAAGGTTGAGAACCACAGTTTTAGGTCGTACTTACAGTATGCAAAAATTGAGAAAATTCTAAGGGGCTCACAAACTTTCTTTGACCACTGTAGGTATATTTGCTTTTGCTTTTCAGATGTTAGCATGGCCCATAAGCTATACAGGTCACATTTTCCTTTAACCATCAAGCTCCTGTTCTCATTGGATTGAATAAGTTTCTACTAGGACACTAATTTTAAAATGATATATTTTATCAAAATATTTTTTGGCCAAAACCCTCAAAACCATAATTATACACCCATCAGAGAAATTCAATTAGCGTGTCTTAAAAACCTTATTTGGGTCTCAGAGTTTCTTGCTTATAATATTAATTATTCTGAGGTTGATCTCCCAAGTTCTGAGTCAAATAAGGTTAAAACTTCTGTATTTTCATCAGTTCACCATGGAACTTCCTGAAAAATTAGTACTGTTTCCAGACATCAAGGAACCCAAGTCTAGTTGACATGGAGCACAGGTTTGAACAAAGATGTCTTCAACATCCATGTTATTGAGCCCTCTTCCTGCATACTGTGTTCCAGAACCTTCCATCCAGTCAGCACCCTCAAGTCCCAGAGGTGCTGTCCACTGTGGTGTCCTGTCCACTGTGGTGTCCTGTCCACTCTTACTGCTCTTTCTCTCTGTCTCTCTCTCTCACACACACAAACACAGATACACACAGAGTTTACCTCTATCCTGTGGTGTCCTGTCCACTCTCACTGCTCTTTCCCTCTGTCTCTCTCTCAAACACCCACACACAGACACAGATACACACAGAGTTTACCTCTATCCTGTGGTGTCCTGTCCACTGTGGTGTCCTGTCCACTCTCACTGCTCTTTCTCTCTGTCACACACACACAGACACAGATACACATAGAGTTTACCTCTATCCTGTGGTGTCCTGTCCACTCTCACTGCCCTCTCTCTCTGTCTCTCTCTCAAACACCCACACACACATACACACAGAGTTTACCTCTATCCTGTGGTGTCCTGTCCACTCTCACTGCCCTCTCTCTCTCTGTCTCTCTCTCTCTCTCACACACACACACACACACACGTGGGCCATGTCTGTCCATCCCGACTAATGATGCATAATGCTAACCTTCACCTACACCAACTCTTGGTCAAAGGAACAATGTACATTTGCCTCCCAGAAAACACAATTTCCCCTGCAGTAGCCCTGTTAATTTATCTCCGCTGCCAGTCCTTCACCTAAAAGAATTGTTTTCCTCTGTAAATGTCATGAAATTGAATTGAAATGTTATAAAACAAAAGTCAATACTAATTCTGTTGAGTGTTTCATAATGGGCCCATATGTTAAATGGTCATTTCAGACCTACATTCATAAAATGAGATGGAAAGGGGATCTTTAACATACATTGATACACCCAGTGCCATTTGTTTAAGTCTTGCCTTGGAAAAAGTACATTGTTTTCATCAATTTCTTGGAAACTAGATTTAAATTAACAAACAAATAAATTATGTCTGCAAACCACATGAAATTAAACTCATGGAATTTTATATATGTAAATATATTAATATTGGGGCAGTACAATGACTCAGTGGACAACCCTGTTATTCCGGGGTCAGGGGTCATAACTTTGCTTCTCCTCTCTGTGTCTTCTGCCCATGTGGCATGGCTTTCCTTTAGATACAGTAGTTTCTAGCCACAATCCAGAGGCATGCAGTTTGAACTAGCATCTCTAAATGTCACATAGGGTGTGACGGTGCATGTAAGCGTTTATATGCCCTGTGATGGACTGACTTCCAGTTTGATGCCCCAGTCTTGTACCCAGTGCCACCTGGGATAGGCTCCAGGCCTCCATGCGGCTGTCACTGTGAGCCCTCCTGAGGGAAATTAATGGTAACATTATTAATTGTATGATTTGCCATTCGTACAAGAACTGGTTCATTGGAACATGCGTTTTTACATATCCCATCCTGTTCTTCCTGTCAGACACACACATATAGAGCTGAAAGCAAACCCTGGGGTCTGAGTGCAGGGTCAGCTGTCCATCCAGTGCCCCTGGGGGGGGTTAAGGGCCCAGAGGAGATACAGCACTCTGCCAAGCATGAGATTTGAACTAGTGTCCTTCCAATCATGGGTCTAAACCACACAGCTATACACCACCCAAAGTTCTACCTTTTCAAAAATGTGTACCTTGTTTGTAATCTGTAAGCAGACACACCAGACTAGTACTAAACGGTGCTAAGCTCGCGGACGA
>JAODLD010000056.1:4321644-4341190 GCA_026781065.1 Mormyrops boulengeri | reverse complement strand
CCTAACCTTAACCCTAACCCTAAGCTCACGGAAAACCTAACCTTAACCCTAACCCTAAGCTCACGGAAAACCTAACCTTAACCCTAACCCTAAGCTCACGGAAAACCTAACCCTAACCCTAAGCTCGCGGACGACCTAACCTCAACCCTAACCCTAAGCTCACGGAAAACCTAACCCTGACCCTCAGAACACCTCTGAAATTAGGTATCGTCCTATAGCCTAATAAACTGGGAACCTTACTAAATCCTGGAATTGTACAAGCATCTGTATGGGGATTATGTTGGCTCACCCAGAGTGAATCTTCACATACAACCTCCCGAAACTCAGATGCTGAAGGACAATAAACAACATGGCCTTTAGAGACATGAGCTAATTTCATAAGCATGTAATTGTCTCACATGCTCCATGAGGGTGTCAGTAAAGCCATGCAATTATTTTCATGGCACAGATCGTCGCATGCAGGAAAACCGTGATTTAGGGGTGGGATGTGTTAGTGTCACACTAGACATGCACATTCCATTTTGCATGAAACGTAAGAGAGATAGTAAGAGTAATTTGACTGGCTTGATCAGGATGTGCCGTCTATAACAACATCCTGACCTTGACATGACAAGTGCATATTTATGCGGTGACGCTTTGGTTTATATTGACCATTAGAATATCCGGGGTTTCATATACCAGCAGTGAGCATTGGGGGCATGCCTTAGTGTGGCACCACAACAACAATAACAGGGGTGGTGTGGGACTGCGCTCGATACCTCTGGGACCAGGGTTCGAATCTCCACCATGTGTGTGGAGCTTGCACGTTCTCTTCATCTCATTGTGGGGTTTCCTCCTGTTCCACCCCCGCCACGGTCCAAAAACATGCTAAGGTGAATTGGAGCGACCAAATTGGCCACAGGTGTGCATGTGTGAGTGAATGATGTGTGAGTTTGCCCTGTGATGGGTTGGTGTCCCATTCAGGGTTGTCCCCTGCCTTGCCTGTGTGAGTGAGGCCTGTGATGGGTTGGCGCCCTATCCAGGGTTGTCCCCTGCCTTACCTGTGTGAGTGAGGCCTGTGATGGGTTGGCGCCCCATCCAGGGTTGTCCCCTGCCTTGCCTGTGTGAGGCCTGTGATGGGTTGGTGTCCCATCCAGGGTTGTCCCCTGCCTTGCACCCATAGCTTACAGAATAGGCGTCGGACCCCTGTGACCTTGCAAAGGACAAGCAGGTATAGAAGATGGATGGAAAACAATATTAATAATACAGTAGAATTCTAACACTACATCACTTATAAATTCTTCTTTGAGTAAAGGGATGGTGGCCCTGAACATTAAAACCAGTGTTTTTTTGAATTGCAATTCAAAGGTGTCAATAAGGACCCCTTTCTAAGACTCACAGAGTTTGATGAAGCTGGTTTTATTGTCATAAGATCAGACAGATCAGAAACACAAAGCACCCCCCCCATTCTGACCATCCCACGCATACTGACAGATGTTCTTCTGGACAGTCCATGAGTCCATCGGATGGGTCACTGCAGGAAGCAGATAACCACTGGGACTAAGTGTTGCTGACTGGACGGAAGGTTCCAGAACGAGGTGTGCAGGAATAGGACTCAAGTATGTGTGGTTAGTTCAGTTAAGGGAAAAGAAGCAGCAGAACATCATGCTTACAGACAAGAATTAAGCAAACAGATTCCAAGACCAAAACTATGTGACAGATCAGACTGGAGTGACAGGACTGAGCAGTGAGTGAGACTGTTCAGTGTACTTTTATATCCTAATCAAGTCCCAGGTGCCCAAAGTACCTTTAAACGGACTTGTAAGGGCTGTTCATCGCAAAAGGACCACATGCCAGCAGCCGGGATGGCGGACAGCTCCCAGCAAGAGAATAAGAGGAGTGTGCATAGGAAAGCCTATTCATGTTTCACTTTATTATGCAAAATGTGAAATGGGGAAGGAGATTGGCTGGGGTTTATTTGCAAGTCTTTTTTGAGATTTGATCTCCCTGTAGATCAGGTAGCCAACTCGCCTGTTCATCTTGTTCCTGGAATCAGTGCTTCCATCAAACATGAAAGGTAACACTTCCTATGAATGCTATGCCTTTAAGCATTATAAACAAGGCTATAAATATTTATAAAATGGCATAACACATCATAGCCATGTTTATAATCCATTATGAATGATTTATGAAGTTCTCATATATAATGCATTGTAGATTCCTTTATAACGCAGTATAAATCATCCTCAATTCTTATGCCAACCATTATGATGCATTATAAAGGTATCTGTAATGCATTATAAATGAGAGCTTCATTGGAGCTTACGAACTATTATAACGAACACTATAATGCCTTATGAGAGTCGACAGAAGATGCTGTAATGCTTTGTTAATTTTTACACCAAGTATTATCTCTAAGGCATTATAGGTGACAGCTTTAAGTGAAGTGATACCGGTATACCCTTAATTTTAACACCATAAAAAGACTGGTGTTAATTGCACGAGCCCCCATTGTGCCCAAGCCTGGCGGTTTGAGGCCCAGTCTGCAGTGCCACTGCGTCTCTTCCCTGTTGTATGGAAACACATGCCTGTGCTAAAAGCAATGAGGGGGGCGATAAAAGCTGAAGGCGTGAAGAAGCTCCTGCATGATTCTTGTGCAAGACTTTGCCATTGAAAGTGAAGCTGGATGCCATAAGAAAGTTTCCCTGAGATAGAAATACATAGAGTATGTCACGCTCGGTCGTGGGGTGAGCGAGCAGGGTGCGGAGAAGCAGACTCGGGAAACGGGAGTCCAATGAGAGCACAAGCAGAACATGGAACATACGTCACAAACTCCAACCACGAAACTACAGTGATGGGTCTGGGGAAACAGACTAGAACACGGACTGATATACACAGGATAAACGGCAAGAAACATAGAACAGCTGGTAAAACAGAAGGATTCCACTCGAGGTTAATGAATGGGCGTGGTTGATGAGGGGGCAGGACGAGCAGGGCATGACATAGTACATATTTTGCAATGTGACTACCATATTTACCTGAACAGTCTCAGTACAAAAAAATACTTTCCGCTGAATGATTAATGAAAGAAATGCACTTAAGAGAATCTGTATCTACAAATATTTTTTTTGCCTGGGTTTAAATTGAAAGATTTATGCATGCAAAAGATATCAATATTGATAATATTCAATGTTTTAATTTTCTTTTTGCACAATATTTTCTGCAGACTATATGTTTCCCCTCAATCATGTCAGTGAACACTGAGCAATATTCTGAAAGTTACAGCTTTAATTTTAATTTAAAATGTGTTGCTGTACTTAAAGTTAGATTTTCAAATGAAATAAAACTAGAAGCATGTTCATTTGACAGTATGTTTACTGATGAAATGTACAAAGGATGGAATGAAACTATTGGGCTTCTCCAGCACTGTGAGCGAATGCATCATTCCGTATGTTTCTGGAACTGAACATGTAAATTAAATGGCGATGAATGCTTAGAGAGCAGTCGTCTTAAAACCCCCGGGGATTTGCATTTAATATTCTACCTCCCCCCTCATTGTCTCAGGATTTAATTACTTTTAAAACAAATTATTAAAAAACTGAAAGAGCAGTGAATTATTTTCATAACGATGAATATTATCTATATACCATCCTCATATCAGAAAAGGTCATGGTAGTTTGAACATAAAAGTATTAGGAGCAAAGAGAAGGGTTAGCCCTTCTGGCACAGAGTGCTGAAAGGTCACGTGATCTGTGTTATTTTAAAGGTTTTAAAGATACATGAATCCTAACAACCTGGCTGCTCTGGGTCAGAGTATTAATTTAATCAATAAAAATATGCTAATGTAGCCATTTTTGATAGAGAAGAGGAGCATTTATCTGTAGCTTTAGGAAGCAGGTATTACAGCCATCCCACCATAGGCATAGGAAGCAGGTATTACAGCCGTCCCACCACAGGCATAGGAAGCAGGTATTACAGCCGTCCCACCACAGGCATAGGAAGCAGGTACTACAGACGTCCCACCATAGGCATAGGAAGCAGGTATTACAGACGTCCCACCACAGGCATAGGAAGCAGGTATTACAGCCGTCCCACCACAGGCATAGGAAGCAGGTATTACAGACATCCCACCACAGGCATAGGAAGCAGGTATTACAGACATCCCACCACAGGCATAGGAAGCAGGTATTACAGATATCCCAGCATAGGCATACTGATATCAGAGAGGTGGACATTTGTCTTATATTGGGCTGACAGCTTTCTGGAACATTGCGCATCATTCGCGGGTGTCAGGGAGCTGCTGTCGATTTGTGGGAGACTCTTGGAACTTCCAGGACAGGTGGGATGTCTGGTATTGTGTTTCAGCAAAAGCCATCTCACTCTTACACTTTAACAGAGTAAGAATACCGCAAGGATGTATGAGCTGTTTTCTGCCATGTGTCAGGATCAGTACCCATCCGGCCCTCTTCCGTGTGCCTTCTCTCCATTTGGCCAGTTCTCACTGCACATCCCATTTGGTGTTACCCTTGTGTGATTCCCTGCTCCCTGGGCCTCCGCATGGCTTAACGGGCTAAGTGGTCAGCCATCATCTGGACTCCCTGTTTTATTGTTTATTATCTAACATTTATTTTTTGATTTCTTGGATATTACAGGTATGTGTTTGTGTATTTTAGTTATGGTCCCTTGTGTAATATTTACTGTTTTCCTATTTTTAGTTTTCTATGGGGTTTGGTCCTATCTGTGCCTGTTGATTAAGTAAGTAAGAAAAATGTATTTATTTATAAAGCACCTTCACAAACAAGAGGTCACAAAGCACTGTACAGCACTAAAACACTTAAAGGTACCATCAAGATGAAAGTAGGAAACGTAAATAAAAAGGCTGTACTAAAAACAAATGGATACAAGCAAAAGACTCAACTCAATTCAAATGCTTCTTAAACAGAAAATTCTTTAGTTGTTTTTTAAACGAGTCAGTTGACTTGGCTGACCACAGTGCTCATGTTACCTAACACTAAACCTAACCCTAACCCATTCCAAAGCCTTGGTGCAACAGACTGAAAGGCACAATCCCCGCATGTAAATGTACCCCACTTGTTCCTTATTGTCCCGAGTCCTTCGTGATTGTTCATGACTATTGAGCAGTGGTGGCTTAATGGTTAGGGACGTGCACTTGTAATTGTAAGATTGCAGGTTTGAATCCCCGACCAACATAATAGGACCATTTTGAAACCAGTTTTAGGTTATAAGACAAGGCCAGTTAGTTTACTGTATGATCATACAGCCAGCTACCTTTGAGATTTTTAACTTTTGCATAGCCTGATACTGCTGGGCGCAAGAATCCACACAGAGGAGGGGGTGTCACAGTCAGGTCATTTAATTCCTCACTGGTATGCTGGCAAGTGAGAATCATGCCTGGCACAGACAGGGGGGAAACGGGAAAGCATTCATGTTCAATTAATAATTCAGGAAATCAGCAGAGCTCACTGAAGCCCATATCTGCACAGCTCCACCTGAAAAGAAGCCACTTTCATTCAGACCAGTCAGGTGATACAGGATTTAATGATGAGAGACGCATACAAGCTCTTCATTTCGGGGCTGAAGGTTGGCAATGTCTACTCCACGTCCAAAAAATATATCAGCAGTACGAAATGTTACTAGCATCACCAGTACCAGCCAACAGAGTCTGTGCCAAACAGTGGCGAGTCTTGAGTGTTTGTTGAATCATTCTTATCAGCCTTTAATCACTGTGCCTTGTACTGTGTGCAGGTTAAAAGGAAGGACATCGGATGACTGAATTCAATTTCTGCTGTTATCACCAAGATCCTTTAAATCCTGCCTTTTCCTCACCAGGACACTGAGTGATAATGCAAGACACAGACCCAGTTTTAATAAATAAAACTGTGTTAATTCAGTGCTGAAAGGGCAAAGTTTATATATAGTAATTTATATGTATTAATATATGGGTTTGCTTAATGAAAAATCCTAGTTATGCTTTCTGCAAGGTGGCCTCCACCATGCCCGGACCTGAGCTGCAGAAGTGCAACACATGGATGGATGAATGAATGATACTTGTGCTCATATGGAAGCTGTATTTTGACAAGATACCTTGGGCCTGAGTTTTTCATTAAAAATAATTTTTAACTCAGGGTGCTGCAACTTTCTGAGGAGAAAAAAATGCTAAATCAGTGTGGACTTTGTGGTGTTTTATGACTGAAAAATGTCAGAAAAATCTACCCAGTTATGCGTCCCCAGACATCACTGCCAGCAAAGAAATGATATGACTGATAAAATGCTGACACCTAAGAGACCTCAAAATGACAACTGCCATGTGACTCAGAGGAGGATTATGGGGCCAGAGCTCAACATCCTCTTCTCTTCGAGGCCCCAAAAAGCACAGCTTTCTAAATCAAGCATCTCAACTGGTTGTCCAGTTATAATGGTGGTTGATGGTGGTCCTGTTGAAATGGCTACTGTTGCTATGTTTTTAAACACATTTATATGCATTCTTGGTGTAGCTCCCAGTAGTCAAATGGTCATTCCTAGACATGCACAGCCAGTATCACATACAGCCATATTCTGTATAGTCTAACCCATAACAGAGTGGGGGGATCTATATAATGTGACAGAAACATAAAATACAGGCCCTCCCCTACTCCCCCAGATGGTCTGTTCCATTTCAATGTGCATCTAGTACAACCATGTAGTGTCCCTTAACACCTTTCCTTCTATAGTACAGATGACATATTCCTTCAGTCCACTATTGGGCAGTGGTGGTTTAATGGTTAGGGAAGCGCACTTGTAATTGCAGGTTTGAATGCCCGACCAGCAAGATGCCACTGAGGTACCCTGAGCAAGGTACTGCTTCCCAGGCACCGAGTTAGCTGCCCGCTGCTACGTCACATTGTCACATATGGGTTAAATGCAGAGAACACATTTAGTTGTTGTGTGCTGTGGTATGACAACTAATCACTTATATATATATATAAAACAGGTGAGTGGAGTGATGTCAGAGATAATCCAGGGTTAGCCCAAGAGACTGACTCTGCATTTCCAAACTATCTTGCCATTGTTTGTCACAGAAACTGACTTGGCACCTAAAATTCCTAACTAATTTTGAGAGAGAATTATTTTCCAGAGCAATCAGCGGTTTATTGGGCTATGAAAATCTCCCTATAAGCTGTGGACCATTTTCCGAAGTGTATATAATTAATACAGAGGCTGAGGTTTAATAAATTCCTTATATTTGCACTTCCATTTGAGTAATAAAGTGAGAGCAGGCCTGCCAAATCCCTGGGAAGATAGTGGGAGGCTCATGGTCTCTTGTACGATGCAGTAGAATCTCTGTGGTCCGAGCAGTGACTCACCAACGCCAGAGAATGTCAATTTGACCACATTTTTTCAGGTTTCACTGTTTTTTTTTTTATAGGAAGTGGGTTTGTCAAAGTTATTCACCTGTCCACCAACTTGTCCTGGAACAAACTTGACAGTCCAGGCAGCCGCCTGATGTGCATCACTCACATTTCACCCAAATATGAGGTTAGATCATTGAGCTGAGCTGCACACATTCCCTCCCGCTCAGCTGGGGCCTACAGAATTGCAGATTCATGTCAGCACAGCTTTGGGGGCGTCTCTCTGAATCACAGACCTCACCTTTGGCGTACTCCGCATCTTCAATACTTCTTCCTTAATGGAATGCACTGTAAAATTAACTGACTTCTGTCTTCCAATTTCCATTTGTTGAATAAACTAGGGTCAATCCCCAGTCTATATACCTGACATGCCACTGGATTGGTGTTGATTTCAGATGAAAAATGCTAATTAATCTGTAATGATAAGATAAACATGATACAACCGGCACATATAAAACAGTAATTTTCCTGCTTATTATCAAATCTATGATACCTAATGCAATAAAAAGAATTATGCTGAAAGCAAAGACATACTACTAGAATCTTATTGTACTATTATTCTATTGTTATTTTATTTTATATCAAATCATCTGGGATTTTTTGTTGTTGTTAGAGGTGACGTTTGCTGTATCATTAATGCACTTTTTAGATTGTACATATAATTCTGAATATTACTTTAACAATGATGCGTGGTACAAAATGAGATGCAATAGCAGTAATATAATAAACATTAACAGGTATCACTGATGTATAATTAAAGTGAAAATATGTGTGTAAATGTTACCTGTAAATATAATGCAGCTTTCTAGAAGTCACTGACCACTAAAGGACCCCTGGACCAGTTTGCATTGTGATCCTAAATGTCACCCTCTGGTGATGAATCACTGTACATTATAATATAAATGTTGCCCTGGAGATGAAGCTGGAGCTCTGTACATCCTAATAATAATGTCACCCCAGGTGATGAAGCTGGAGCTCTGTACATTATAATAATAATGTCACACCAGGTGATGAAGCTGGAGCTCTGTACATTATAATAATAATGTCACAACAGGTGATGAAGCTGGAGCTCTTTACATTGTAATAATAAATGTCACCCCTGGTAATGAAGCTGGAGCTCTTTACATTGTAATAATAAATGTCACCCCTGGTAATGAAGCTAGAGCTCTGTAAATTACAATAACAAATCTCGAGCCCTGGTGATGAAGCTGGAGCTCTGTACATTATAATAATAAATGTCACCACCTGGTGGTGAAGCTGGAGCGCTGTACATTATAATAATAAATGTCACCACCTGGTGGTGAAGCTGGAGCTCTTTACATTATAATACATACCCTGGAATGGGTATGATGTGGTGGGGATCTTGTGAGGTCTGCTAGTGCCAGTTACCTATCGTCGGCAACTGATGGGTGGCATACAATCAGTTTGGGTAACCGCTGTCCAGCCCTGCTCACCTGTAGCCACACCCTTGGTACACAGACATGAGGCTGATTGGCATTTCTGAATTACTCATAGCATGGGAGTGTGTATATATGTGCCCTGTGATCGACTGACATCCCATCCAGGCTGTCACCTACCAATGGTAGGTAGCTGGCACCAGCAGACCTCACAAGATCCCCATCACAACATACCCATTCCAGGATGGTGTTCTGGTATCTCCACCACTCTGGACTGCATCTGGAAACCAAAGCACCTGGAGGAAAGCCAGGGAGACCATGCAAACTCATGCAGAGGTGGGGTTCAAACCCACAGCCCTGGGGGTGTGTGGAAACAGCACCCCCCATTGAGCGAGCCAGCTCTGTACGTCTAACTCTGATGTTCTGGTGCTGAAGCTGCAGTAGTGAGCTTTCAGTAGTGGGGCAGCATCGCCACACTGTCAGTTTGACGCTACAGTTGATTGTAGAAATGTCTGCCAGATAAATGCCATTAACATGCCACACTGTTTTTTGGCATGTTTTGTGTCATCATGATGCTTGTGGAGTATAACTGTCCAGAAGAAATATAATCATGAAAAATTTAAAAATATTACATAACCGTGTCAAACGCAAAATGATGAAAATAATCAAAATAGACTGTAAATGCCCAATGAGCTTAATCGTTGTACGCCATATTGGCTCCAAACATTCTCCAGTTTTCTAAATTATTCATCAAATGCCAGCAAATCTAAAAGGAATTGTGCAATTTAGAATCAGTGAATCACAAGTTAAGAAGCTGATTGAAATAATGATTGCAAGACACAACTCATTTCTCAGTGGGTAAGTGAGTCATCAAGGTGTAGAACTAACAAAGTACAAGAAAGTTTGTGAGGGAAGAAGTGAGAGCGGTGGAAAACCTACAGCTAAAAGGTTCCTGGTTCAAATTCCATGACTCGTCGATTCATTTCACTGATGGACCCTTGAGCAAGGCCTTTAAACTTGCTTCAAGGACACCAGCAGACCCTGTTCTCTTAATTTGGCCAAATGCCTCTGCTAGATAAATGTGATACAACATCATGAAATGTACATTAAAATGTAATAATAATATGCCTGTGTGCAATTCATACCATGGATTGAATGAAAAAAACGCACAACTCATAATTTCGCCAAGACGTCTTTCCATTTAAAGAATAGCCCGCTGTTATTTTGTAAATGGCTCCTCTGGAGCCAGACTTTATGTCCTCGTGTAGTTAATGATGCGTCGCCCCATATAGCAGAGTTTGTATTTCCTGGTGGTCCAGCCTCTTCCGAGCCTGTGCATACTGAGTATCTTTTAAAGGCCTCCGCCATGCTGAATTAGCAGCTGTTGGCTTTACGCACTGTGGTCCTATTAAGTCGCTTCATGAGCTGATAAATTGCACTGGAAGAACAATAATACTTATCTATTACCTTGGTGGAAAGACTGCTTAATCGAACACCTTCTGCATGTTGTGGCTGATTTTTTTCATCTCCAAATTGTATATCACTGGCACAGGGTGATAACCCATGGACCCTCATGCCACCCCTGTCTGTTTGACTTCCTGGCTATTGGATCTAGGTGAGTGGGACAGTCACACTTAGGATCTGTTGGTCTCAAAACCAGCTGAACAGTGGTCAGCAGGATGACTGTTGACAATACTGCCCACCAAACTGGGAATATCTGCTTTGCAGAATTCCTTTGCTTTCACTTTGATTTTTGGACATCAGTCTTGCTTTCAATATACATGCGTATGCAGTATATTGATAATGTATATACACTGAGAGCCAATGGGAGGATGACAAATGGAACAAGGCCAGAACTAGGCTGTTTGTGTTTCCATGGTGATTGCTGATCAATGCCAGCTGGCCCTTCTGTGGCTGGTTATCCCATGAAGGATAAGGTTAGGGTTAGGGTTATGGTTAGGGTTAGGGCAAGCTGGGTGAAGTTAGAAGGAACCTTATTGGATGATGGGTTGATGGCCCCTGTGCTGGTTAGTTGTATCAATTAAATCTGACAAATGTTATCCTTTTATTTTGGTGTCTGCTGTCCTCTTCTACATATGAGATAAACCTCCATCCCTACACCTGCCACTAGATATGAGATGTCAGCCTCACCACAGCCCAGAATAACCATCTGCCACCATAGTTTTTAAAAAAACACCCCCATTGCGTCGGGGTGTGGTGCTTGGTGACGAACGGAAGCCTTGAGCAGAGGTGTAGCGCTGACTTCGCTAGCTAACCGGCCTGCACAAGTGAAGGGGCCTTCCTAACCCTAATCCTAACCCTAACCCTAGCTAACCGGCCTGCACAAGTGAAGGGGCCTTCCTTGCTACTGCATGCATCCCCAAGCAGCCATGCCAAGCTGCCCAACTCCGCTGTGGGGGTTTGCAGATGCTGCCTCTTAGAAGCTTTAATCTGCTGCTTGACAGGTCAGTCCCTGGCAGCTGGTGTGAGTATAAGGGAGTGAGATGGAGCGATAGCAAGAATTAGCTAATAAGGTCACATCCGGGCCTGAAAGGTCACCCAGATTTCCTGAAGTAAGTGTCGTTATTGAGTCAAACGGACCTGGTATTCCAAAGCAGACGAAATCGGGCCTGAAACATTCATTCATCCATACACATTTGTCCTGTGCAGGGTTGCAGAACCTATCCCAGAGACAAGGCAGACACAAACACTTACAGACAATTTGGCAACTCTAATTCACCTCACCATGTACTGTTGGGGAAACCTGGAGGAAATCCCACGGTGACACAGGGATTAAATGCACGATTACATGCACCATTATATGCACAAGCAAAGACCTGAACCCTGATCTTACCAGGAAAAGGAAAAAAAGATTTAACAGATTAATATGTTGTTAGGAACAGGCCAACTGAGTGAGTGTACTTGTTGTTTTATGATATTATCTGATCTCATTTCTTCAAATATTAGGACTCATATATGCAGCAAAATGTTTGTCCTTCTGTTCATACTTCTGCTCCTGTATCATTAGGTATTGTTGACAAGTATAACATATGCTGCCTTATCTTGGGGAAACTAATAAAAATATGGCAACAAGTAGCAATTTCTATGACTGACAAATAGTTTGAAACACATAATCTTGAAGAACAGACATTAGATTTCATATGATGCATTACTGTAAATGAGCAGAGATCTAAATCCAATAAACTTAAATGGCATCATTCTCAACAACGGGAAACTAATTTGCCAGCAGACGGCATTTTAGACTATAAGCTGGAGTTCATTAACAGAGCTTATAAAGCTTAGCAGCACACTGGGCCCTATAAAATGTTTTAATTTACATTTTTATTAGAAAGGTCTATGCATGACATCATCTGTTTGGCTCCATGTAGATCACATCAGGGGGGTATTCCACGAAGCAGGATTAAGGGAAAGTCTGACTTATTTCGACAAGTCGGGCTCATTTAAGGGGGAATTCCGTTCCATCAACGTGTCTTAAATGGATCCCCGCTGAGCTGCAATGGTAGCTTAGGCAAGTGAACAAGTCTGCTCCGGACCAGGTTAACTGTCTCGCTTAGTTAAACGTTCTCTAAAAGAACGTCTGACGTGTGGGAACAGATTCCCAAAAGATCGTTCCGTCGGACGAAATTCCATGCTCTCACTACTAATGTCATGTAATAAATATAATGAAGCCTATGAAAACGTCTTAGCATACCAGTTAATTAAAATAAAAGCATATCCGTATTACAAAGGTCAAACATGAAATGCAATGACTGAAATTGGAAAAAAAAATACGTTAAAATAATATGAAAAGGAAGATATTTTTATATTTTGTTTAGTCACAGTCTACTTTGAAAGTTCATTAGTAAAAAGCAAAGACAAGATACGGTTATTTCTGCAGAACATTTCACACGGATGCAATTGAAAGTATTTTACGGAGATCAAATAATACAGAATAACAATATACAGTAAGAATGACACGTTAACTTAACCCAGAAAGATCTTCATTGATCTTTCATTGATATCAAACCAGGAACTTTCGTGCTGTGAGGCGACAGCATAAACCACTGTACTAAGCACTTGTATCATTTATGTAACTTACACATTTAGTCTGTCTGCAATTCTTTGCCAAGCCAACTCCCTGCCTGTATTTATGGCCACAGTATTGAGTTGTTTGCACATGCACATGTTGACAGACCATTTAATTATCATACAAATGTCATATCTATGGTTTATGGTTGTTCAGTTTCACCTCATGGATTTTGGACTAATGGATTTTAATTGACAAATATCCCCTTCAATTACTATTAAAATATGTATAATTAAGAATCTTTTCTGTCAGGAAAGCTTGTTCTCTGAATGGAGAATTATGTGAAATACATCTTATAAAACAGAGCATGCCTGCCTTGTGTTTACGTTCATTTATAAGATATTACAAACACAGCATCAAGGTCAGGCGGCTCAGAAAACTCATGAAAATTCAGAAGGCTACGCCAACTTTCCACAGCTCATATATTACTGTCAAAATATTTGCATAACCACAGAATTATACTTTTAACGTGCTGTGGTTCTATTATTAAAAATAATGCAGGGGGATTTAAATATTAATGTGTACATATACATCTGTGTACATTAGTCACAAGTACAATATCTGAATGTCACAGTCTTTATACTTGGTTGTCTGATTTTAATGGGGGGCTCCTTTTTACAATTAATTTTATGTTAACCTCATCAAAGGTGTACATAACGTTGTCATGTAGAGTTGTCTAGACTGGTTACTATATTGTTAACCCTCTCTGCCCCAAGCACAAAATGTCTTTGTGATCTTAGAAGTCCCTTATGATCACATTTCATTCTGTTTTATAAATATTTTATTAAGCTCATTTAAACTGGATTTGTATGTGTAAGACAATGTTCAAACGTGCTTTCACCATCAACGAACAAATCAGGCCAAGCTGATCAAAAATAGGTTTAGAAACAGCTGAACCATGTTAATTAAGTTTGTTTGTTGAACACCAGCTTTGCTTATTGTGACAAAACAAGGAACCGTTGTCTCAATATGAACTCCAATAACCACAACAGCACGGAGTGGCACAATAAGCCAAAAACCCAGTAAAATCAGCTCCTCTTCTAACAGATGTATTACAGCAATATCACCAGGTCAACTGTACCAGATCTGAGTGATGATGGCCTTCACGGGGTTAATATAAAATTCAGATATAAAAGCGTAGCCTGATATGCATATAAGGTTAGGGGGCGGTGTGGGGCTCAGTGGGTGGGAATGCTGTGCCCGTGATCAGGATGTTTGATGGTTCAAACTCTGTTGGCCGACTGTGCAAGGCCCTTAACCCCAGTTGCTCCAGGGACTGTCCGACCTGCTGTCTGCTTTGTCCGTCACTTTAGATAAAACACCTGCTAAGTAAATGTGAATGAATATGAGAGCAGATGGTGCTTTAGGGGTTAAGTGACAGACAGGCCATAATCGAGAACTGCCAGGTGAATTCCAGGTATCAACTCCTTCAGTTTTCATCTACCTGTAGCGACTGATTAAGCTTCTGACTTGACTACTGAAATCCTATGGCTGACCTTTTAGACAAAAGGGAGCATTAGAAACCTCACCCAAAAGAAACCGAGACCGTCCAACTGAGGTTGTTTTGCTTGCAGAAGAGCAAAGTAATTGGTTCCAATGACCAGCGTAATAAAACCCAGTGTGAGAGCCTGTTAAACAGAATAGCTGTCTAACAAGCATCCTTGAAAGATCTGGAATAAGACCCATTTTTATTAATTAAATTCCCCTGGAAATATAGCTTGTTATCCACTGTAGAGTGGGTGGCTAGAAAACACCACTGGGGGAACACACTAGCTTGGCCGTCGTCATTAGCATTAGCTTCAGACAGCCACGTCTCTGCAATGGAGAAGTGAGCTCATCACAGCCCTATAACAAGCTGCCATATTTTATCGCTGCTAGGGTTAGGACCTGTCACCCAGCTGGCGGCTTTGGCCTGTCCCTCTGTTCTAACCTCCCACCCCCTGCTTTTTCATACTCTGCTTCCTTCCCTCTGCACTTCTCTCCTTCTCTCGCTCCATGTCACTCTCCATTATCTGAGTGCCTCCCAGTCCCCAATGGCTGTGAGACTCACATGAAACCTGGCCAGAAATCCATACTCACCACTGTAATCCACTGCATGAGACATCACCGCATGACATTCATTATAACACATCATTGGCTATTTTCTCTCAAGATTGATATATAAATTGTTGCATTTGGTAACACAGAGGGGGCACAGGTACCTCAGTTACTACTCAAGCACAGACACTCCCTTACGATGCTCCGTGTTACTATATTTTGACTTTATGATGGGTATTTCAATCCCATTGTTTTTCACGTTCAGTACATTCTTCAATAAGTTGCAAATAGGTTCTGTGTTAATGATTTAGCCCAACTCTAGGCCAAGCATGTTCTAAGCATGTTGCATGTAAGCATGTAGGCTATAGGCTAGGCTATGATGTTTGTTAGATTAGGCATTCTGTATTAAAATGCATTTCCGACCTTATGATATTTTCAAGTTTATTGGAACGTAACCCCATCGTAACCCAGGGAGTATCTGTACAAATCATGAACGAATAGAGTAACTGCATGAAACACATTATGACTGATTGATGATGAATGAACATGGGATCAGTACCTAAGCTAACCTCCCTAAGTGGTGTGATCTCAGTTCTAATTCATATCTGAGTTCCTCAGAGTGTCTTCTTTTCTTTAATATGTCACAAACAAAAGCTCTGAATTTCATGGACACTGTCACCCCATGTGATCCCCAAGCCCCTAGTCGTCATAAACAAATTATGTAATGCAAAATGTAGGTTTTTTTGGTGTCAACTTGCATCTTAATGAACGCAATGGAGCCCATTATTACTCGAGTACAGAAATGATGGTTATCAGTCATGTCGTCCTCCAGGTAGCCGATTCAACGAAAAAGCCATCAAATGAAATTGAAAATCACGTATCATTATAAGACGTGGGTCATTTCTGGCTAAATATCTCCCTGGGTTATTCTTGTGCTCTTAATAAAGATTTTGAAATATTTTTTTGAAAAAGACTGAAGCTAAACAGAAGGGATACATTTAGTGAAATGACGCCCCTGCATAACATGGTAATTTTCTACCTGCATTTATTGCATTCTGCCACTGAATACTGAATTCATAAAGGACGTCATTTGCATAATTGCGAGTCACCAAGAATCTGATCTCTCCTTCCCATACTTAATAAAATGTATCCCCCTTTGGCCCGTTTATATAGTAATTCTCCTCTTTATTGGTAGGATAATGATATTGTATTTGTTTTGTTATTGACACCTGTCTTTGAAACAACATACTGTTACCTTTATTTTACACGCTTACTCAGATATGTCTTCTTGGTCTGCTTTCTGGGTATAGATTTTATTCTCAAAGTGAGACTGAGTGAAAATGTTTCCGCATGTGGAGTCGGTAACTGTAAAGACACATCATGCAGGCTCTTTGTTTGAAGCAAACTCAGGGCTGTATTCATATTCCACCCCAGTGCCTCCTGGGAAACCATTGCAGAGGAATCTTCGTGAATGTGGTCTTAGATCGGCTTAATTAATCCGCAAAAGCTGCACTGCCTCTCATCTTTGAGGCCGGACAAAGCGGCTAATTTTGAGGGAATCAAAAACCTTTCAAAGGCCGCAACGCAACTGAAATCGCTGTGTCGTCTTCCACAGTTCTCTTATATGATTATTGCTCTATAGAAGGTTCTCTGAAGTGGTTCAAAGAGGCCTCAATCAGAGCACATCAAATGTTCTGCATTTATCTAAACTTAACATAAACCTTGCACTTTGACTAGATAATACACTAACTGCTTATGTTGTTGAAAGAAAAAAGCCTGAATGAGGACAAATAGAAGAGCAGAAATAGACTCCCTCCATTTAAAAATGACCTTGCAAATGACTTAATGGTCCGTATAGCTCTTTTAAATTGTCACTCTGCACTTTAAATGTTGTGATAAGATACAGGTCAATCCAAACAGTAACAATAATGTAATTGTTATAGGATTTTAATCTTATTTTGATAAAAAATAAGATTAATTTTCTTCTTATTTTTGAGTCTTAGTTTCCATTTCAATCAGCTTGGCTGTTATTTTATTCAAAGATCAGTACATGTTACAGTTTGAACCTGAAACCTTCTGGATGGCACCTTAAGATTATGCCAAGTGCTGAGATTAATATTCCCACGGGGAGGGGCCTGATTGGGAAATCGGGAAAGGTGATAATGTTGAAGGTTCCCCCAGCTGCTGCATCGTCACTGGAAAGCGATTCATTCTGAGCACCATCAAGGCAAAACAGGTGGTGCTTCTTATTGCATTTTGTCTTAGCATGTTGCTTTGTGGATTAGCAGAGACAGCGGCAGCGCTGCTTACAAAAACCAACCAGCTTGGTGATATGTGTGTGTTGAGATGTCTGTGTTGCTTTGTTAATGAGGTCCCTGCAAGAAACAAAGTGACACAATGCTATGACTCTTTTATGAATACAGTACCAACATACTGTTGTTCTAAAACAATGACAGTATTTGAGAGAACATCCGTAGGCACTGTTGCCTTGCACCTGAGGGTCATGGGTTTAAGTCCTGTCTCCGCTCTGTGTGTTTATATTTTTCATACACCCCTGCCCCCATGTCATATGGATTTCCTCTTGTAGCCCACAGGCAAGCAATTAGGCTGACTGGCGTCCCTGAATTACCCTGTGGTGGACTGGTATGTGATCCTGGATGTACCCCAGCTGTGTGCCTTTGCCTGCCTGGGATCGTCTCCAGACCCCCATGATCATGACCAAGATAAGTAGCTAGAAGATGAATGAATGGTTACGTAGATGGATGTAATAATGCTGCATGCCTACACATTCATTTATGCTAACATGTGACATGGAAACCACTGAATCAACGTAGTTTCTGCCCATTGGGGAGACCTCCCCCTCCAAAGAGGAAAAACTTAATTGTCCTGAGCTCAAGTGGCTCGCATATGAGCAAACAATATTACTCCAGGTTCCGGAGGCCAGAAAGAGATTCCTGCATGTGCCTCTGCAGCACTGAAGGTTTTCACAAGGGTTAGCAGTATTACATTAGAATGAGACAAACAAAACATCCATTTTCAATAGAGGGGTGAAATAATGGCAAAGAACTGTTATAAAACAAACATCCCTTCCGACTGTGTCAGTGTAATCCACTTATTTCCCCAGTGGTGATACAGCGTTTCCCTTTGATGCAAGGACCATTGAGCTTCATGTGGACCCATAATGAGAATAAACAGTGTCATCAAGATCTGAGAAATTCTTCAGTAATGCTCCTCTTTCAGGACTTGGCAGTATGGCTTTGAAGTCAGTTTATTTATTTTTATATAGAGACATTATTTACAGTTACATGATTAATCTTTCAGGTGAAATATGTCTCAAAAACAACAGATTCCACTCTCACGCTTAACAATCCTCCAGAGCACATGAATCGTGAATTATTATTATTATTATCATTATTATTATTGTTAGTAGTAGTAGTAGTAGTAGTGATATTATTATCCATTCATATTACAGTTACTCATCCCTGTCAGGGTCACAGGGGGCTGTCCCAGGCCACACAGTGCACACGGTTAGGGGGCATCCTGGACGGGACAGGGGTCGATTGGAGGACAACAGGAGGAGGACTACATGCAGAGAGGAGGATCCAAACCCAAAATCATAGAGGTATGAGGGAATTGTGAGTCACCATGTATTTATTACTATTATTTTTGTTATTATTATTATTTCTAGAAGTAGTTGTAGTAGTATTTAATTACTCATGCAAAGAAACCTGATAGTTTCAAAGGGCAAATAAGAGTCTCTGAAGTATGTTTCCGGATCCCTTCTAAATCTAACCTTCAGGTCTAATCTAAGTATATTTCCTCCAGCCAAACAACACACGAGAGGTTTAGTCCTTTCCAAAACACAATGTAAAAGTATGTTGTATTTTTAACTGTTAATTAAGTATCAGTATTTAAAGATGTACAAATAATCCTAGATTATTTCAATGTGACGTGTTAAAACATCCATTTTTTATGCTTATATTAAAAGATGGGGTCTCTCTCCATATTCTAATCCTTAAAATCATATGATTCCTAGGAGAAGGGGAAGACTTTCATATAGGATGGCAATGTGGTCATGGGATTTGTATGGCAGTAACCACTAGCTGTGATGTATTAGTCAGGAATGGAAACATTGTATTAATCTAAATGTAAAAAATACATTTGTTTGCCTGTAGAGTTGAGTCAGAATAAATTGTGGTAGAATATGAGACTGGGCAGATGATGGATGGCTTTTGTGTTTTGTCTGTTATCAGTCTTAAGAAATGAAAAAAGAAAACAGGAAATCAATTCCACAGTCCATATAATCCAAAGAGCAGAGAATAGTGATAATTTTACCACTAACTTTGTTCTGTGGTTGAAAATAGGTTTGCCAAGACTGATGTCTTCTTGGTACAACTTGGTGATAGAAACACTTAAACTGTTTACTTAACTATTTGATTAAATTGAGAAGCTTACTTTTCACCTGAATTTTAATAAAACTACTTGAGGAATTAAAAAAAGCCCTATGATTGATCTCATATGATTGATCTCATATGATTGATCTGTCCAATCGCACAATTCTGTGCTTGAAGAAGCCTTCAGCATACAGGTCAACTGGAGGTTCCGCCCCCCCCCAACCCTAACCCTAACCCCAACCC